>CM053757.1:10910549-11056129 GCA_028658305.1 Pachyuromys duprasi | reverse complement strand
CTGGAGGCGGCCATGTGAAGTGTCCCTGTGTGTCTGTCTGTCTGAATCTCTGTCCCTCACAAAGTCCTTGCTCTGTTCTTACTGCACAGCACAGAAAGCAGCACACGGGGAAGGAGTGAGGGACACTTCACAGAAATCTTTAACAGCTCTACAAGGGATTAAGTCACTGACCGCAGCTGACCCAGATGACAGACAGTATCGCAGGCATGTTGTTTATCAGCAAGATATATCCTGTTTAACACTCATGAGAGATGTTCATTTTATAAGGTTACTTTCAACCTCCATTTTTGCTCATTATTATATTATTATTAGAATTATTATTCTAATTATCTTATTATTAGAACATGCATGCATTACTCTGGCTTCAGGGCTTGGAGGAGCACATAATTTGAGATTACAGCTTAGCATTAGTTTAGGTTACAAAGGTCAGTTACATGGGAAAGCCAAGGCAAGTAACCTTGGCCATTATATTGTTCTCTTGAAGGCAGGTTAAGCAAACAGGCCGAGCACACAGTAGGACAGCAGTTTTAGGTCTTAAGTGGCCTTAAGGCATGCGCCACCACGCTGGGTTTGTACCAGGTCCTTGTACCTGCTCAGAGTGAAAGGGAAGGAGACGTAGTCAAGCCAGCTCAGGGGAGTGTGCTCTCCCCACGGCACCTCATAACCCTGCCAAGCTGTGGCTTTCTTGACAGTAACAAAATTAAGGGTTCAGTCTGTGTCGGGTCCTTAAATACCCTGTGGTTTGGGGCACAGACTAGCCCGCTGTTATTATAGACATACAAGCTCAGAGTCCGTAAAGTCCTGCCATCTGCCAGCCATAAGCTGGATGGATAGAGAATCTTCACAGGTGGCTCAGTTTAAGCCTAACTGAGAACCAGGGGCGTGCACTGCAGCTGCTGTGGGCGCTCTTCTGTCTCTTTTCTTTCCTTTTTGTATTTGAATCAGGATCTCTCTATTATAGTCCCAGCTGTCCTGATGCTTGCTATATAGACCAAGCTGGCCTCAAACTCAGAGATCCACTTGCTTCTGCGTCCCATGCTGGGCTTTAAAGTTATGTGCCACCATGTCCAGCTTATTACTATATTGTGTGTGTGTATGTGTGTGTGATGGTGCACATGGAGGTCAGAGAACAACTTGCAGGCAGGACTCAATTCTCGCCTTCTACCATGTGTGCCAGAGATCAAACTCAGGTTGTCAGCCTTGGTGGCAAGCACGTTCCCCTGCTGCCCCATCTTGCTGGCCCTAGGGCTGTTGTTTAAGCACTGGACTCCACAGGCCCATGGGCCCAGAGCACTTATGTCCAATGACAGAGAAAGAGAGGCGTCCTCAGAATCAAGAGCAAACTTGTACTACCCCACTCTGGGAATAGTGGATCGCTGTCCTCAGAGCTCTGACTCAGGTTTTAATTTCCCCTGTGGGAGCCCTCACACCAGCAGCAGAGACTATTGTTCTACCAGCTACCAGGGCATTACTAGCCTCACTGGGCAGACGTGCTCAAATGAACGACCACAGGCACCATGAAGCTGGTCTGTTTTACATCTGAGGAAACTGAGGCCCACACAGGCAAAGTGACTCAACCATGGTCACACAGCCTGCTCCTGGTCTCTTATGGCCATGCTCATGGATGCTGAAGGAATAGCCGTGTGATAGGATGCAAGGAAGGAGTTTATAAGGCATGCTGTGCCCAAGGTCATCTAGCCGGGAGGCCTTGGTGCAAGCTCCTCAACATTCACTATGCCTGGCAACACTAAACTTTCTCGTGCTCTGTGCAAGGCTGTCTTTACCACCCACAACCATCTGTCCCAAACAGCCTCCCTCTACCAGCTGAGCTGGATCCATCACCACAGCCCTGGGAACCTGCAGATGGTGGTCCAGCTGCAGCCGTGAGGTCCAGAGGTCTTGGACATCCTTAAAGCCAGAAACGGCTGACTTATTTTTTCTTTTGAGCCAGGGCCTCAGGTATCCTAGGCTGATATTAAACTCAAAGCTGAGGATGACCTTGAATTTCCTGCCTCTACCTCCTGATTGTGGGATTGTAATAAGTGATTTATAGGGTGCTGAGGACTCAGCCCAGGGCTTTGTACATGTGACCACAACTGGCTACATCCCAGCCCCAGATGACTTCTAAGGACCCTCCAAACATTTCCCCAATTACTGATATTTAAATTTTTAAATTTATTTGTATTTATTTATTTATTTATTTTGATTTCTTGAGACAGAGTTTCTCTGTGTTGCTCTGGCTGTCTTTGAGCTAGCTCTGCAGACCAGGCTGGCCTTGAACTCACAGAGATGCTCCTGTCTGTGAGATTAAAGGTGAGCATCACCACCACCCTGCGATTTAATCTTAAAAACTAAGCAGAGAGAGTTTTGCATGAGGTTGGCTCTGTAACTTTACAGGAAGAAGGCTGAGGCTCAGAGAGCCACGGTGACTTGTTCACTGTCTCAGGTCTGCAAAGTACAGGATGGAACTCTAATCAGATTAGCACACTAGAGCCCATTTACTTTCCAGCCAGAGCTCCAGAGGAGGCAGGAAATAAGCCTGCTAGACAGAAAGGGGTCTTTGATGGGGTTTGGAGGTGGGCAAGATATTGTTGGGCAGAGAAGGGGCCTGAAAGCACCATAGAAGCAGAGATAGCTGAAGCAAGGGCATAGGGTAAAAAGGGGGTGTGGCCATGGTTATGTGTAAAGAGCAGATGTGCTTCTGAGCTTGCCTGTGTGTATGGGCAGGAGGTGACTGTCAGGGAGATGAGGAAGGCTTTTGAAATGGGTAAACACCATCCCCTGTGTCTTTCCTGGTGCAGCCTTCCAAGTTAACTCAGCCCTCCATCTCCAAGCTGTCTGACAAACAATGTAAACAGTTCAGAACTAGATGCAAATGAGAACACGCTCAGCCAGGCAGTGGTGGCGCACACCTTTGATCCCAGCACCTGGGAGGCAGAGGCAGGTGGATCTCTGTGAGTTTGAAGCCAGCTTGGTTTACAGAGTGAGTTCCAGAACAGCCAGGAGTATGCAGAGAAACCCTGTCTTATTAAAAAACAAAAAACAAAAAACAAAAAAAACAAAACAAAACAGACAGAGAGAGAAAGAGAGAGCTTATCCAGAGGCATGCAGCTTCCCCAGGGACCAGCTTAGCATCTATTTTTGAATTCCTTTCAGCACTCTTTTTTTTTTTTTTTTTAAGATTTATTTATTTATTTATTATGTTCACAGTGTTCTGCCTGCTTGCCAGAAGAGGGCACCAGATCTCACTATAGATTGTTATGAGCCACCATATGGTTGCTGGGAATTGAACTCAGGACCTGTGGAAGAGCAGTCAGTGCTCTTAACCTCTGAGCCATCTCTCCAGTCCCCCTTTCAGCAATCTTGATGGCTATTGTTGGAGTATCCTTTGATTAATAAGAAAATCTTATTAGTTTTCAAAAACCATACATAGAATAAACAAGCAAGCTTATGCTTGCAAGGCAGGCTTTATCCAACAGACTATCACCCAGCCTCTGCCTTTGGCTTTTAGACAGGATCTCATGTAGCCTGGGCTGCTTTGAAACTCACTATGCAGCCCAGGCTGGCACTGAACTCATGAAAAACAGTATAGATGTGTCTATCTGTCTGTCTGAGGGGACTGCTCTCTGTGGCCAGCTAGACAGGTCTGTGACAGAAGGTGTGAGGCCAGGCTCATGAGTAGTATTCAAGGATTGGGTTTTTATTATTGTTTGTTTGTTTGTTTGTTTATTTTTGTCTCAAATGCCAGAATGTCAGGAGTCCCCCAGCACCTTCAGCTACTGTATCAACATGTTTTTCACATATCCAACCCTCTGAGCTCATTTCATTCTCCTAACGTCCCCAAGTGACATGCATCTCACGACCTCCAACAAACAGAAGGATAGAAAAGAGCAGAATAAGGATTTGAGCCCCAGCAGTCTGGGTTCCTCCATGGATCTACATGGTACTGGGTTTTGTGGGAACTCCTAGACCTAGCTTGCTGGGACAGAGGTCTGTCTGTCTGAAGGACATCTTCATTTGGAGCAACTCCATTGTCACCACGTAGAACCAAGGGCTTGGGACCATTGGTGTAACCAACTCCTCTCCAGCCAGCCTTGCCTTCAAACAGCTCCTGCACTGGGGGGTGGAGACGGGGTAGCTGACATGGCTGTCCATCTCAGAGTCCTCATGCTATCATGGGACAACAGGGCAGACTTTGCTTAGCACTGGCTTTCCACCTTCCTAACACTGCAAACCCCTTAATACGGTTTCTCATGTTGCGGTGACCCCCAACCATAAAATTATTTTTTGTTGCTACTTCATAATTGTAATTTTGCTTTTGTCATGAATCACAATGTAAATGGTCTTAGGTGACTCCTATGAAAGGGTCATTTGACTCCCAAAGGGGTCTCGACCCACCACTTGAGAACCGCTGCTCTACAGGAAGCCAGTTTCTTCTTGTGTACTTACTGAATGGGAGGCCTTGGCCAGGCTCCCACATGGGGCATCCTACAGTTACATCCTCACCATAAAGGCATGTCACACAGGAAGCCTGAGGCTCAGAGATGTTAAGCAGCTTGTCCAGTGTCTTTCAGGTCCCAGCCAGACACAGGCTGCCTTCCCAGGCACTGTCATGCCAGCCAAGGCTTAGCAAAGGAAGACAGCGGGCTCTTGCATTCTTCCTAGAGATGTGAACCATACCTGTTACAGGGTGCACAGTACCGGATTTATTCATGCCCATGTCTGCAAGGTCAGTTTGGGGTCACCATGTCTTCTTGATGGGCTAAAACTGGTTTATATCTTGGTCTTAGTTCTTAGGGCCCAGGCCCCTACTCTCTCTACTACATACAAAGACCAGATCAATAGTGAAGGTTAGAAAGAGATAGCTCTCTTCTCCTGCCTCAGAGAGCAGCACTTTCATCCAATGTGTGCAAGCTGGGACCAAGAAAGGAGCCTCAGCCCTGTTTCTTGCCCCATCTCTTCCAAATGTTCGCTGTGGCAGGGGATGGTGCTGGCTGCCCCTCAGTATCACTCTCCCCTTCTTCCAAAGCAATAGAACTCTGCAACCTAGCTGAGCATGCCACCCAGAACGAACACGACACGTCTAGCTTCCCTTGCAGCTAACTGGGGACCAGACGATTAAATGTTGGCCAATGGAATATGAGCATAAGTGCTCGGGAGGCAGAGGCAGGTAGATCTCTGAGTTCGAGGCCAGCCTGGTCTACATAATGAGTTCCGGGACAGCCAGGGCCACACACAGAAACCCTTCCTCAGAAAAAAAATGAGTAAGTTCTCCCAGGCTCAGGCAGGGGCAACAAGAAGGCAGAGCAGAAGAAGGAAAAGATCAGCGAAGACAAAACTTTGGGCCTAAAGAACAAGAAGGGAGCGAAGCAGCTGGAACATTGAGTGACATGTGGTCACCTGAGTCCAGTCAGGAGGCACAAAATGGATCTGGAAAGAAACTGAAGACAGGTGACAAGAAGAACTACAAGAACTAGGGAGCAGTAGCCTGTGGTAGCTGCACGACACATCAATGAAGGTGCAGACCCCAAATCTGTGGGGTGTGTGCATTCTTCAGACAAAGACAGTGCACTAGATGGGCGAAATGTAAGTTCTCTATGACCTCACTTTGGAGAGAAAATGTGAAAAACAAAATGTTTACATTGGTGCAAGAGACGAAGAACTTGAACAAGATAGTGTGGATAATCAGAATGAGAAACGACCAGAAGAAATGCTTTTTAAAAAGGGCACAGTGACATGAACTCGATGGCTGACTCTTTGACCCTCCCCCATACATGCCAGGGAGTAACAGCCTGGCTAGATCCCAGGGGAGGACATTGCAGCCAGCCCTGAGGAGACAAGATGAACTGGGGTCGGATGGAAGGGGAGGAGATCCTCCTCCCCACCCCCCACCCCCGTCGGTGGACTTGGAGGGGGCGGGGAGGAGATGAGGGAGGGATGGGAAGAATGGGAGGGAATGAGGGAAGGGGCTACACCTGGGATGCAAAGTACCTAACCTGTGATTGATATGAAAATAAATAAATTACATTTAAAATAAAAAAAGGGCACAGTGAGGCAGAAAAGAAAAAACAAAACAAAACCCAAAACTGAAATAGTGGGAAGACATTCCCTTGAAGCTATTGAAAATAACAAGCATAACTGGTTTGGGTGTGTCCTGGAGGTGGGACAATTGCGTGTATTGCAAAAAGAAGAGAAATAAGAAGAGATTTCACTAGGAGATGTAATTGAAAGAGAGCACTCTGCCTTAGGTCCAAATGTTACCAAAACCACTCCAGGAGAAAAAGGACAAGAAAAGACTGATAAACTTGAACACGACACTGGTGATCAGCGGACATAAGACACTTGAATTGTGTCCTGAGCTGGTCGGTGAAGACGATGCCTGTCACATTCAGGGAACAGGTAGTGATGAGGCTGAGTGTAAATGACACAGATGTCTGTACATTCCAAGAGATGGAGAAGAGACAGGTGTCCCTGTAGCCAGTCTTGAAAGATTCAGCACTTATGCTTCAGATAAAGATGAAAACAAATTAAGTGATTCTGGAGGTTGGATCGAAAATGGTGAAAAAAGTTATTTGGACAAGGACAATGAGCGGGTAGAGGTGGAGGGTGGACAAGAAAATGGACAAAAAACAGGGTCAATGAATGTTATTTCTGTTGATGAAAATCTGTTCAGTGGGGGAAAATCTGGAAGAACTAAAAGAATTAAGTGCTTGATTTAGGAGAATGACAACAGACAAGTCAAGGAGGGTTTGGTCAACTCAACATGATCAACATGAACTGATCGTGGCTGTGTTCATTGTTTCACCACCTAGAATCAGCAGGATGCTTATTTCCCCACTATGGTTCTGGGAGGTTACTATCCTACATCCTGTCTTCTGACTCTGACTACATCTCATGTGCGTAACCGCTTTTCCAGTTTCCTTTGGGTTTTCCAGGTTTTCACCAGGCACCTGTTATTTCCAGAAACAACAAATTCATACTTAAAATATTTTCCGTTGATGCTGTTATTATTTTTTTTAGTGAGGGGTTCCCCTTCCTTTGTATTTATATGTGCTAAAGCCTGCCGGAAAGGTGAACACTGTGCTTGATAAAGGAAACCGCATGTGCAGATACGTTATTGTACATCTTTGGACAATTGGATGGACCCCGAGAATGGGACTTGATCAATCTGTCATGGTCAGCCTCAGTGCCCTGCATTAAAGCTGTTTAAAGTTCTCTACCTGACCTTTTTTTTTTTTTGCCAATAAAACTGTAAATAAAACGCATCACACATCCAACTCCAACTATGGACCTTATTAGAAAATATTTTTTATGAAAAGTTTCTTGACAGTCTTAGTTTGGTATTTTAATTAAATATTGATTTTATTGGTGGTCGGTGTCACAGAAGGCAAAGACTTACGTTCTTAGTACATGTTCTATAACCAAGGAGTACGGATAGTATTAACAATTGTTTTTCCAGCACTTGGGAGGCAGAGGCAGGTAGATCTGTTTTTTGAGGACAGCCTGGTCTACAAAAGCGAGTCCAGGAGAGCCAAGGCTCCACGCAGAAAAGACAATTGTTATTTTTCATTTCCAAACAGACAAAGTACTATTACTTTAAATCCTAAATTGTTAGGTCATCAAGCTAACTAAGTGCCATTTACAATTAAACCAAAAGAAGAAGGAGGAGGAAGAGGAGGAGGAGAGGAGGAGAAGGAGGAGGAGAAGGAGGAGAAGAAGAAGAAAGAATAACTTTTTCCTGTTTCAAGCTTACTTGCAGGACAACCCAGCACCACTTGGCTTTCTGCAAATGGTCTCAGCTCCCTCCTGTCCCTGAAGGGAGAACCACTCCTTAGGGAAAATGGCCGGTTCCTTGTGGAAAATGTGTAAGATATGTATGTTGTGTGTTGTCATGCAAAGATCAAGGCAACTGACAAACAGTAGGTTGTGTCTTAAGAGAGGTGAGGGACCCAGAGCAGGGAGCGCCTGACTGTGTCACAGAGCACAGTTCTGAGCACTGTGAAGGGTTACCTCAGACTAGGAAAAGGACTTAAGCCCATTTTGTCTCCACAAGCATATGAAGAGGGCGTATGTCTACCCTGGTTTTATGGATGAAAAACCTGAGTCACTGGGTGACAACTAAGAAAATTGCCCAGATTCCTGCAGCTGGTGGGTGGCTGGGCTGGGATTGGAATCTGGGCAGTGTGCCTCTGAGGGCTTCTAAACTACTTTTTTACTAATGCTGTGCCTTCAGCAGCAAGAGGGAAGTGGAGAGCCCAGGAAAGCCCCAAGACTCAGTGCCAGCCAGAGAGAGCGGTGCCCCACCCTGCTTGGGTGTGTCTGCAGCAGGAGTTCAGAGGCCAGCCCTAGTGGGGACCCAGGTGTTTGGGATATGGATCCTTGTCTTAGGCAGCTGCAGCCAGAGCCCTACTACACCCACGTTCCCTGCCAGTCACACCTTGAGGCTCTGTTCCCTAAGAACACCCCTCAAGGAATCACCGGAAGGGTGCATAAGTTGTTACCACCCCTCAGGGAGCTGCTGGAACGACATCGAGGTGGCCACCAAGCCTGACAACCTGTTGGAGCCCAGGGACCCACGTGGTGGAAGGAGAGAACCAACTTCTGAAGGCTGCTCTCTGACCGCCACATATATACACGGTGACATTCACAAGCTCTGAGGCCGCTCATCCGGATAAATACACTTAAAGCATTAAAGACCACCCCTCAATACTAGAGATTGCCATTTAGTTGCTGGGAACAGCCAAAGAGGAGTGGGAACCACTTCCCAGATAGAAAGTCTAAGGCTGGCTAAAACACTAAACTGCTGGGGCTCATGTCTGACCCTGGTATCTGTGCCCTTGGGGCACTTTGTCCCAAGAGGCTCAGCCTCCTAGGGAGGGTGGGAGTCCTGGGGGTCTACAGCAGTGAGTCACCCCTATTTTGTGTGTGTCATCTCCCAGCTGCAGCCGGGAAGCGCAGGGGCAGGAGCTAGAAATAGTGATAGCTCTTCCCAGGAGAGGAGAAGGGTGTCAGCTCCCTGGCACCTTGATGCCTCCCGCCCTCTGCCTGGTCCCACCGGGGCCTCTGACCTCTTCTTCCTTCAGGACGTTTCATTCCCGGAGCCTGCCAACCTCTGTGTCAGGCCTCCATGGGTGGGCAGAATACCGCGATACCTATTTCTTCCCTCATTTCCCTCAGTCCGCTTTCTACAAAAAGTTGCAGGTCGAACCCAGACATGCTTTGAGCAAACAGGGCTTTTGACAAAATGGAAAGATGACTAATTTAGCTGCTGGTGAGAATGTATGCAAGTCCCTCTCCCCCAGGTGTGGCTTTCTTTCTGTCTTTGAAAATAATCAATATAATGCCTGCCCCACATTCAAGGTCAAAGCTGGGACCTTGCTGGTTTCAGCTGGAGACCATTTGGGGGCCGGGAATCAATGACTATGGAAGAAGGTCACACACTCTCTGCAGGAACCAAAGGCAAGGAACGGAAGTGGTGGGAATCATTCTAGATTTAAAAGTATGTGAGAAACATACCAACCAAATGCAAAATGGATTTTGTCTCTAAACTTGAACCAAGCAACCAACAAAACATACTTAGTAAGCCAGATGTCAGACATCCAGCAGCTCCAGCACTGGGGTAATTCAAAGCCAGCCTACACTACATACAGTGAGACCTTGCACACCTTCCCCTCCAGGCAAAAGTTGCTTGACAGCCTCACTGTGAATAGACAGTTCTAGAACTTGAGCCAGTAGTGGCTTTCTGATGCCAGTGAAGGATATGGTGGGGCTGGGCTCAGCGGCAAGCACAGCCGCCAACAAGTCTGCCACACTGAGGTTGATTCCTGGAATCCACATAACAGAAGGGAAGAACTGATTCTTAAAAACTGTCCCCTGGCCTCCTCAGGCAAGCTGTGGCACACACACACACCTCCACAAGATATACACCCTCCCCAAATAAATCTAACTTTAAAAATGATGCAACCAGCGTGGTGGCACACACCCCTCATGGCAGCACTCAGAAAGCAGAGGCAGAGAGAGCTCCGTGAGTTCCTGGTCAGCCTGAGCTACACAGTGGGGCCCTATGTCAAGTAAATAACAGTAAAACCATGATGCCAGGTGGTGGTGGTGGTGGCGGCGGCGGCGGCGGCGGCGGCGGCGGCGGCGGCGGCACACGCCTTTAATCCCAACACTTGGGAGGCAGATGCAGGAAGTTCTTTGAGTTCGAGTCCAGCCTGGTCTACAGGGCAAGTTCCAGGTACATGGAGAAACCCTGTCTCCAAAACAAAACAACAAAACCATGATGGGCTCTGTCTCTCTCCACCAAACACGTCTACATTCTGTTGACTTTTATGTATCTGACGTTGTTGGGTTACAGGTGGAAGCTGAGAAAACTCACTTCAGAGAAACTTAAAAATGAAATATTTATTTTCTGCACTTGCAGGGAGGCGGCCAGTTCAGAATCTGAACCGTATCCCCAAAGGGAGATTGTACAACGTTTTCAAAGGAAGGTACACAAAGCAAGGAGGGGCAGAGTGGCTGTCGCCTTGACCGATCAGGTTTTGACACAAGGGGTTGAACAAGGAAGCAACTATGGATGACTGGACCTTATCCAAGTCACCTGGTTTCAGGACTTTTGACTCAGCTTTTTGCAGGCAGGTTTCCTCTTGGAATTTGGCCCAGAATTTAGCATGAGAAGGGAACAAAGGAGTGGTCAAGATTTAAGTCAAGACAGGCAACACATTTATGACTTGCGTGCCTCAGTTTAGATAATGGGATAATGGCAACGGCTCTCCTGACTGATTAACAAATATGAAACTTGTAAAGAAGCAGGATGGAAGTTGGTTCTGGAGCCTTGTCCCTGTCGGAAAGACAGGCTGTTCCAGAGATGGCAGCTGTCTTCTAACAATGGGAGGAGGAGGATTTTGTGCTAATCTGCTTGTTCAAGCCCTACCTGGGACATTTCCTTGCTTGTGACTGTTAGCATGCCTCACATTCCTCACCTGTCAAATGAAGTCACAGTGTTGGAGTGGCAGTGAAGGAATTCAAACTTAGAATACGGCCTAGGACGTTCCAGGCATGCAGGGAGCTGTAGCTCTGGTTACCCCTCCTGAGGTGACTATTTTTGAAGTGGTTTGTTTCAACTTGCTATTTATCTGGGCAGATCTGGATTCCAGTGTTTTGGGAGAAGAGTGTAGGGTATCTGGGTGGGGTGGGGGGTTCCCATATTGTTTTGGTTGTTTTGCTATAAGGCCCTGCAAAAGATAAACTTCAAATCACTTTTTTTTTTTTTATAGGTGTGGGGACGGGTCATATCTATCTAGCCCAAGACTTGAACTCTGAAAAAGTCCCCTGCCTTAACCTCCTGAGTGCCACCACACCTGTGGTTTTGTTGTTGTTGTTCCTGCTGCTGCTGTTTGTGATAAAAAGTCTTAATATGCAGCTATGACGGTTATCAATAGTCGCCAGCCTGACACAGCCTAGAATCATGGGAGAGGAAAGCCTGCGGAGCTGCCTAGAGCAGGCTGCAGGCCTGTCTGTGAGGGATTGTCTTGAGTACTGACCGATGTACCAGGGCCTACCCCACTGTGGGCGGCCCCCTCCCTAGGCAGGTGGTGCTGGGTTATATAAGAAAGCAGGCTGAGCACCACTTCTCAGTGCCTTTTTCAAGTTCCTGCCCTGAAATTCCTTAGTGATGGACTGTGGCCTGTCAGTGTAAGTGGAAATGAACTCTTTTCTCCCCTCAGTTGCTTGAGTGTTTCATCACAGCAACAGAAAGGAAATGAGAACATTATCCCAGGCTCACCTAAGACTAATGATTCCCGTGTGTTCTCATCCTGAGCGCTGCAGTTACAGCCACCTCACTCCAGAGTATTTCATGGGCTTATTTAGATGTGGTTCACATCCCTGACAAGTCACCAGAGGAAGTGTGCAGCTTGGTGGATTCTTAGCACATCCATGGAGTTGGTGACTGTGACCACAGTGAAGTTTGGGACCATTATCCACACTCAGGACATGCTTAGAGAAGCCCCAGGGGACTATTTCAAACCTGCTTATGGTTTCCCCATGTCAAAGTTTTCTTACATGGAGGCTGTTACTTTTCCACTGCTTCACCAGGGTTGGTTGACAGTCAGCCGGGAGCTGTCACCAGCACCGTAAGGCACCAGCTGGCCCAGCTTCTAACCACTTCATTTACTGCAGTCATGTGAAGTGTATCTTTAGACAGCAGCGCCCACAGGCCTCACTGTGTTCCTCTCAGATCAATGATAACCTGTCAGCTTAGTGTCCTCTTTCCTCCCCCAGAGGGAGGAAACACTGGGTGCATGTATACAGCTGGGTGAAGGGACCCTCAGGAATAGGCCATGGAACAAAAGGCAGCAAAGGAAAGGACATGAGAATAGTTCTGGGGTGTCTGGCTCAGCCACAAGGCGCTGAACTGGAACAGGTAGGAAAGGGACTAATGAGCCCCCAATGCCCCTCCCACTCTTGTGAGGTATAACAAGGTCTGGAAAACTTTGGGGGTACAGCTGAGCTGGGCCCACTCGGCTTCCTAAGCCCTGTGGTTTCAAGTGACTTGCTCTGGGCCTGGTCCCCTGGTCGGTAGAGCACACTTGTAGTACCTGGCTACAATAGGGGGGCTGTGAGGGTCTGCTGACCTACATCCCCCCAACCACATAGTGGGTACACAGTAGGCAGGAAGCTTACTCATGCACTTTTTGAAATGCGAGTCCTCTGGGCTGTCACCCATAGGGAAACTCCAGCTCAGAGATCACCTGACCCTGAAAGGAAAGGCCCTTTATAAGGGGAAAGGGTGAAGCAAGGCAGTATGGGTCAGGGGCTTCCTGGCTGTAGGGAGAAGAAAGATTCTGGTAGCGGAGGGAAAGAACACAGTTCCCAGTCTGGAAACTCTAGACCACTTTCTCTGGGGCTCTTCTCACTCACGGGCCTGGCCTGCTGTGAGTCCCCTTCTCCAACCACTTCTCCATATGCTTACTTTCCAAATTACCTCTGACCTTTTCGCACTGCTGGCTCCTTCATTTGGAATGTTTTGAGACCGCCTTCTTGGCATTTGTTAGATCTGAGCGGTTTGTGCCTAGAGGGTCCCTCCCTGATCTTTCTAATGCAGTCTTCAGGCCCTGCCACTTCATAATCGCTTTATTCCTCTCAGAGATGATATGTCTTTCCCCTTCCATCGCAGCCATGGTGACTGGTATCTCTCTCTTTAGGACTTGGCATACGCCTCCTAGCTGGCTGGGTGATTGAATTGGGGCCAGGCTGTGTCTGGGCTAGCCTTATTTGGAGGAGGACTCACAAGGGTCTAGGGGGTCTTGATGATCCCTCAGTGACCGCAAGGCAAGGCAGCTCAGTGTCCAGGAGGGAGCTTGATGTTTTCTGTAATATATTCTTGTGCCCATACTCTGCTATTCCCAGCTCTTGGGTTAAGCTGCTTCTGGGTAAGCTGGTTCTTGCCTGGGCACCTCTCAAGACAGGAGTAATAGGATGAGTGAGTCCTCTGATGGCAGGAGGCTAGAGGTGAAGATGCATAGCAGAGATGGATAAGCCAGAGACCCAGGGTCTACAGAAGGTGAGGCCTCATGTCCTGTCTTACCCTTTATCCAATGCTCAGAACCCTGGCTGCCACAGCACCTTCTGGAAGAACTCCCCAAAGGTCCAATAGTTCAGTCACATCATGGAAAGGGCTATGCCTCTCATGGCATTCATGGGTGTGGTTAGGCCAGACTGTTAAACACCAATCAGCAACTACTAAAAACCAACTCTGGACATCACAGAGACAGGTAAACAGCCTCTCTTCCTGGGACTGAGGCTAGAGGGGGTCCTGTTTGTTCTTTCTTTCCCCTGGTTCTGTCTGTCTGTCTGGGGCCTATATCCATTCACTTGCTTCTGATAAACATTTACAAAGAATCTACTGTCCCTGGTTACCCAGACAGAACTCATGGGTTCCAGAGTCTCGTGGGGACCACAGGGTAAGGTAAGGCCTGGCTGGGCACTTAAAAGTGTGGGGGAAGGGAGGGTGTGCGCAAGCTTCCAGGGCGGAGGAGCCTTGAATGGAAGGGAGGAGTTGGTGGCCAGGATAGCATCTAGGCCTAGGAAGAGCTCATGTAAGAGTTGGGATACTGGAGAACATAGCAGCTAGAGGAGGCATGGCTGCAGGGGAGAGCAAGACAGGACATCAGGGAGATGGCTCTGCTCACTCCTCTCCCTCGGGAATCAGAGCTGCAATAAAGACAGGCGTGGGAGGAAGCCCAGGGCAGCGCTGGTAGCGCTGAAGTCAGCTCTGGGGCTTCACTCTACCCAGGCTTCAGCCCGTCTTATTTTCCTGTGCGGTGTGTGAATATGGTCATGTGTGTACACATGCATGTGGAAGCCTGAAGTCAACATGGGATGTCTGTCACTCTCCGCCTTGTTTTTGAGACAGGATTTCTCACTGAAGCTGACCCTCATCAGTCCAGCAAGACTAGCTGCCAATGAGCCCCCGGGGACCCTCCTGTCTCAGCCACCATGTTTGGATGCTTACATGAGTGACACACACTTTACTGGCTGTGCTCTCACCCTTCACACCCTGCTGGTCCTGTTCTGGGCACCACCCAGGCAGGGCTCTAAGCAATTACACCGCCTGCCAGTGCCCCAAGCCCATGCCTGCTACACATGGTAAAACTAAGGCTCAGAAATCTGGGCTGAATCAGTGTCTTGCCCGACCCACCTAGGCAGGTGGCCTCAGGCCCAGGTGGCTGCTTGATATCTTCAGAGCCTCTCAGGGCACAGAGGGCAGCAGCAGCATTGTATGTATGTGGTCTGGTAATCTGGGGGCCAGATGAAGCAGGCGGTTCTGTGACCCCATGAGGCTTCTGCACAGTCACTTGGTTGTCTGTCACCTGGGCAAACAGGATGCAAGGAAGCTGGCAGTGACAGAGCACTGGTCACTGCACACAGGAGCGTCAGGCGGGTGCGCAGGATCCCAGGAATGTGCAGATCTCAGCTCATAGGTGCTCCGGCCAGCAGGAAGGCGCTACCTTCATTCCAGACACCACTTCACTTCTGGAAGATCTTTCTGCCTGAGGTGAGAGCCTTCCAGACTCCAAAACCGCAGGACCCTGTCTCCACCCTTATCCCCCCAAACAGCCCAGAGCCAGTGCTGGGGCCTGCTGCCCCACCCTTCAGTGTTGACTGAGGAAGCTCTTAGCTCTGCCTGCCTAGGTTGGCTCTTTTTCCAGAAAATTTCCTTAATTATTTAATTTCCTGTTATTTTATGATTCCACCTATTCTCTTATACATATATATATATTACAGATGTATAACATAAAATATCACTACTTCTAGCATATTCTGGATATAAATTAAACACATTATGCTAATGTATTCCAGTACATATTAATATTATACATTATAATACTGTATATTAGTCTTTCTTATGACAAGAAGATCTCTCCCAGACCCAACCATTTGCTGGTACGAAAATACTGAACTTGCCATGTTTCTGCAATTAGTAGTTTTCAGCATCTACTTGTTCACAAATGCCATCTGGATCCCTCAGTTGCTTTTCGGGGAGAGCACTGAGCCATGAGGGAGGCACATAGGTGCCAAACACCAGCTTCTATTACTCTAGCTCAATGTGGTGTGTCTTTATCTGTTTCAAATGATCCATTCAAATCTGAAATTCAGGGGCTGCAGAAGTGGCTGAGTGGATTAGAGACATTCCCACTCTTCCAGAAAACCTGAGTCTGGTTCCCAGTGTCCGTTGGCAGCTCACAATCACTTGTAACTTCAGCACCAGGAAATTTGATGCCTTCTTCTGGCTTCCATAAGCACCTGCACACATGTGGTGCACGCATGCACACATGTGGTGCACGCATGCACACATGCACACACAGAGACATGCTCTCACATGCCCACACAAATAAAATTAAAATATTTCGTAAAAATACAAGATCTAGGGACATCAAGATGACCACGGGAGCATCCAGAAGGGCACTTCCTGCCAAACATAGCCAGCTGACTTCTATCCCAGGACCCCACATGTTAGAAAGAGAGAACCAACTCCTGGAAATTGTCCTCTGCCCTCCATACAAGTGGGATGTGCTTGCTCCCCAACATGCAAACAAATAAAAATATAAATATATATACACATATATGCGTATGTATGTTTAAAGAGAGCTGCAGGATGGCTCGGTGAGTAAGGCCTACCTCAGGCCTCTTGCCCTCAGCACTGAGGTTCAGACTCTCACCACCACGCTCTCATGCGAATGCCAGCATTCAGACTTGGGCTCTCGTGCTTGTGCAGTAGACACTGGCTGAGCCGTCTCCCCAGTCCTGATGATGGGACTAGATCCCAGGGCTTTTATCCATGCTAAATGCCCATTCTACCATGGAGCTACGCCCTGGTATTCTGAATGAGAGGTTATGATCTTTTTCATACTATATTTGCTTGTAAGGTTGCCAAAACAAAGGATCACAGACTGATTGACTTAATCAATAGAAAATTATTTTCTCCAGCTTTAGATGTTGGAAGTCCAAAGCTGAGGTGTGGGCAAGACCCTATCTTCAGAGAGAGATTCTGTTTCTAAAAAAAAGGTGGAATGCAATGTAAAAAGACACTGGGTATTAATCTCTGGTCTTCACAGGTATGTGCACACACATCCACACACAGACACTACACATGTACAAAAAATAATTTTGATATTGTTTGCATGTATGACTCTTGATAGGTTAAAGAAAATACACTATTAAAATATGTTTTGCCTGTATTTTCATTTTATTCTTAATTCATTATTAATGTGTGCATATATATATATATATATATATATATATATGATATGTGTGTATGCAGGTACATGTGCCATGGAACAGTGGAGGTCAGAGGACAACTTTTCGGAGTTATCTCCTTCAACATTGGGATTTGGCAGACAAATTCAGACTGGCAAAATTGCATGGAAAATGCTTTTATTATTATACCAGCTGTTTTTTCCCTTTAAAACATGTTTTACACTTATTATTTGTTTGCATGTTGGGGAGGCAAGCACATGCCACTCTCTTCATGGAGGGCAGAGGACAACTTTCAGCCATTAGTTATCTCTGTCCACTCTGTGGGTCCCTGGGGCGGAAGTCAACTGACTATTTTTGGCAGCAAGTGCCTTTACCCTCTGAGCCACCACACCCGGCTTCTTTTCACTTTTAACAGGGCTCTGGGAAATGTAAGTGTTCATGGGAGGCACCCATCATATTTCTAAATATGCCTAGTTTATCAAATGCTTGGCACAAAACATCTGCTGTCAGTAGTGGTGCACACCCTTAATCCCGGTGCTCGGGAAGCAGAGGCAGGTGGATCTCTCTGAGCTCAAGGGCAGCCTGGTCTACAGAGCGAGTTCCAGCCAGGGCTACACAGAGAAACCCTCTCTTGAAGATATGTATATATATATATGCATGAGCTGAGGGCTGAGGTTGTACGGCAGCACTAGAGCGCCTCCCTAGCCTCTGCAAAACACCATTCCAGCTCTACCACTGAAATAAAAAAAGAGATAACGAGGGAGGAAGGGAGGACGAGGGAGTGAAGAAGCCAGAGAGCTGGGCCTTGGGGAGGAGGCCTGTGGCTCAGCACTAAGAGGCTGAGACAGGAGCATGGAGAGCTTGAGGCCATCTTGGGATCCTCTCTCCAAAATAAATCAGTTCATTAGATAAGTTATTTTTCCTAATTCTTGTCATTTAAAAGATTAAGAGACTATCTTTGGGAAATGACTGCAGGACAGGAATGCTATATTCTCTTTGATTTCAATATGAATTTGATTATATCCAATTCAGAAAGCTCTGAAATAAAATAAAATTAAACACACTCAATGTTAAGACAAAAATGACAGCCCGCCCATAGACTTAAAAGTCACCTGCCATAGGTCTGAGCATAATGGCCACAAAGTAGCCTTGGTTGTATGCGTCAGCTTGAGCACTGAGGGTACCAACAGCAGGGGCGACCCTCTTCCAAGCTCTAGGCATCTCTCAGTCCCTAAGCAAGCTCCTTCCCCAGGATGGGCAAGCTGCCAAGCAGTCCAGGGACAGCATGGCAGTGTCTATGGCTTCTTATTTCTGCTCCTGTTAACTTCAGGGCTTTGCCTTGCCTGACTTAGTCCTGCCATATTATATAACTATGGGGCATTTCAAACCTACCCAACACAGAGGAACTAGAAGCCTCCAAGCATTGCCCACCCCTGACCCCAGCAATCAGTGTGTGGCCAGTCATTCTGCTTTACACATTCTATGCTGCTTGTTTTGAAGTAAGTCTCTAAGAGTGTTTCACTTCAGATATAAATATTTGAACAGATGTCTCTTAAAAGGCCTGTCTTTAAAAAGAAATGTAATTGCATTGTGTATGAGTGCTTGCTTGCAGGTATGTATTTATGTGCACCCCCGTGCATGCCTGGTGCCTGCACAAGCCAGAAGAAGACAGTAGGTCCTCTGGAACTGGAGCCAGCACGCAGGTGCTGGGGACAAAAGCCCTCTACAAGATCAGTGGCTGTGGCTGTTCTTTTTAACTGCTGAGCCACTCTCCACCCCTCCAAAGAAAGACTCCAACTGTACCCTTTACTCTCTACGGATGCCACCTGCTTCTGTGCAGAAGGACGCCAATGGACTTGCCCCTGCACCTGCTTCAAAAGCAGCATGCTGATGCATCTTTTGCAAGAAGGATGTGCCCTGCTGGCTGTCACCTGGCTATGGGAAGTGTGCCCAGGGTTGCACACTAGACAAGTGCAGCTGCTGCCCCTGATGTCCCCAGATCCATATTTAAATAGTGATACATGAAAACCTGGAGTTTTTATTTTTATAATTCTGAACCATTCTCTAAACCTCTTACTTTGGTACTTTAGTTGATACTGAAAGTCACTGACTAGGTTAACTAAAAAAGAATTGTGTGTGTGCTGGCTAGTTTTATGTATGTAAACTTGATACAAGCTACAGTCCTTTGAGAAGAGAAAACCTCAATTAAGAAAATGTTTCCATGAGATTGGGGCTGTAGGCAAGCCTATAAGGTATTTACTTAATTACTGATTGACGTGGAGAGCTCAGTCCATTGTGGACGGTGCCATCCCTGGGCTGGTGGTTCTAGGTTCTATAAGAATGTAGGCTGAGTAAGGCATGAGGAGCAAGCCAGCAATTTGGCTTACTGACAGAAGTGTGGCTGAGGGGGTTGCTTCTAGGAGCAGGTAATCATGGTCCCCAAAACAGTTACATCACAGAAAAGTCTCAGAGCAACATGGATGATGGCTTTTCTGTGGCTGCTCAGCTGGGATCCCCTTTCACACAACCTTTCATCTTTGATACACTGTAGCTCACTGGCTCTCAACCTTCCTAATGCTGTCACCCTTTAATAATACAGTTTCTCGTGTGTGGTGACTCCCAACCATAATATTACTCTCTTTGCTACTTCATGATTGTAATTTTCCTACTGCTATGAATCATGATGTAATTATCTGATATGCAGAATGGTCTTATATGAGCCCTATAAAAGAATCGTTCAACAACCCCCAAGGGGTTGCAACCCGCAGAGTGAGAAGCTCGGCTGTACTAGCTCAGAATAGCTGGGGCAGAATGGCACACTCCTGGAAGGGGGGAGCAAGGACAGAGAGGCTAGTATCTCAGATGAGGGTCTCATGACCCTTTCCATCTCCTCCATCCATAAAGGCCACGGGTCCCTTCTTGAAGGTCTCTTGTGGAGAGTAACAATTACTTGGATAAAGATGGTAATGGCAGCCTGGTGCAGTGGTGCATGCCTGTAATTCCGGCACTGGTGGAGGCAGAGGCGGGTGGATCTCTGTGAGTTCGAGGTCAGCCCAGTCTACAGAGTGAGTCTAGGACAACCAAGGCTACACAGAGAAATCCTGTATCAAAAACAAAACAATACAAAATACAAAAAAAAAGTAATGAATGTGTTACTATCGAAAAGGAAACATCTGGCTCATAAAGCAAAGGGAAACGAGACATAACTGCATAGAAAACAGCACCGCGTAGCTCAGAAGGGCCAGCAAGCCTCCTCTCTGGCAGTAAGAGGCTATACCAGCCACAAATATAACAATAAAGCCGTTTACAGCCACTGAGGACTCCACTCCCTGAAAGAGAAGGGGAACACTCTGTGTTCCACTTAGCCTCATCCTGTAGAATTCAGCGGTTCCCATCTCGCTGGATGGGAAACTCCCCTATGACCAACTAATTTTCACTTTGTTTTTAGGCCTAAGCCCCTCCTGGGAACCCTGAGAGGCAGCTGACAGGCTCAGCATGGTGGCTATGCAGGAAGGCCCAGCTGTAGGTTGTCTCCTCTGAGACTACCTGAAGCCTCTCTACTCTCAGCCCCAGCAAGCCCCTTCTTGTCCCAATGCCTCTGGCGCTCTGGGGAAGTGGGCACAGAGCCAGACTGGCCCCACAACAGGCCCAGCTGGGCCTCAGTAAGCCCTTAATTATCTTTCTTGTTAATGAAAACCTGACAGCCTCCAGCCAGTCCCATTGGGAAGACCCTGGGCCAGACGTCACCACGGAGGAAGAAGGGGTTCAGAGAGAGGAAACAGGTTGCAGGAGGAGAACAAGACTTCCTGCCTGTCTGTGGGGGAAAGAAAGCTAGGGCACAGGGTAAGCAGTTAGGGTCACACTTACAAGTTCAGGGCTCCCAGCTGGCCATGTGGGCTCAACCACAGGCTAGATGCCTCTGACACCTTCAGTAGCTGACTTAGCCCCTGACTGCTCAAAGTGTGGTTCCCACATGATCAACACCTCCTGAGAGTTCATAAGAAAAGCAGAATCTCAGCTAGGAGGTGATGGTGCACGCCTTTAGTTCCAACACTGGGGAGGCACAGGGGGGCAGATCTTTGTGAGTTCGAGGGCAGCCTGGTCTACAGAGCGTGTTCCAGGGCAGCAGAACTACATAGTGAGACCTTGTCTCAAAAAGCCAAAAACAAATAAACAAAACAAAAAAGGCAGAATCTCAGGTTGAAACTAAGTACTGGAAAATCTGCACTGTGACGCTCTCCTGGCAACTTTGAGGCACTGAGCTGTAAGTGCGCCGGCTTCTCTTCTGTGGAGTGGGGACTGAGTGCAGGAATCTGCAGTCTTAGGACTCCACTTTGGTAAATACTATCTACCTGCTTCCCACTTTTTCTTATTTTGAAGCAGGGTCTCATGTAGCCCAGGCTGGCCTCAAACTTATGTAGCTGAGAATGACTCCTGAATCTCCTGCCTCTACCTCCCAAATGGGATTCCAGGTATGTGCTGCTGCGTCCTCTTCACGCAGTGCTGGGGATGAAACCTGGGCTTCTTGCATGCTAGGCAAGTATTGTACTAGCCACAGCCCTAGCTTGTCCCTTTTAACATTTCGTGTCTGAGCAATTCTGGGCGACTGCCAGCCTTTCTCACTATCTCCAGCACTGAGCTACACCAGACCCACTGAGAAGATGAGGAAGCCGAGGCTGGGTGAGGTGCCGTCGCTGGCCCAAGATCCAAATGAGGTCTGAGTCTTCTCTAAACCTAGCTCCTTGTTACTAAGATGACCAGCAAGCATATAGGAGTTCTTCCCCTGTGCCCATTACTTGAAGTGTTCCCAACTCTGTGAGGTCCACCTTGCTGTTGTTCCCATCTTCTAGGTGAGGAAAAGTGAGGCACAGAGAGGTTAGGTTGGCAAGGCTAGATTTGAAGTAGGGAGGACCAAGTCATGTCTGTGTTATACTGCTTACCTCTCACCATGTCCTTTTCTCCGTCATGTCCCTGCCTCCCTGTTTATCTCCCTGTTAGCCCCAGACTTCTGAACCTACCTCTTCCAAGCCTACACCACTAATGAGCTCTTGGCCACCTGAGGCCAAAACCGCAGATGCTGTGCTGGCTTAGGGGATGAGCCTGTTTCCTTCCAGCCTGCACTCCCAGCCGTGGTTCACCGGGTTCATAGGGCAAGGGCCCTGAGGACAGTGATGGGGAGATCTGTGAACAGGAGCTATTCAGAGACATTTGGCTCTGGCCTATAGGGTGCTGGCTTAGAGCCCTGCTTCCTTTTGCCTCTCTCTATGCCCTTTTCTTGCTCTAACCAACCTCATCTCCTCAGCCTGGTCCTTTAGCAGAACTGCTATGTACTGACTTTCTATAGACTTATATGTGAATGGCAAGGGCTTAGTCCTGAAACAGAGACCAAAAGGTAATGAGATACCCTTGGAAAACACAACTTTCCAATGGACAGGGGAGGCCACTGAGTGGGCAAATGGAGGCCTCCAGATCTGAAAGATGATGTGGAAAAATGTTTAAGATAAAAGAAACAGCATGGGCCAAAGATGGGAGGTAGGAAACAGCTTGGTGCCTTGGATGGAGGGGAAAACCCTCAGCAGAGCTTGGGTGGGTGCAGGGCCTTCTGCTTGAGCCTGGGAAAGAAAGCCAGCAGTTCCTTCTTCCCAGCTCCCAGACAAATCCCACCTGATCTGCCCTGACCAAGTTGCCCTCTCCTGTCTTCCGGAGTATCTTGGGCCTCAGAGGTCTTGAGACGCTTGGGAGTTCCAGATGGCCACTGTGGTTAGTCCTGTCCTGTCACTGTACTCTCTTCTTAGGAGCCATCACCACACTAATTATTGCCTTTGTTTTTTTAGCCAGTTGTGTCTGGTTTCAAATCCTACCTCCATGAGAGCACATCGGTAGTGTTTGAACCCTTTGGAGCGCTGGTTTCCTCATGTCAAATAGGATGATACATTTTTATTTGGTGTGTTGAGCGGACTGAACAGAGTATGGCTCTTGGTGAAGTCTCAACTAAAGCTATGTTGAAATAACTCACCCGGAGTCCGCAGTTCTGAGGACAGGGACCTTGTTTGTCTGGCTTGTGGCTGACAGCGCAGCAAGGTAACATGATCGGTGCAAATGGGTGGGTGGATGGATGAATGAGGATGGAATTAAAAAAAAGAAGAAGAAGCAGCAGCAGCAGAAGGGCCAGCTCCATTCCAAAGCAGGGTCATTCAACTCTGCCCGTGCCTGCAGTCTCCGGGCGGCGTGCCACACTCTTACCTGCTGAGCGCTTCAGTTTCCCCTCTGGCGTTGGGCGAGGACGACCCTCGCAGAAAAAGGAGCAGGCCCAGTACGGCCAGCACCCAATGGGCAAGCTAGGAAGCCCGGCCGCCTACCCGCCCTGTCCAGGGCTCTTGGAGTCCCCAGCTGGGTAACACCACCCCCTTGCTTACACTACCCCCGCCCCCCCCCACTTCCCACTGCGAGCAGCCCCGCCCCGAGAGCACGTGACTCCACCGTCCCACCCCGCCCCGCCCCGCCGTCCCAGCGCGATCTCCTGTTGGCTGCACCTGAGCGCCCCGCCCCCAGCCTGGGCGGAGCCGAAGCGCCCCGCCCGCCGTGGATCGGGCTTCGGCGTCTGGCTCGGTGGCCCGACAGGGCTGTCGCGCGGGCGGAGCCGGGGCGGCGGGGCTGCTGCTGGCTGATTGCGCCGGACTGCGGGCCGCGACATGGTGAGCAGGGCTAGGCAGGGCAGGTGGGTAGGGGGAAGGGACGCGCCGGAGGGGCCGGGGTGCGGCGCTGGCGGGTCGGCGCGGCGGACGCCGGGCGCAGGCGGGGGCTCTTTGTCCTCCGCCGCATGAGCGGGACAAAGGAGGCAGCGAGGGACGGAGGCTGCTCGGCGGGGCATCTGCCTCTCTCCGCGACCTACGGCTCTGCGTCCTGCGCGTATCCTTCGGGCTGTCCCAACACTCATTGACGGGGTTCCTGGCAGCGCCCCAGCGTGGTCAAGATGAGATCGAGGGGAACGGGGGGGGGGCGCCCAGGGAAAATCTGGCGCCCGTTTCATCGGTGGGGAAACTGAGGCCAAGCCGCTGCGTTTGGTCCCAGGTCGGGTCCGCTCTAACTGCGCGGTGTAGGCTTGAATGGATCTCACCTCCCATCCCCCAACACCCTCCCCCCGCCCCCCAAAAAAGAAAAAAAAACAAAAACCCAGGTCAGGCGGACTTGATTTGTCTCTTCAGCTGTGGTTTCCTCCGCAGCTGTCGCCCCCTGAACGAGCCCCTGCTTCCCTCGCCTCGCTTTGCTCCTTCGGTAGAGTGGGGGAGACGCGGCGTCGCCTGGCACCGCGCCTGCACGCCCGCGCCTGCACGCGGAGCTGCAGGGGCCGCTTGTCATCCGTGTCTAGTCCTCAGCCCAGGTCACCTAGACTAGCTCAGCCTCCAGGAGAGAGGAGACAGGTCAGGTATATGACTTTTTGGAATGAGGTTTGAAATTGGTTATTTAGGATCAGGGTCGTCTGGATTGGATATCTGCACATCCACTTTTCAACTCTGTGACCTTGGGCAACTGACTTAACTTCTCTTAAGTTGCAGATTATTTGTCAACTTGAAAGAGTAGTAATTCAACATTCAACTCTAGGACAGTTTTGAGACAGACATTTTGGAGAGATCTACATGAGATGTTGAGCTCAAGTGTGGCACCAAGAAACTTTTTCAGCGTCTACTATTATGTCACTATCAAAGTTGTATGGCTAAATGGGACCCCGAAGAGTGCCTGTCTGATTTACACAGTAGGGACAGGACTCAGGCCTGGACCGTGAGATTGCGGCTCACTCTGGGTGCAGTCCCCAAACTTCTCAACCTTATTTTCCTCTCCTGGCACCAGAACTGGGAGTGGGTGGCATCTTGAGCAGGTTTCTCTTTTAGAGGGGAAGGTGGAGGGTGAGGGGACAGGGAACGAAGCCGTGCTAGGTGTCAGCTTTCCTTCTGAGTTGCTGTTGATCCTTGATCTAAGCTCTTGGATGGCAGAAGCCCTGGATGATGATGGCTTTGGAGTTTGGAAGAGTGAAACTTGGATAAGGAAATCCTTCGGGCCTGGGGTCCCTTGAAGAGGATGCTTGGCAGGTGGCTTTGCTGGAGGATGGGGCAGCGCTGGAAGTTCCTGGGTGTTAGCTGGCTCTGAAAACTGGGCATCGTTCCTGGCTCTCAAAGGCCCCGGGAGCTGGAGGCTTCTGGTGGGGTGGCAGAGTGGTACCAGCTGAGTACAGTAACACTTGTGATGTGCCCAGTTAAGTAAGGAACAGGCAGTAGGGTGTCACCAGAGAAGAGGCTATTTGTGACATTGGGTCCAGGCCAGGCTCTGTGCGTTGGGGAACAAGGGGTCAGAGAGAAAAAGGGGAGGGACTCAGCCTGCCCTGCCCTCTGGCTTGAGCTTGAGTGTTGGTGTGAAGGGTTAGCTGGGGATCCCATGAAGAAGTAGGGGTAACAGTGAGCCCTCACTATGAAAGACCTAGAGGAGAGAGTGAATTTTAGGAGACCCCTGCTCAGAGGTCACACTGTGTCTTTTTGAGACCATTGCTCTGGGCCTTGAGAAAGCATGCCCATTGTCAGCCATTGCAGACTGGGCTGTGGAGCCCATGCTGACCAGTGCTCACCTGGAAGCTGTCACTGCTGTTGGTTCCAACATAGGGCATGGTATGGTCTATGCTCTAGCTGACTCCATGCCTCAGTTTCCTCTTCTGCAGAATGGATGATCAAGGCAATTAGAGGGGAGATAAAGTAGATTCTAGCGTGATAGCTGTGAGGTGGTCTAGAACTTTCCTCAAATGGAATGTGTTATGCCCTGACCCATGGGCCTTGGTAGATGAAATGGGAGTTGGTGGTGTGCAGAGGGCTGTACTAGGCAGATTCAGGGCATCCCAGTTTCCTCTGGCCTCTGCTCTCTGCTGCCGCCCTTCCTTGCCCCAAGCATGAAGAGTTAGCTCAGTGTTTTTCAACCCTTTGGGGGTCAAACAACCTCTTCACATGGGGTCACCTAAGACCATCAGAAAATACAGGTATTTACATTATGATTCATAACAGTAGCAAAATTACAGTTGTGAAGTAGCAATGAAAATAATTGTATGGTTGGCGTCACCACAACATGACGAATTGTCTTAAAGGGTTGCAGCATTAGGAAGGTTGAGAACCACTGAGTTAGCTGTTCTTGCTAGGGCTCAGACCTGTTCAGCTCTACTGCCATGCCTTGCCCCTGCCCTGAACTTGGGTCATATCCTCCTTTCCCAAAGGCTGCTGCTGGCAGGCATGGGTACCTGTGCTTAGGACGCCAGGAGTAGTACAGAGTTATGCAGCTGGCTCAGGGCAAGGGTCCTCTGATTGGTCCCCATGAGGGCCAGCACACACCCAGGCTTGGAATACTTACTCTTTACTGTGCACCCACTGTGTGTCACTCTTAGGGCAGTACAGCATAGCTGTGAACATGAAAGACAGCAACCTTTTCTTAGACTCTCTGGAGGCCACAGGCCAGGAGACAACAGCCAGGAAAAGATCCACTAAGATAGGAGAATGGCAAATCGCTGAGAGCCCTAGGAAAGACTAGGGTGTGTGTGGCAGGGAAGATGGGGCTGCAGGCACTGGCCAGTGTGTGAAGAGGCAGCGCCTGGAGTCCCGGAAGCCAGAGTCGTCTCTGAGAGTGTTTCCAGCCCAGTACTTAGGATGGAGGCAGCCACAGGACAGTTCACAAGGCTTCCAGGGATGGTGAGGCCACCTCAGGGGCCCTCCCTTCTGAGCCTAATGTCTGGATGTCTGGCCAGGAAGCAGGTTTAGATCACTTCTCAGGAAATACCTACTAAATTAAAAAAAGAAAGAAGCCCATT
The DNA here is from genome assembly GCA_028658305.1 of Pachyuromys duprasi. Lineage (NCBI taxonomy): Eukaryota > Metazoa > Chordata > Mammalia > Rodentia > Muridae > Pachyuromys > Pachyuromys duprasi. The sequence goes on along the minus strand of CM053757.1, from coordinate 11,029,530 downwards.
AGGGATAGGTGGAGGCCACAAGCCAGCCGTAACCAGCTGGGCCACAAGTCACTGTGCTTAGAGGTGAGAGGCACCTCTAGGCCTGGAGTGGGCATAGTGGACAAGAGTTTGAGGTCATCATCTTTTCCACTGCTATCCCAGAATCACTCCAGACCCAAACACGCACTTCCCTTTCTGAATTGCTACTGCCTTGCCTTCCTGTCAGCCATGGAGGAAGGGCAGGTAGAGGCAGAGCCATGGGTATCCTATATGGTCTGGCTGCATGGGCTTGTGGGAACTTAGGTTGACAGGGTGAGTGCCAGGCTATGGAGCTAGCAGAACACTCTTGGGACATGCAGCTCTGGGAGTAGGGGAAGCCAGGGGCCAGGAGGCCAAGCCCGGGGGGCGGGGGAAGCTTCCCTGGCCTTCTGCTTGGGAGAGGCTTCCTTCCTGGAGCTGGTGTAAACTAGGTCAGAGTGTCTTCCTCCACTTCCACATGGGTGCTATTTGAGGCCAGGCTCTTCTGTGTTGAGGTTTTGGAACTGCCCTATACCTTGGAGGGTACTGAGCAGAACCCTTGGACTCTGCCTGGCTACCAGGTGTAGCCAGGGAATGGAGTGCCATGGCAGAAGGAACTATGGGGTCAAAGGCCTGGGTCTAGGAGGATATTGGAAGGCACACGGCTAGAGAGCAGTTAGCAGGAATGGGGACACACTCAGTCTCTATACACACTGGGCCCCATCCTGTGTGTTCTGATTTCAAGAGTGGATCCAGGCAGCTCAGACTCTAGAGACAATGAAGGTTGACCATCAGAGGATGCCCCTCCTTGCCAGGAGCTTCCCTGCAGCGTCAGCACAGGTGAGGAGGGTGGTGTTCCTTGATGTTGGCCCTGGTTCCTGGGCACTATGGGGCATTGATTTGGCTGCCTGTGATCTTCCGGTAGATCTGACTCTGATAGCCACCATGGTTGAGTGAGAGTCATTTCTAATTAAGGGGATGCAACAGGCTCTATTGCATCTGGATCTTCCAGCGCTGTCTACTTGGGAGATGAGAATGGGAAGAACTTGGACATTCGGGTCTTATTCAGTGTAGGTTATGCCTGGCCTATGCAGAACAGTCTTGTGGCATCTTCTTTCCTCTAACCACTCTGGTGTCCATTCCTGACTGGCTAATAAGAAAATGGAGGGCCTTGAAACACTGGCGCAGCCTACTGGCTTCAGCACCTGAAAGCCCTGACCCCTTAGGGCTGTGGCTGGCTAGGTGTTGGGGTACTCTCAGTGGGGTACCACCTAGAGTAGGCCCTGGAGGTTTAAGAGGAAGACTGGAGTTCAGGATCACCAGGCCTTGTGTGTACCCCACGGTCTCCCTCTCTTTTGCCACTTGCAATCTTGGCTAAGGGTGAGTGAGGATTGTGACTGACATGGGACTGGCTCTGAGGTCCTGTAGCTAGGAACATTTTAGCTCTCCATGTCCTGGCACTCCCTCAGCATGCCTGAGCCCAGCTGGCACTCACTTCCTGTTGCCACCCTAAAGGGTGTTGCACCCAGACTCTCCTTCCTGCCTTCAGACCCTAACAGTGCTATTCTCCCTGCCATGAATGCTCTTCCTTGCCAGTGTGGCCTCTTTGCAGATCGCCCGCCCACCCACTTAGCATCACACCACCTGGTGTGATCATACCTGGACAGACATGTGGAAGTGCTGAACTCTTGGTAATTTGGCTCCTGTAGCTGTGCAGGAGCTAGCTACCTCACTCCTGCCTTCCCTGAAAACCAGGGTCTTCATCTGGTGGCCCTGGGGCACCACCTGTGGCTCCATGGGGCAGAGGGATCTGCTGTTGTGTATGGCCTCTCCCCCGGAGTCCTAGAAGCTCAGACCCTGGAGACCTTGGAGATGGAGTCATTCTGTATTAGTTACCTGACCCCTCTCCCAACAGGAGTTGATGCTTTTTATCTGCTTTTGGATCCTTCCTCTCTAGCCTCCTGGATGAGTGGTTACTGGACACACACTAGTGGCTCGTGCCTGTGATCCTTAGGCTCAGAGGCGAAGGCCAGAGAATCAGAAGTTTGAGAAAGCCTGGGCTACAGAGTGAGTCTCTGTCTCAGAGACAAACAAAAACCAATGTCTACCTTCAGCAGAAGAACCAGATTAGTGGCCAGTCTTCTTGGAGCCTCGGCTTCAACTGCCATGGTGCCCCTGTTGCCCTTCCTATCAGAGAGACTGACTGACAGCGGAAGCACCTGTGTCTCAGAAGTAGCTGGGGGAAGTGGGCTGGGTGAGCATCTGGGCAGACACAGTGGCAAGCAAGTCCCAGAGGTGGCATGGGTTGAGGGCACTGGTGGAACTCAGGAACTTGAAAACACCCAGCAAGGGCCAGCTGGGTGGCTGAGTCCCCTGCAGAGCCGCTGGTATAGTCTCTCCTGGCTTTGTCTTTCAGGACTGTTCTGTGCAGCCCGAATCCCAGCCTCGTTGAGCCAGCCACACCAAGAGCTTCCCACCAAAGAAGCCCCTCCAAGCACTGATCATGTCTATTATGGACCACAGCCCCACTACGGGGGTGGTCACGGTCATTGTCATCCTCATCGCCATTGCTGCCCTGGGGGCCTTGATCCTGGGCTGCTGGTGCTACCTGCGGCTGCAGCGCATCAGCCAGTCAGAGGATGAGGAGAGCATCGTGGGTGATGGCGAGACAAAGGAGCCCTTTCTACTGGTGCAGTACTCTGCCAAGGGGCCGTGCGTGGAAAGAAAGGCCAAGTTGATGACCGCCAACGGCCCAGAAGTGCATGGCTGAGCTGGGCTGCGAAGGCCATGGTTCTGTTTGCAGCCAGCCCAGAAGCACTGAGAGGGCAGAAGCAGACATGTTGCTATGTGAGAGGGATTGACACTTGCTGGCATGGTTTCCTCGGGCTTCGTCATTGCATGCACTGATGCCGGGTCCCGGTTGTTCTGGCCATCCCGCGCAGCCACCCGGTGGGCCTGCCCATTGCAGGCGGTGGGCAGGCCTGACCTTGCTGGGGCTCATGGCCCCTTAGTGCTTTCGTTACTTGAATGTTTTAGCTGAGCCTGTTTTTGATGGAGCTACTACTGTAATGCGTGAACTAACCAACCTGTGAACTGTAAATAGGCCCAGAAGCACGTGCTTAAGCCTTTTTGCTGATTTTTAAAAATACCACATAGATCCCACAGGACTGGCTTGATGGTGACTGTACTCATGATGAGCTGAGGCATGACCATGGAGGGTGTCTGAATGGTCAGGCCCCAGTTGCCCTTGGCAGGGTGCACCGAGGTTTTATCTGTGTGTATGGAGGGGAAGTGAGAGGCTCAGCAGCTGGAGTGCTGGAGTGATTTCTCCTTGGTTAGTAATGGGTGGAAGAAAAACCACACCCCTCCCTTTCTCTAGCTTCAGCTTTGTCAAATAGCAGTATGTGTGGATAGCAGAGTTACTGCAAGGAAGCTGCTGTACTGCTTGGAAGCCTGTGAAGGACGAGTCCTGAGTCCTGAGGGTTGCCGGGCAGCTTGGCAGAGCAGTCTCTTGCCCTTTGGTCTTGAGCATGCCCAGTACACCATTTCGCACAGGCTTTGCAGAAACTGCTCTGGTCCTCTGCAAAACCAGAGCCTGTGGTGGCTCCTTGAAGTCTGAGGCCCAAGAAAGCAAGGTTTTGTTTTTGTATTTAATATTGTCTGCACTGAGTGGGGTGGGGGGTAGGGGTGACTATATATTTTTTTCTCTCCCCACCTTTCCTTCCTCTCTGGTGGGTATTGCATTTCACTTTGATCCTTAGAGCTTTGTAGACAGAGCTCCCTGACCCAGTTCAAAAGGCACTATGTGCCACAGGAGGTCATTTCTAGTGTGCACATATGCGTTTACACCAGAGCCACCAGGAGTGCAAGTTCAGGGCCCAGTTCTCACGGTAGGGAACCAGCAGCATGTGGTTCTGGGTACTCCTTACATCCATGTCTATAAGCTTGCTCATGTTAATTCCACCACTATCAGAGCATCTAAACCATTGTGAGTAAACATGAGTGTGTTGGCATCCATGGTGATGGACAGGCGGCCAGCCCTGGTTTGGCCAGCACCCTTGAGAGCAGCGTGGGCAGGAAGAAGGCTAGGCTGGAGACAGCCCTAAAAAGCATGTGAAACTAATCCATTTTTCTGCAACCCGAAGTGAGGAACTGTGAGGAACACTTCTTTTTAGCAGTATATACCAATGGTGGGGTGACAGAGTGTTAAGAAACAGCTTGAGGTAGTAAGGCCATCTGTGAAGATAGGAATGAGACACCTAAGGAGGGGTGAACAGCTAAGGAGAAACTCTTAGACCCCAGTGAGATAGCCGAGTCATGAAAGAGGTCGTCAGGGATGGACTGGCCATCAGCAGAGGCTGCTGAAGCTGGCCTGGATGTGTGCTGGGTCTGGGAGCAGTGACTCTTCAGGTCTAGGAGGGGAACGGAAGGTAGGAAAGGATCTGCCCAGAGTTAGGCAGAGGCTGAGGGGTTTGACCCATCCCATCCCACATCTACCTTTCTACCTCTAATTCTCCTTGCAGTCAGCAGCCACCATCCATTGATCCAACAACAGCCTGGACTGATGGTGAAGTTTAAGCCTGGCTCCTGGAACTGCTCATCACTGCACTGTCAGACACAGGTTGCCGCTCTTACTATGTGAATGAAGTTTGTTTTTCAAACAGACATCATTACATTCTTATTAGTTGTACTTTTGGGGAGCTTCCTGTCTCCTTCCCCTGTTGCCAGGGATGTCTTTTAAGTTTGAGTTGACCCATCCAGTGTGGGATGAATGAGTGCTGAGTAAGTTCAGGCACTATGAGGCGCTGGTGGGGTCTTAGGGAGGAAGAAAAACCTAGAACTAGTGAATGACCACACAACAGTCTTCCCTGTTCTTGTTTATCACTGGCCACCTTTTTTTTAAGTCTGCACCAGAGTCGTACACTCTAATGGTTCATAACTTATGACCTCCCTTCAGATTCTTTCTCAATAGTGCAACTATTGAGGTCAGGTTTCTGATGAGTAAGAAGCTAGCTTTTCATCCTGGGAAAGGCAGGAAGTCTAAGGCTAAGCCACTGAAGCAAGGACTGACTTCCCTAGATCTGCAAATGGACTGTGCTACTGTTATGTCTCAAAACTACCAAGTTTGTGCAATAAGTGGAAGGGATGCCATTCCTGATCAATAAACGTTGAATGACATTCAAGTTCATTTTTTAGACCACTGAGAAAAATCTTTATTTACAATAAATTTCAATAAAATTTGCATAAATATATTCCCAATGTACATTTTTCACCTCTGATTCCTTCATCTCATTCAAAAGTTAGTCTGTCCTGTTGTCATGCTTCCTCTCTGATGCCAGAGTAGAGCTAGTGGTGGAGGGTGGAGGGGTATCTTCAGGTAACTGGGTAGCACCCATGGGCTTAGAGTGATTGGGGCGAGCCTTTTCCAGAGGGGCTGGTTCCTTAGCCCTACCCTGGCTCTGCAGCTCCTTCTCCATAGTGGCCACAAGGATCTTGAGCCACGTGTGTTCAGGGAGGAGGGTCTCTGAGACCCTGGCCAGCTCTTGGAGTTCACGGGCCTTCTGCAAATACCGGGCCTGCAGTTTCTGGCTGTGGCGCTGGAGTAGCCTGTGCTGTTGCTCCAGGGCCCGTTGCCGTCGCAGCAGGCGGTGCCCATCCCTGCGGGCACTAAAGAGCCAGCCTTCCACCTGCTCCTGTGTACGGCGTAGGCTGTTCATCTCAGATCTCAGTTTCTGCATGGCATTCTCCATGTGAGAGATGTGTTCACGCTGCAGGACTGCCTCACTCTGGACACATTCTTGGGTAGGAGGGCTGATGCCAAGGTCCCGGGGGGCAGAGGCAGGATCTGAGTGACGCAGAATGAACCTCAGCAGATTCGGAAGGGTGATGGGGAGCTCTCCAGGGTATTTCACACTGAAGTCCTTTCTGGAGAGGAAGGGAAGTCAAAAGTGAGGGTCTCAATCGGCACAGTGCAAACACAGATGGGACTTGATGTCAGGCTGGCCGCTCTGACCAAGAAAAGACGCTGGGTTCTTACTGAAAGGAAAGAACTGCTGCCCCGGTAAGCACCTCTATGGAACTGAGGTGCCCCACAGACTGGCACTGCAGTTGTTAAAGTAATTTGACTAACCTGTTTGTTCCTGAAGAGAGAACTGTTTTTGTACTCAACTTTAACTTTGAGACAAGAAACACAAGTATGCCCTGGCCTAAGCCCAAAGCCAGTGCCATTGGAAAAAGGGAAGCTTTGTATGAGCTACATGGGCTGGTAAATAGTCCTGAGACTGGGCTAAACTCAGTTACCATGGCCATTAAGAGTGTTAAGTAAACTAAAAATACAAACAAAACCGTAACAGCACATACTTAATGCACAGTATCTATAGCACAAAGTATTCTTGGGGGACTGAACCCTAGACAGGGGACACTGGGCTCAAACCTGGACAGGTGCTACTGTACCAACCAAGGGACTAAGATAAATTATAGCTACTCAACTGTCACTGCAAAGAATTTAGGATGGTTACATTAATAGGGGTCCCTAGATTTTTGTTTCATGTTCTAGTTCAGAAAGGTCCTTTTCAGAACCTTGTCATTTAGTTGTCCAGCCTCCTAAGTTTCTCTGATAGGCACTGTATACACACAATCTAACCAACATAACTCAAAACACTAGCTTCCTACAGTTCTTCCTTAGGTCAGTTAACAGATAGGAACCAACACCCTCAGAGAGTAAAGGAATGGTGATCACAGGACCCCAAAGGTAGTGTCCTATGCTGCTCTGTTCAGTGCCATATATTGTCAGCCAAGTGACTTGAGCTCTTAAAATGGGGATAAGAGTGCTGTGTGCCTCAGAGGGTATAAGGGATGAATGAATTAAGTGGATGTTCAACATTAGCTTTTTCAAAATTACATTCTGAACCAATGGCAGCATACATTTATAATCCTCAGGCAGGAACATCACAAGTTTGAAGCAAGTCTGGGCTACACAGTGAGACAGTGTCTCAGAAAAGAAAAAAAAAGTGCATGGTTCCTTAGTGTACCAACCAGTTGGGGGCTGGAGGGATGGCTCAATGCTTAGTTCAGTGCTAAGAGTGCTGGCTGCGTTTTTCAGAGGACCTGGGTTCAATTCCCAATACCCACATGGTAGCTCACACCTCTCTGTAACTCCAGCCTCAGGAGATCTGATGCCCTTTTCTGGCCTCTGATGGCACTATACACATGCAGGCAAAACACCCATACACATAAATAATATTTTTTAGAAATAAAACACCTTGTGTGATGGCACACCTTTAATCTCAGCACTAGGGAGGCAGAGGCAGGTGGATCTCTATGAATTTGAGGCTAAGCCTGGTTTACATAGCAAGTTCCAAGATGGCCAAGACTACTTAGAGAGACTCTCTCTCAAAGAGCCAAAATAAATAAAATTAAACAAAATTAAAAATGGAGAAAGAATGCACTAATTAAAATCATGTACACTTTCCGCACACAAAGCCAAAATCCAAAAAGTCACCTAAAAGTGACAAAAGGTGTTTTATTAATAGGTAACCTTTTTCCTATAAAAAAAAATCATAAGAGAATTAAGTCACATATGCTAACTGTACATGGTGACCCATACTGGTAACCCCAGCACTGAAGAAAGAGACTCAAGAAGATAACCAGAAGTTTGAAGCCAATGTTGACTACACTGTGAGATCCTATCTCAGAACAACAACAACAAAAAACCCAGAACATATACTCCTTACCCCTTTATGTAATGTTTATGGGGGAAAACAGCCTTTAGGTGACTTTTTACAATTGTAAAAACTTTCACCTGACAGAAAACAAAGTTTGCCCATCAGCCATATTTATCATTCATCTGAAAGTGTTCTTTACAGTGGAAGTTTTTCCATGGGCCACTCAGTGTGAGTCTGTGGCGTTGGTAGCTGGGCCTGCTACTCTATCAGTCAACAATGGAGCATCTGCTAGGGCCAAATGTAGGTGCATCACTTCAGCGAAGAGCTGTGAGACACCTCAGTATGTCCTAGAGACATTCACAGGATGAGATTGATAAGCAGAATGCTATTTTGATGTCCTGGGTCAGTTCATGCTAAAATGCTTTCACACTTGTCCTCTGAGCTGGCATCATAAGGCCGTGACAGCATGCTTTTTTGAGTAAATGTTTCTCTTGTAGCCCTGTGTAGACCAGGCTGGCCCTGAACTCAGAAAGATCCACTTGCCTCTCCTCCCAGGTGCTGGGATTAAAGACCAGGCCATGCACAGGGTTTTTTGTTTTTGTTTTTAAATACTTAAAAAAAAAATGGTAGAGGTGCGCATCTTTAATCCCAGCGCTCAAGGAGGCAGAGGCAGGTAGATCTCTGTAAGTTCGAGGCCAGCCTGGTCTACAAAGCAAGTAGCCAAGGCTACACAAAGAAACCCTGTCTCAAAAACGTAGCTAGGACAACAGAATATCTGTAAACTGCTTCCAAAAAATATTTCTTTTAATCTGGGAGTGGTGGCCCCCATCATTAATCTCAGCACTCAGAAGGCTAACTAAGGCCATCCTGAGTTACATAGTGAGTTCCATACCAGCTTGAAATATAATGTGAGACTCTTGTCTCAATCAATCAATAAATCAATCAAGATGGTCCTCCTGAAAGCATGGTGGTAAGAGGTCCCATTGTAAGTCAGAGCTCCTCAGAAGCAGTGAAGTTAGTGAAGTTCTTCCTAGGAGTAACACTAGAGTATTCTTGTAGAGCATGTCCCAGCATCCCATGGCCCAGAGTTAGGCCAAAGTATCTGCAGTTGGCAAAATTCCTCCACAGTAGACTGCTGGCTTAGGAGACAGGCTCTCAGATACCCCTATGCACCCAGCCTTTCCTCCCTTTTCTGACGAAGAAAAGTAAGACCAGAGCAGAAAGAGACTAGGCAAGGCAGGCTGTACTGTGGGCAGAAGGTAGGCTCTTCTCAAGGCTTTTTTCCTCTGTGACTGCAGTGGCCAGTCAATGTAGACAGTCAGCAGAGATGTAGAAATCATACAAGCAGCACCTTCCAATGCCTGTAGCCCTTACACCTCAGAAGCAGCTACATCAACACTAGTGTTCTTTCTCTGCACATCTCAACCTTTTGCAACAAATTGCATTTTCCACAGTATATGTACAACTTTATACTTTCACTAAAAATAGCAGGAGCAGGTGAACCATGAAAACAGTCTTATTACACATTATCCAACAGTGGTTTCATCTTCTCTCCTGTGAGCCTTTGATAGTCATGAGCCACTTTCAACTCTTAGAAGCATATGTGCGTATGGCCCCCACAGTCCTTACTCAGTTGATTGCTTCCCCCTGGGCCAGTGCATCTTTATTACCTTCTGCCTCCTTCTATTTATATTTATACAGGCAATAGTCACATTACGATTTTCTCTTCCACCTTCTGGGTAATGATGAGCTCCCTCCATTTGTGCTCACCATCTGTTTTTAGGAAATAGAAAAATCCCATTCCAAAGCAATAAACTTTGATTTAGCGAGTTCTCTGTGTTTAACAGACGTGGTCAGTCTTCTATTCTTCAGTATCAAGGACACAGGAGAGGCTGCAGGGACCTGGAGAATTCACCTTTCTTTTTTTCTTGAACACAGGTTCTCACTTTATAACGCCTGCTGGCCTTCAACTCAAAAAGCTCTGTCTACTGTCTCCAGAGCTAGAATTGAAGGTGTATGCCACCATACCTGGTCTGGACTTATTTTATTATACAAGGAAGCTCCAGAAGTAGAGTGCTGGCCACGCAGGTGTCTTTCTTCCTCCGTACACGTTCATTAGTCCAGTGGCTGAGAGCTTATCCGTGCTGTAACTTTCATATTTTTACAAGTATGTTTGGAATTCAAAAATTACATATCGTTAGACTACATGCCCAACTTGTGTCCCGCACAGATGAAATTGCTGGTTAATCCATGATTTCTTGATTATATGGCAATTTAAACACATCTTAGAAAGAAGAGGGCTCATCATGGCAGACCCAGCAGTAAAGCAGACTGAGTCACACTCTGTTTTTAGTGTGTGATCTGACAAGTCCCTGCTACCACAGGAAGCATTCTAGTACACATTCCTTGAGATAAAGGGCAAAAAGAAACAGAGACAATGATTCAACAAAGTTGAAGGAAATCATCTCCCAGAGGCCAGATGAGCACAGCAGTGCTACAGAGACTTGTAAAACACAGGAAGTTAACAACAGTGACTGCACACATGGGCCAGGGCCCTCCTTAAAGGATCCTGTACTTCCCACATTTCCCACAGGGGATGTGAGTGAATCCCTATGTAGACGGACCTGTTCTACAACCAAAGGGAAGCTGTGTGTGAGAAGGAGGTCAGGATCTAGCTTATTTGGCTTTGAGGTTGAAAAGTTCTTTTCCTTCTTTGTGGGAATGTTTTTGGGCTTACACTCATTGCCAAGGCCAACCCTTGTTGCTAATGTCCCATTCCTGTTTGCTGGAGCTTTCAGGAAGGAGATCTAGGTGACAGACAACCTCAGAGCAGACTGTACACCAGCAGAGAGAGCTCCTATGGATGGAGCGACTGGTAGGGAACTGCCAGTATCCCCTTGGGTGAGAGGGACAAGTGGGCATCAGCAGGATTCATCTCACACAAGCATGAGCACTTTCCTGTCAATTGTGCCATCTTTTCTAGGTTCACACAAGCATGAAAGCTATCTAGTTTCCAGGGCCACATGAGTTTTTGTGTTAAAAAAGACTTAGGGAAGAACAAGTGTTAAAGAAAACCAGCACATTATAGGGGTGATAGTACATGCCTTTAATCCCAGCCTTGGGAGGCCGAGTTTGAGGACAGCTTTGTCTACATAGTGAGTTCCTGGACAGCCAGGGCTACATAGAGAGACCCCGTCTCAAAAAAGCAAAAGCAAGCAAGCAAGCAAACAAACAAACAAACTCATCACAACATATGACATTCCAACTTCTATTCTGTATGGCACTATTTGATCAATCGTTTAGAACATAATGATTTACAATAGAAGCCTACCTATACAATACTGGGGAAAAAAATCAGCCTTACCTATTGCAGGGAAAAAACAAGACGGTAGGAAGACGGTCAACCATGAATTCCCAAGGAAGATCATTCTGAGAAACATCAATCCTGGCAGAGGCAAAGGGAAAGGACTAGTAAGAGGTGACTGGCCAAACAAGCCCCAAACCTGAGGAACCTGGAATGTTTCTTTGCCTCAGAGTGAACCAGACCCCTTACTACAGATGTAAGTTAGGCACCTACACTTTAAGAACATGCCACTGACCACCCTGGGTAACAGAATAACCTGAAACTAAACATAAATCCCCCAAGTTGCCTCAATGAAGGAGTACTTCACTGACGTAGTAGGATCTGGCTGATTTTAATCTGTGCATTAGAGAAAAAGAAAGCTACTGAGCACAGCACACAAAGCAGGTCTCTTTGAAGAACATTATACTTTATAAGTCTGGATGAAGGCCAAAGTCAATGTACTTTCTTAACGGAGTGCCAATTCTTTTCTTACTCCTCTTCTTTTTGGTTTTTAGAAACAGGATTTCTCCGTGTAGCCATGGCTGTCCTCAAACTCAGAGATCCACCTGCCTCTGCCTTCAGAATGCTGGGATTAAAGGTGTGCATCACTACTGCCCGCTCTCTTCTTTTTTTAAGTTTTTGTTTTCTCCGCCATGGGGCCTTGATGCCACAGCTGGCCTAGGTCTCAGTAATTAGCCCAGAATGGGGTCAAACTCTCAGCAACCACCTTGCCTCAGCATCCCTGGTGTTGGGATCACTGGCATGTGCCACCAAGACTAGTAAATTAACTTTATGAATATTTTTTAATGACATGTACTAAATCACCTGCCCTGTAGTCAATTCCTGTAGAATAAACTCCAACTGCTCTGGTGAATGAGCTCCCTCCAGCAATAGGCACTGAGCTGGGCAGGTGATGAGAATCCACATGCACAGATGTGCAAAGAACATGACATCCTCTAAGGAGGGTATTCATGACCAGTATACATGGAAGCTAAAGATGCCTGCACCTATTAATTTGGTGGGTTTTTTCAAAAAGTGTAACTGGTATGGGATGATAAGGCAATATAAACTAGTGTGTGTATTTGCTCAAACTCACATTTGGGCAAGGAATGTGGCTGAATTGGTAGAGTACTTGCTTAGCATAATTTATAGCAAGTCCTTCTTAAACCAGGCATGGTGGCAGACACCTATAATTCAAGCAATCAGGAGACAAAAGCAAGAACATCACAAGTTCAAAGTCATCTTTGGCTCCATAGTTATTTGGAGGGCAGCCTGGGATACAGGAGACCCTGTCACAAATACACTCACAGAAAACTCCAAAATTGGCACAACTAAATGCAAATTTTTCCCCACATCTTTTAACAAAATGGCATATCTGCCTCTGTTTGTGAAAGCCTGTCTAGAACACTATTGCTCGCTTTAGCCCAGTGGTTCTGGCCATCACATTTTATAGTTGGATGTGTTTCCCCTCCAAATGTGTCCTTCAATGAAGAGTCTGTGAAAACCCACAAGAGTTGCAGTGAGCCCCCAGAGGCTGCTTCGTGGGGTCCCTTCAGCTCTCTTATACACTGACACAGGAGCAGCCACAGCTCCTATTCCACTCTTCTCCATTAGCTCAAGGAAAGTACTAATTTTTCGATGGACAGAAATATCTACTATGCCAACACCACTGATAGACGCCTTTCCTGTTCCTGTAGAGAGTGCTGTAAGGATTAGTCCACACATTTCTGGAATTTCTATTTTCCTAAGTCCCCACAGTGAAATTAACTGAATTAGAAAGTACAAAATTTTTGTGACTTCTTGCAAATGTTGTCAATTCCATTAGCTACGTCTGACTGTGCCAACTTTATTTATCCATGCAGGATGCTGTCCCTTGAAAGCATCTATTAATTTAATAAGTGTAAATGACACTTTATTGGTGTTTTAATTTATATTTCTCAAGTTACAGTTTCCCAACTGTTTGCTTATTCCATCATTTGCCTGTTGTTCTTTGTTCACACTGGAGTTTATCTGTCTTTAAATTTTTTGTTTGTTTTTGTTTTTTGAGACAGGGCTTCTCTCTGTAGTTCTAGCTGTCCTGGAATTTGTCCTATAGGCCAGGCTAGCCTTGAACTCAGAGATCCGCCTGCCTCTGCCTCCCAGGTTCTGGAATTAAAGGCATTTGTCACCAGCACCTGGCTATTTTAAAAACTCTTTCACTATTTTGAGACCGGGTGTCTTACAGTGTAGGCTGGCCTCTAACTCATGACACAGCTGATCCTTCTGCCTCCACCTCCTAAGGGCTGGAATTACCAGCATGTGCCACATCTGGCTTATGCAGTGGTGCAGACTGACCAACATCTTGTCTAGGCCAGACAGCATTCCATTCCCCAAGCTACAGCCCCAGCCCACTTTAAATGTGGTGGATCTAGAATATGAACTCTTGAGTCTGACTATTGGTCCCTAATTTATATTTTGCAAAATTCTGGGAAAGTTAACCTAATATTTCTGTGCCTCAGATTAATTAAAAGAAAATGGTGGATACAACAGTTTCACTACGTATTCTGAGGTTCAAGCCCATATGTATGTAACAATCTCTTAGCCCAGTCACTTCTCAAATTTGGCTCTAGTTATTACTGAAAACACATAGCAGGCAGCAAGTGAAATATCAATATGCATGAGCTTATGACTACTTTTTAAAGTAAGTTTTTATTATGTCTAGAGGTATAGCTAAGTGGTAGAACACTTGCTTTGCTTACATAAGGTCCAGGTTTAATCCTGCTACTAACAACAAAAAAAATTTCACTGCACATACTTCTAGTAGAATGTTTACCTTTCATTATCTTTTCATTGGAAGGATTTTATCTCTGTCTTCTCCTATTTTTTTCTCACAATCTGGTTGTTCATATTTAGTGGCAAGGACTGAAAAGATATATCTTACAGCTAAACTGCTCACTTCCTGATCTATAAACTGGATTTGAGGGCTTGGTGAAGTTCTTATTTTATAAGCATGAGAACCTGAGTCAGATCCCCAGAACACAAATAAAAAGCCACGTATGGTGGTGCACACTTGGAATCCAAAGCTAAGAGGCAGACACAGTAGGATCCCAGGACCCAGTGGCCAGCCGAGCTAGCCAACTGGTAAGTTCCAGGTTCACCGAGAGACTCTGATTTAAAAAAAAAAAAAAAAAGTATAGCACCCATCAGCTGTTGGCCAGGACAGTCCCAGAGGCCCTGCCAACAGCATAGGCTCCTGCTCCTGGTTTGCTAAGCAAATTCGACTCTATTGCAGACACAGCACAATGGTTGCAGGACAGAGGAATCAAGCGGGAAAGGAAGTGAAAGGACATTCCCTTCTAATTGGCTTTCACTAGACCACAAGATGCTATCAGGCATCTGGAAAAGAAAAGTCATCGATGATCTTACCCAGTGGTGCACCATGTGTATGACAATGCTGATCTCCAGACAAGATGTGCCCACAGGCACAACAGTGGCACAACTATTTTCTGATTGGATTTGAGGAGGGAAGTCATGCCTGGTACTATAAAACTCATCAAAAGACCATAGCTGTGGAGGTCACAGGCCCTAGTGGGGAACTCACTACTGTTGTTTTACAAAATGCACAAATGCTTTCTGAATATTTGTGCTTATACCCATAGGCAGATGCTGCTTTCAGCTTTATCACAGACGCTTCTTTCTGCAACCAACAATAGTGGATGAAGAAACTCAGGTAGTCGGAAAGACTGAAGAACTGATGATTGCGGGAAGGGATCTGAAATGCTATATTCTGAGCATGACATGGCCATTGCATTCATGAATTCAGGACATTTAGCTCATGGCCTATCCCTTCTGGGGATTCATTAGCTACAGATGGATGCTGAGGGAGGGGAAGTAGTGATTCTCAATAGTGTAGCCATTGGTATGCCCTCTATGCTCTAGTGTATAGCTCCACACCCATGAGCATGTGTAGGACTCTGGTTACCAAACAACTCAGTTACAAAACAAAAATGAAACATTAGTATATGAAATCAAGATTGGGACTTACAGGGAGGAAATTGAAAAGGCTGACAGGGGTGGGAGGGTGAGCAAAAGGTGGCCGTGGAATGTAATCAGGATGCACTTATAAACACATATAAAACTGGGTACATTAGTGCAAACCTTCAATCCCAGAACCCAAGTGACAGAGTTAGATGGATCTGAGCTCAAGGTCAGTGTGGTTTTACATAGTGAGTTCCAGGCCAGCCAGCTACATAGTATATCCTGTCTGAAACCGAATCAAAAGAAAACAAAGCAAATGCCTCCCATCTACCCACCCCCACTGCCAACTGTCACGGAATAAATGTAATTAAAACTGGTATTTGTAGGTAGGTGTGGTAGCTTACACCCATTACTTTAGCACTTGGTAGACCAAGCCAGGAGGAGTGCAAGAAATTAAAGGCTAGCCTGGGCTACATAGTAAGTTTAAGACAGCCTGAACTACAGAGTGAGAGCCTGTCTCAAAACAGGATTTAAAATGTGTTTATACAAAAGCCCAGATAAAGCACTAATGGAATCATAAAACTAGACACATGCTATCAACAAAGCCTTCCTCTTGATTTCACCAGTGAAAAGGAAAACAAGGGCAAGGGCTCTGAGTCCCAGTGAGGCTACAATTCTGGGCATTCCCCTTCCCCAGACCTCTAAGCAGCTAAACCTAGACGTGTTTTCCTTAGAATCCAGTCTGCAATAAACACCTTCATGCTCACTAAATTCAAGCCCACCCAACATGGGCTAGCTGGCAGAGAACACTAAGAGCAGCACAGCCCACAATGCTGTAACTGGTGTGCTTACCTGGCCACCGTAAATGTGTCTTCTGGCAGGAGCCGAGCTAGCTGGATGAAGATGTGATTGAGAGAGAGGCAAAAGCCACACCACTGTGTGTAATAGAGCAGCAGAACATCCTGTGGGAAGGAGAGACAGTGGTTTCTCACACGTGGCATTGCTCCTCATTTCCTGCTGTGCTTAGAATTCCAGTCAATGTGAGTGCAGAAATCGTGAGATTTCTCATCTGTAGTTGCAAATTGTGTGATTTCTTTATGGTCTTCGGACAATTAGAAAAGCACTAGGCAATCTGCTCATGTCCCACAACTAATCTGTATATCCAAACCAGACTGTTTCCCCCAAATAACTACAGCTACAGAAAATAAGAAGGATGGACAGCTTAATTTTTACCCCACGACTGAACCCCTAACCCCGTTTCTTGTAGTGATCAGATCTGAACTCAGGGCCTCACAATGCTCAAGTACTCTAACATAAAGTCGTATCTCCAGTCCCAAACCTGTTTCCGAAGGGTCACTTCCCAGAAGGTATCAGTTGTCACCTCAGTGATTAAATGCTGAGATGGAAACCGGGCAGAATCACTTCCAGTGAGATGTCTTTTCAAGGGACTGTAGAGAACACTGAAGTTTTGAATAAAAGACTCTAAAAGTAAAGACAAAATGAGATCAGTTTTGCTTTAGGTACAAGCAGAATAGCTTGCCTACTTTAAACTTCATACTTTAAAACTGAAATGATTTCCCATGCTTCATTTTATTGTTTTATTTTAGTTTTGTTTTTTTTTTTTGTTTTGAGACATGGTCTTACCTTGTAACTCTGGCTGGCCTTGAACTGAGATCCATCTGCATCTGCCTCTTGAGTGATAGGATCAAAGGCTGTACCTCCATACCCAACTAAATGCTCATGTTTTTATCACCTGAACTAAGCTGGTACAAAGGCCCAGAGTGCCATCAGGCTTGACTTTGGTAGTAGTAACTCAAAGGACAGTACTTTACTAACAAAACAGCGAATGAGTGGGATGCTCAATAAAGAGTGGGGATTCCATTCTGCTCTTTTCCAAAGGGACTGCTGCACATACACACCCATATCTTTTGCAAGAGAGCAGCTCTTTTAATCGTTACTACAAATGCACTGACAATACAATGAATGCCAAAGTGTTTAATGCTCATTCATCTGAGGCCAAGGAGATTTTTGTTTCCTTTATTAAAGATCTTTAAGTTTCCTTTCTTAAAAAGTTAACAAAAACAATTATACATACTGGAAAAATATATAAATAAACCTGTAAGTAATAAAAGTCCTATAAGCCAGCAAACCCTTCCCTCCAATGCCACATCTCAGGATCCTCTGCTTTGGTGAAGCTGTGCTAGTGTCTGACCTCTGCTTCTGTCTTCCAACTCCCTCCAATGGAGGTCTTAGCAATGACTCACTCTGCAAGACCGGGGGTAGTGAAGAGTGTTGTGAACACTAAAGACATGTCCTTATCATAGCTGAACAAAATTCTCGCTAAAACTGTGAAACCAAGATTTCCCAATTTGAATGACGCCTAAATTCTGAAGTCACCAATCTTCTACAAAGTATACAACAGAAAAAAAAAATAGCTGGTTAGAGTTGATACAGAAGAGGAAAGGAAACCTGAAGAGGGCTTCTTTCAGAAAACCTGAAAATTCAAAGCAATGTGTTATGAACTTCTCTGAGCTGAATATTACTCACAGAATCACCACTTGCTTTAAAACTTCCATGTGTACCTGAGCATGGCAGGGCACACCTTTAATTCTAGTGCTTGGGAGGCAGAGGCAGGTGGATCTCTCTTGAGTGTGATGCCAGCCTAGTCTAAATAGTGAGTTCTAGGATAGCCAGAACTATATAGACAGACCCTGTCTCAAAGGAGGAAAAAAGTCAAACAAATAACAAAAAACATGGCTGGGGACTGTGGAGAGTTGGCATATTGGTGAAGAGCACTAGCTACTGTTCCAACGGACCTGGGTTCAATTTTCATCATCTACATGGTAGCCCACAATTGCCTGTAATTCCAGTTCCAGGAGATCCAATGACATCTTCTGGCCTCTCTGGATACCAGACATACATGCAGGCAAAATAACATACACATAAAAAAATTAATAAAAATTTAAACTATGAGCCAGGCGGTGGTGGTGTATGCCTTTAATCCTAGTACTCACTCAGATCTCTGTGAGTTTGAGGTTAGCCTGAGCCACAGAGCAAGCTCTAGGACAGCCAGGGCTACACAGAGAAACCCTGTCTCGAAAAACAAACAAAAACCAAAAAGTTTAAACCACATGTTTGCGGAGATAGCTTAGCGGTTAAGAGCACTGCCTGTTTTTCTAGGACCCAGGTTTGATTCCTAGCGCCTACATAGTGGCTCAGAACCACCCCTAACTTCAGTTCTAGAGAATGTGAAATCCTCTTATGACTTCTGTAGGTATTGTACACGTGTGGTATACAAACATACATGCAGCAAAAACACCCAAGCACATAAAATAAAAATAAATATCAAAACAAAATAAAATACAGCTTAAGAAAGCCAAATACACCAATATATCATAAATTGGGAATAACTGTACTCCATAAAGTAACTGCTCACAGGTTTGCTTAGAGCAAAGAGCTCTTGTGATTATAATATATAATTTGATACAGAAAGCCAACATTTTAGGAGTCCTTTCACGAAAGTGGCTGATGTGAATGCTTCACCTGAACTGACAGGACAGAGAGCAAGAAAGACTAGTACTTCAGAGTACTGGGCTCGCCCTGCTTTCATAATCTCTAAACTGGGAATCAAGTTCCTCTCACTATCAAATTCCTCTTCTCTCCATCTGGCAAGGGTTGGCTCTCTCTGCATTTCCATTTGATGTTGGACAAAGAAGGCTTTTGAAGTCTTACTTTCTTGTGTTGTGTTTCAGGGACTTCTGCAAAGTTCTGGGAATGGGAAAGCATGAGTTCATTTGCTGCTACTGCTGCCAAGCTCTAGGAGCCAACTCTGGGGTGCTTTCCCACAGTAAAGCCTTAGGTCACCTCAAGGGGTTTTTACTGGTTTGCAACCTGCTTTCAACTTGTGCATTGCAATGCAGGCACTGGAGGTCAAGGCAGGCTTCCTTAACACGCTATAAAACTTCAGCACAACAAATGGGACCTGATGGCCCTGAGACTCATACATCAGCCCTCTGACACTACAGTGACCAAGACAATCTAAACCCACTTCTTTTTGCTTCTGCTCCTTTCTGTTGCTCAGCTTTGGAAATGCGACAGAAGTTGGACTCTTAGCCCTGACAGGTTAGCTGACAAATTAAACCAGAATTTGACAAACAGAAGCTTCTGTTCTTTCCTGGACAAACTAGGTTCTTTTCAAACTGACCAACAGGTAACCTAGGATCAGTTGTCTGAAAACTGAAAGTGAGCTATGAAGCTGGTGTCACCTCATGATCAGGAAGAATGGGACCATCAATGCACATTACATTCTTAAGCTAAGCAAGCAAAGCTTATGTTCAGGGAGGCAGAACCCCTACAGTACCTAGAGTGAACTTCATGAGGGCTTGTTTGGGGTCCAAGATATAGTGCGACTCTTCTTTCACATCAACAATTGTGGCAAACTCCTTCACGGGAGCAGAGCTTGGAGCACCCAGTCTCTCTGCATATAACCAAAATAAATTGGAATCCAAAAGGTACATGTTCAGGGTCTTGTTGGTTCTGCAGCTCAGCCCTGTGAAGGTTGTGCTAGTGAGGCCGACTTCAGCAAAGTGGAACCTGTTCTCCTCAATGTGAGGAATGGAGCTCGGGGCAGTGGCCTCACAGCTCTTCTCTAAGGAAGAGAATGTGATGGCCGGGGTTGTCAAGACATCCTGTTCAGAGCCAGTGAAGCTCTCCATGCCCCGGGATATGGTCCTGCAACATGCAGTGTAGTAGCTAAAAGGGCTGTAGGAGGTTAAGAAATTGCTGCATTCTATGCTGCCCGACACCACGTGATAAAAGGTCTGCTCCTTGAGGTAGAAAGAATCCAGAGCGGCAGCCATCTCAAAGAAGCTGCACTGTGGCACGCTCACTGAGCTTGGCTTGGTACCACCCACTGTCTGGTTGACACACAGCTCACAGACATTGTGGGTCCTGGAGAGGGCTGGCCCCTGAGGCAGCACCACCGTGTTACAGCAGGGGGATGCCATCAGCTGAGCACCAGGCAATGGGGCTGGCAGCTCTGGTGCCAGAGACTGGAGCACAGGTGCCTCCACCCGCCGCAGGTGCTGAAGGAGGCGCTCCACCACCTGGTCCCCATGACAGTTATTATACTCCAAGGCCACTTCGGTGATCTGAAAGACAGGGCAGAATTGGTAAGAGGCACAAAAATTATGGATGTGGAGAATGGCAGCTGTGCCTACTGGATGGCATCCCTGAATCACAGGCAGGAGCCCAGGCCAAGAGTGCCTCAAAGGAGACGTGGTCACACCAAACTCCTATCACAGAGGTCTACATTATTTTTTTACAACATACCCCTCTATCAGCAAGCAATGAACTATTGCTCCGAGTCAGGTGGCTCTAGAGATGTTTGCCCACCATGGACAGATGAAGTCCAGCAGGTAGCACGGTTCAGCTCAGAAACGTCCAGACAGAATGAGACTGAACCCTCTTGCCCCCCAGGTGAACATACTTTCTTCACACCTTTAACATTCCCCTATGCTGTCATTTTTGTTCTTTAGTAAGTCTGAGAACTTTCCAAACACATGTGTAGATTTAAATAAATTTATAGCATATATTCTCCCAAATATGTCTATGCCTCCCAGGAGATCACCAAGAGAGCCTGCTCCCAACCATCCACACCCATCTTTCCTTTCTAGAGCACTCTCCCCTTCCTGTACTACTATGTCTGGGGCTCAGCATCAAGCTATAACTCAGCTTGTCCTCTATTTCTCCTCCTTCTCCTCCAGCCACCACCCTCGTCTTAACACCTGAACTTCCACACTGATGTTTCTTTTTAACGTACGGCCCTAAGCATAACTGGCCAAGTGATATTTGGTGGCCTTCTATTACCTGTTGGATAAATACAGTCATACTCTGACCCATTTGTCTTTCCAGGTTCATACCACCCCTTTAGACCAGACTAGGCCCTCTTATAGTGCTGCACACCTTACTAAGGCCTGGCCAGGGACACTGCTCAGATAAAGGGAGCCCCAGTCTGAATGGTAAGTGAACTAGCTTCTGCAATTCTATCACCTGACACCTTCCACAGCCTCGAAAGCTTCTGCTGGAACATCCCTTTTCTTTACAGGTTTATGGATCCTCACTGACAGAACAAAAGGACTCTGAGACTGAGCCAAACATTTCCTTTGATGAGCATGTTGTATAATATAGCATGATGTCTCAAAAATGCTCTGGGGACATTAGGGGCCAGTGTCCCTGGTGTCAAGATTTATGTTCTCTTTGTGTGTACACATGTAGGTGTGGAATGTGTATGCAGGAAAACACATGTGTGAGGGCAGTTGCCCACTCCTAGGCTTGGTATTGCCACTATCTGGTCACTTCTGGCCTATATAAACCCCACAATTCTCAGAAGCATCCTTGCCTACTATGCTCTCAAGAGTGTAAGTTCTTTGAATTTCCTGCCCAGACCTAGGCCCACAAAGGCAAGGAAAACAAAGCTGCCCTGAATCCTCTCTTACCAAAGCTCTTCCTCCTAAGCCTCTCCTGCCCTTTTCTGTTCCTGCTTTCTGGGATGTTACTTCCTGACCCTGGCCTGCCTGGGTCCCTACTCTCCTCTTGCTTCCCAGCTGGACCGGCTTCTGAGACCAGATGCCCACAGTTGCTATACACTTCCTTTCCCACAAACTCCTAGTGCTCAATCAACACTGGCCAGACTGACCTGATACATGGAGGGAAAGTGTGGGGCAGATGTTGCTTATGTTAGGAATGTACAATCCTATGAAGGGTCATACCAACTATATTCGGAGGGAGGGTGACAGACTCTACCTAACTCAGAGCACCTGAGGAGCTTTAGGAACAGAGTCACAGATAAAACTGATTTTTTTTTTTTTCCCAGAGCTGAGGACCAAACCCAGGGCCTTCCACTGAGTTAAATCCCTAACACCTAAAACTGATTTTTAAAAATGCTAGAAACAGAAGTTTTGGGGAGATGCTCATCTGAGAACAAAAGGAGAACGCAAGGGCCCCTCTGGTGCCAAATTTAACCTCAGCCCTCTGAGGTGAGGGTCTATATTCCTGCCAACACTATATGCCATCCTGCATGCCCAAGTCAAAGAGGACGGCATCCTAAAAGTTAAAGTAAAAAGCCACAGCCACAGCTATAGCAAAACTGGCACCTGCAAACACCTCGACAGCTCTTCATCTATATAGCAATAGAAGCCTGAGGATGGAAAAGAGAATCTTGGATCATAAAGCACTCAAAGTGCACATTTTCTAAAGAAATAAAGCCTTAAGACTTCAGTTCAGTGGAGGAACAGAACTACTTTTTTTCTTTCTCTTTTCTTCCTTTACAGTCAGGCTGTCGTCAGTTAGAAGGCCCCAGCGGGGAAAGCAACTTGAACCAAATGCTGGAAAACAGCATAGTGAGGCTGGCTGGTGAGAAGTTCTTCTCCAGCCTCCACAGCAGTACTGAGGGGCCCACAAAAAGACCCTAGTAAACCCAACTTAGCAACCAGGCTATTTCTGCTGATTGTTACTGCTTCTTCTAAGTGCTTCCAAATGATCTCTATATAAAATAAACTCATGCCCAGAGAGAAAAGATATCCCAGAAAGCAGTGGAAGGAGGGAAGACTCCTGGCAGCACCTGTCTCTGGAAACCTATCTATCTGTGCAACATGAAAAGTTTAGAGAAAAAGGCATACAACATCACTGCAGCTGTGCCTGGCCAGGTCCCATGACAGCATTCCCTAGGCCTCATCAGCTTGCATGTGTTCCCAACACCCCCTAAACAGGAAGGTCAATGCAATCATCTGAGGAAGAGGGCTGTTTGCTAGGTCTCTGGGGAGGCAATTTCATTTCCCTTCCCTCCGATTCACCCCAGACCAAAGTAACAAATAAAGCTGGGGTATCCCTGTCTCAGGCAAAGACTACTGACCCACAACTACTATTCCTGCAGCCACTCTGATGATTGATAAGTGCCCCTAAATGTGGAAGAAGAGCTACGACAGGAGCCAGGGCCACTAGGACTCTTACCTCATCTAGGAGAGAATTCCTCTCAGCTAAGGGATCAAAAGGTATGAATAAGAAGAGTGCTGGTCCTTTTTTCAGCTCATTGTTTAACAGCAGGCTCTTGCCTCCATGGGGCTGTAGCCATCGGAAGAGGGTCTCCTGGTTTTCTGAGGCCCACTTATAAATGTTCTCAGCTGTGAAGTTCATGACTTCCCTAGGGAAGACCTGCCAAAGACAAATATAAGAGAATGAAACAGAGGTAAGACAAAGCAGAGTCAAAGTACCAGCACTGTACTCCAGAGGCCAGGTCAGGCTGCACTGTGAGGGAGGAAAAGTACCCAGAGGCCATGACTGCTGCCTGTAAAGCCAACATTTAGCCCACCTTTCCAAAAAGTCACAACAAGTGGGGACAAAGCCACCATGGGAGGGGAGGTGACTTTCATATATCACTGGTTTACCTTTTGTCTCCCAAGATAGACTCACCTATCCACTCTCCTGCCTTCGGGTGTCTGTAATAGCTTCTAATCACCCAGTCTAAGGAAAGTTACAGAGCACCATAGTATCTATAGTAATCCAGGTCTACCACCCATGGTTATAGGATGTAACATCTTTAACTTGGCAGTCAAATACTGCCCCAGAAGCCAGAGTGGAGCTTTCATTAGGCAGAGGCTACAAAGGCTTTGCTCATGTTACCCGAGTAACTGGACAAATTTCTGGCACAGAACAGGGATGCGGTAGACACTTGAGACAGTGAGTGACTTGGCTTACACAAGGACCTAAATTATACTGTATGTAGCATACACCGTATAATTTAGGAAAGAGACACCTGGCATTTTTGCTTTGTTCTTCTGTGTTTTGAAAGCCCAATGACATAAAGCACAAGCTTCAAACAATTTCCAGAGGGGTGTTTTGGAAGGTTTCACAAAATGAAGCATTGTAACATCAGAATAGATCTAGGTGATCTTACAACAAACATAACCACTGCTGCTGCTGTTTAAGACACTACTACTCCACTTGCACTTGGTTTGATAAAAGGCATCTTCTGATAAACAACTGAAAGCACCCAACTGAGGCAGCAAGCCCGGGCAGTTTCAGAATTACTTCACAGTTCTCCTTTTCTCCATTTATTCTTCAGTGTTCTGTGCTATAAATGCATGTAGGCTAAAACAATAGTGTAAGGAAATGAGAGCAGATGAAGTGAAATGCTACAGGCACAGGAGAATGGGCAGGCAGTGGAGAGGCAGTCAGCAGCAATGCTCAGAAAAGGACAGTGGAGGGTTAAAACACATCATAAACTTTTCTATTTGGAAAACAAAAATACACTTAATGTAGGAATATATATAGCAAGAAGAAAAATATAACATCTGAGCTGTGAGAGTTAGGCAGATGATAAAATGACAGCAATCAAGGGGCACTCCCTGGCGAGTGCTCAGCAGCTTGGGCAAAGACCCGTGGCCCTGAGCCAAGGAGAGGGATCCTGTCAAACAATGAAAGCATCTCAGAGGACCAGTGAGAGGGCTCAGTGGTAAAGGCAATTGCCACCAAGTCTGGCAACCTGAGTTCCATTCCTAGGACATATATGGTAAACGGAGAGAATTAACTTCTACAAATTATCCTTGGACTAGTGTGTGTGAGAGAGAGAGATAAAAATTAATAAATGTAATTTAAAACACAATATTTCAGAAAAATAACCTGTCAGCAATGACTGCAGAAGTAGCAAGGACACAGATGTGAAGCTCAATGCTCAGAAGTCGGTAAGTGGCAGCAGTCCCAACAAAAAAGCGAATGAGATCAGGGAACAAAGGAAGCAAGGAGAACCTAGGATTTCTGAGCTGAAAAGCTCTGAGGTGACAAGCTATGTCTTGACAAGAACTTCAGTGCTCCACTGTGAGTGCAGGAGGAAAGACTCTCACATCCCTGCTCTTCATACAAGAGCAAATGAACAATAGTGCCCAGTGGACACGGACCTCAGAGAACACGGGCCTTGAGTAAGAAATCACCAACTGAGTAACTACAGTTTCATTCAACAAGGACAACTAGCAAAGCTGTACTAAAATCTAACACTCTAAGCAAACAAGTCCTGGACAGTACATTCAAGAGCCCCCTAATGCACAGGTTCTCAACCAGGGCAGGGCTCTACAAAGGGCTTATAGAAAGTCTCAATTTGCACATAAAATCACATGATCTTTCCTAGGGAGAGGTCCATACATTTCATCCTGTTCTCAATTGACTCTGTAATCTACATAAGGTTAAGAACCACTGCACTAATACAAATGTGATTTTGAAATACTTACAAGTGATGTGTTGAAATGTCTATGTAAATACACACTTCCAGAGTGTACTAAGGATACCAGTTTCGCAAGATGTTTATTTGTGATAACCCCAAATCGTATTGTTCCTAGGTAATCTGAAACAGAAAATTTTCCTTTATTAAAAGAAAAGGCCTAGGCCTTAAAACAACCACAAACCCACTGATCCAGTCCTAATGCACCTATCCCCTAGAGGAAGGCTGAGGCTAACTTGGGCTGGCCCAGGAAGGAACAGTTGCAGAAGCTGGGCTCTTCACTCCCAGTCATCTGGGCTGAAGGGTCTGCCACACCTACCCGCATCAATCTGACCTGTCTGCCTTGCCACCCTGTGCTCCTTATTCAAACAAGACTACCTCTGGGCCAAAGCACAAGCTGTTGTCTGTGAACATGGCCAGCTCCTCCTCATTTCTGATCTTTCTCTCATCTTCCCTGACTACCTGCCTAAAAGCAAGTACCCAGGGAAGCTTTGGGGAGATGTTGGGACTTTATCCTATTTTGATGGCACCTATAAAAGCACCCACATCGCCTTATTTATTTATTCATTTATTTACATTTTCCTTCATCCAACTTCCTTGTAGGAATTTAAGTTCTTATTTTTTGCTGGTACACTAGTTGGATGAGGAGGACTCTGAATTTCTAATCTTCCTACCTCCACCTTCCTGGTACTGGGATTACAGGAATGTATTACCACAAGCAGTTGACAGGGTTTTAGGAACCAAACCCAGGGTTCTATGCATGCTGGGGAAGCAACTGAGTGGCATCATGTGCCACTAAATATATGTGAAATGAATGAATCTGGCATATACAAAGAACTCACACAAATTGACAATTAAAAAAAAATGACTAAAATGGGCACACCACAGAAAGGGAATGAACCTGGCTAATCATACATTGGAAAAATACCCAACCTCACTCTGAGGAAAGCAAAACAATATCACTTTTGACCTTCAAACTGCCTAAGATTTAAGGCTTGGGAAATAGAGTATCAATGGCCAGCAGAGCAATGGGGTTAAAATTTGAGACTTGACAAAAGTAGTTTGTGGACTGCTGGCAACAAAGAAGAGCCAGTGCTAGCAATGTCATATGTATACTAGAAGTCACAATCAGGGACACTTGCTGGCAGATGCTGGACAGATGGAAGGAATGATGAGGCAGAACATAAAGCACAGAAACAGCTCTAAGACAGAACTTGTGTCTAAAGAAACAAAACAAAAAAAACCTCACACTGGGGAAACAGCATTCTTTTCTTGTGGGCACAGGGAGGAGAAATATATCGAGAACCTGGAAGGGAGTGCAGCGGCACACATTTACTAGTCCTTGATACTCTCAAGACTGGGCAAAAAGAATGCTTGAGCCAAAGAGGAGCTTAAAGCCAATTTAGACAAACAAACAAAAATAATCTGAAAGGACAGTAAAGCTGGTTTGGTGTTGGAGCACAAAGGGTAATATCCTCATATGTGATGCTTTTGTCACTGAAATTAAATAAAAATATAAGATGAGTGAATGAATGGATTCTAGTTTGCTGTGTGTCATCTCCCACAACATAAATGTGGAGGTCAAAGGAAAACCTCTGGTGTAGGTTCTGGGGACAGAACTCAGATTATCAGGCTCAGTAGCAGGTGCCCTTATTTTATTTTCCAAGGAACATACAATACTGTAGTATTTAAACAATTATAAAATATTCAGTGTTGAAGGGGATGGATAAGACAGTGTAGGGAAGACATCGTCTTTTCCTACCGTCCTCCTTCCTTATTATTGGTGTTAAATGAGATCAGTTAAATTTCAAATGCTACCAACTTATCAAGCAGCCAAAGAATACAAATATGAAGGAGTCCAACACATAAAGTATTACCTTCAAAGCCTGGCATGGTGGCACACAACTTGAATCCCAGCACTTGGAGGCAGAGGCAGACAGATTTCTGTGAGTATGAGGCCAGCCTGGTCTACAGAATTAGGTCTCCAGGTTAGGGTAAGCTGTTACATAATGAGACCCTGTCTCAAAAACAGTAACAAAAAATGATTCTTTGATTACAAGTCACACGTTCCAGCATTGCCTCAGAGTCACAGTCATGCTTCACATAATCCCAAAACTAAACCAAGGGAAATGGAGGGAACCTACTATAGAATGCAATCACTAGCAAATAAACCTAACTGCAAGTCATTAACACCCCAGTGAGGGGTGGAGGAGAAAGAACCAACCTCAACAACTAGAGAGTTGTAAAACTAAGGACAAAGAGAACTGGGCTAAGTACATAAATCTCATTCAAAATGTTTCCCACAAGGCTATAAACTGGCAATCCTAAAACTACTAACATATCTTTTTATGCAAGCACATTGTTATCATGGGAACCAGGATTCTTACTAGTGGGACAAGAAGTTATATTTTAAGAGGGGAGAGCTAAAATGAATCCTGCTGTGTTCTGCTAAAATCAGAGAGAATTGCAGAAGCTGGCTTTTAATTTACACATATGTACATGATATAAAATATGAATGTATTCATGTATGTGGGTATGAACACATGTACTTCCTAGTTCTGTCTGCTGAGACCTTGTAGTGAGGATGCCCACCACCAAGTAGTACAGCCAGCACTCAGACCTTCATCCCCAAGCGTGAGACTCCACTGAAAGGCACCAGGCTAGTACAGAAGACACTGATGACAGGAAAGGCAGAGAGATGTGTGTTGTGGTCCTATGGATGGACCCTGGGTCTTTCACATGCTAGCACTCTTATCACTGAGCCATTCCCCAAGTTCCTTAAAATTTTTTAAATGGTACAAACATTAGATTCAGATGATGAAAATATCAGGGAAAAAAAGCAGCACCTAAGATAAAGCTAAACTGGCAAAGCCTAAATGACACTGTGTATAGGAAAAGGCTTAATCCTGGTAAATAGCAGCAGAATAAAAAATGACAGTCTGACCCATAAGCTGAATGGGGCTGTTCAAAAGGCAGTTTAACTCCATCAATACGAATGGACAGGCTGCCAGTACAAAACAGAGCCTAACAACTTCAACATACTATAATTCTAAAACTTTACTTTTCATATATAAAGAAATTTATAAAAATTAAACTCTTATGAACATGGTAGAAAATTTCCAGGAAGAAGTACCTCAAGTTTGTGATCTCATGGGAATAATTAATACTTGGATCAACATAGAAAGTTTATGGTCTAAGAAAAATGTGAGTGCACCCTGTTAAAGCAGGCACCAGCATATTCTGTAACAGTCCTCTTTGTCACTTATAAAATGAATTCTTTTGTTCTATAAGTAATAAGGTGTTTTACAGTTTGGTGGGCTTTGAGTGGTCAGCCATCCTGCTTTGACTCCTCATCTTCCCTTCTGGCCATTTGTTAGAAGATTGAGGCTCTCTGCCATTAACAGACTACCCCACTCCAATTCCCATTTACCCTAGGGACAGGTTCAGTCACTTTTCCTATTCTTTGCACACATGATTGTCACCACCCACCATGTAACTCATCAAGGGTGCAAGGAGAATGAAAGAGGTGAAATTCCCTGTGGTTTACATTCAGGTCAATCTGGACTCTCATGCTTTGTTTAGTGGATTTCCAAATGTTCTCACCTCAGTCTGTTTTGTTTACTACTATCTGCTTTAAATTCCATATTAAATATTAAAACTTCAGTTTATATTAGAGAGAGCACACATCTACGCCATGAACCACATCAATAAGACAATATGTTAAACTTGCAAATGCTGGAGGGAGGAAGAGTAAGAATAGCTATTTTCAAAACAGAATAGAAGAATAGTGTGGAGGCAGAGGCAGGTGGATCTCTGTGAGTTTGAGGCCAGCCTGGTTTACAGAGTAAGTTTTAAGACTGCCTTAGCAACACAGAGAAACCTTGTCTTGAAGAATTTCCCTCCCCCACCAAAAAAAAATGCCTGCAGGTGACATCCTATCTTTAGTTCAACAATGGCCTTTTACTTAGAGGCACCCTACAGCAGTGCATGTCCAGTGTGGCTTCCGTACACTTCAAACACTACCAATGAGGAATTAAATCTATTTAAGTCTAATGATGCATGCAGCAGCAAATCAGTCTTAACAATGGCAGCTCTCTATGAGGAACAAATGACAGCACCTCCTAAACTTCCCCATCAGAACCCATTCAACATTAGATAATTACCATCAAAGGTGTCACTTCCTTCAGAAAGAGATATACACTCTAACTACAAACTGACCTTATACAATCTAATTGTCTCAGACCTACAGCATCTGGTGTTCTGGGAGTATTGTACCCAAGGATCCCCAAAGAACAAACAGGCCAGAGCTGAATAAGACAGAACTCTTAGACCTCCAGGAGACATCTGTGTGAGCTAATCTCTCATGGATCTGAACAAAGAGGAACAGTGGGACAAGAGAACTAGCATACAGACACCTAGCAATACGTAAGCACTGGTCTACTTCTTAAGTAAGCATCACCACATGAAGCTACATGGCATTTAATCAATAGTTAAGACATGATTTACCTCTAGGGAAATTTTTCTTCTGGACAAGTTTTTCTTACTTCTTTACATTGGGAAACAGTGACATTCCAATAGGCAAACCAGTGTGGCCTGGAATAGCCCTTATTTTATTCTTATTTTCTTTTGATTTCTGTCTCTCTCTAGGGTTTTAGATAAACTGGGAAAAGGAAACTGAGATGATCATAAAGAAAGGATAACAACCACTGTTCCAGTGTAGCTGGTGACCCCCCTCATCAGCACTTATGATGACAATGTCCGAAAGCAATGATAAACATCTCGATTAAAAGAATAACCTTCAAAAAAATGGACACATTAACAGGGTGTCCCAGCACTCAGGAGTCAGAGGCTGGTGGATATCTGAGTTCTAGGCCATCCTGGTCTATCATAGAGTGAGTTCTAGGCCAACCAGGGCTACACTGAGAAACCCTGTCTTAAAAAATCAAAAACCAAAACAACAACAACAAAAGAAATGTTTATTTTCTATGTATAAACTATTGCCGGTATGTATGTTCCCCTAGAAATGTACCTTTGAGGTTTGTATATTTTCATGATTGTTCACATAAAGCTAAAGCAATTGTGTAGAAAAAAAATCTGGCATTTGGGCACCAGACACATGCCAGTGTTTGCCAAGACACTGCTAAAGTAAACATCAAACATCCTTTCTTGTGAGCTGGATAAGAGGGAAAAGCACAATGCAGTTCTAGATACATTCTCTTAGAAGAACATGAACTACAAAGCAGTCTGTTCATTAAATCCCAAAACACAGTGTTAAACACTCAAACAGTTCCCTTTAAACTCCTTCCTTTCCACCCTCTGAGAAGGACAGGCTTTCTAGTGTAAACACTGGCTTACAAGCCCTCCTCCACCTACTTTAGGCTGTACTATGTGCTAATCAAGTCAGTCATGTGAGGTGTATCTTTCCCTCAAGACCCTTTAAAAATGTGAAAACCATTCTTATCTCATAGGTCTTTGATTACTGTAGAAGGATTATGACATTGTAAAGCTGAAGTGCCCTTTAAAGGCTACTAGGGCAAAGCACCTTTAAGATGAAAAAAAAAAAATACATGCAAGCAACTAAGCTTGCTCCTAAATTTTCACTTTTCTAAAGACAAGGTCTCACTCTGTAATCTAAGTTGGTCTTAACTCAGGAAACCTCCTGCCTCTGCCTCCCGATAGGATTCTAATCATGAACCACCATGGCCCACTATTTTCTTTTCTTTTTCCTTTGGTTTTTGAGACTGGGTTTCTCTGTGTAGCCCTGGCTGTCCTGGAACTTACTCTGTAGACCAGGCTGGCCTCA
This sequence comes from Pachyuromys duprasi, assembly GCA_028658305.1. NCBI lineage: Eukaryota > Metazoa > Chordata > Mammalia > Rodentia > Muridae > Pachyuromys > Pachyuromys duprasi. The sequence goes on along the minus strand of CM053757.1, from coordinate 10,998,496 downwards.
AACTCAAAGATCCGCCTGCCTCTGCCTCCTGAGTGCTTGGTTAAAGGCGTGTGCCACCGCCACCACCACCTGGCCTATTTCTTTAAGCAAAAAACAAAAACAAAAACAAACCAAAAAACCACAAAGAAACCAAAAAACCCATAAAGACTGTTGACATTGAATGGCTCTAAGAATAAGTCTCTGCTGTTTTGAAAGTATGGATAAGAGCTATTTTCCTTTAGGTCCTAGAAGCACACAGGGTGCAAACCCACAGTTCAATATTTAGCACTTGGAAATAACAAGCATGAATGAGAACTCCCTTAAGCCAACAGTGGAGAATCAAAAGGAAGCTTTAGCAAAATGAATAACCATGCAATGACCGAGAAAGGGAAAGTGTTATGATCCTAAGAGCTGACTGCAAGCCAATTCCCATATTTAATATAATTCCAACCAAAGGCATAGATATATATGAAATTCCATAAGAACTACAGGAAGCAGAATTTATCTGCACTTTACCAAGTAGTAACAGCTTGGAAAGCCATACATTCACATTTATTTCTATCAAAATGGCCACCTTGCAGAGTGTAGGTGGTATGTGTCTGTAATCTGTATTTGGGAGGCAGGGGCAGAGAAATGACAACTGGAGGCCAGCATAGCTATAAAGGAAGTTCTAGGCCAATAGGAGATGCAGTGCATTTTAAAACTACTTAATGAACCAACCAGTCAAAGAGCAGCACAAGTAGAAGTCTACACTAAGAACAAACACCAAAACAGACCCATAAGCAGGACAGACTGTAGTCTGTGCTAAAGCAGCCACTGCCATGACAGAAAAGCAGTCATTATAAATGGCACAACTGATTAGCTACTGAGAGGAGAAATATCAGAAATATCCATATTGAAGCCAAAGCAAAGCCAAATACTGAAACGTACTAAGTAAATAACTGCTGAATTAAAAACTAATCATAGGATTTGCAGAGAAAAATAAATGAAGAAAAAGAACCAGTGGGAGTGTTTAAGACAATATCTTGCAATGCAGCTTAAGCCGGACTTGAACTTCAGCTCTTTCTTTCTGCCTCTCCCTCCCAAGTGCTGGTATTGCAGATATGCAGCACCAAGCCTGGCTCAGATTTAACTACACAAAAGTTCAAAATTGGTACATAAAAAAACAGTGCTAGTGGGCTAGAGATGCCTCAGCAGTTAAGAGCATGTATTATTTACTCATCCAGAGGACTCACTTTAGGTGCCTCACAACCACCTATAACTCAAGCTCCACGGGCTCAAACTACGCCCTTCTGGCCTCAGTTGGCACATGCACATATGTGGCACAAATATATACATACATGAACATAAAAATAAAAATATCAAATAAATAACACTTGGGCCGGCCCTATTTCTTAGCAGTAAAAGGCTGGAAAAATAACAGGCAGAAATACACGAAGGGACTCTTGCTGGTGTCTGCTAGCAGGCAAGTTACACCAGCTAACAGTCGCACCAAAGCTGAGTGAGCACAGGAAGATAACAAATGCAACCAAGCAAAAGAAGAAAGTTCAAACAGTAAAGAGGGATAGCAGACCACATCACAGGGCTAAGGCAGTAAACAAATTCCCCTAATGTCCTCTATCCTAATGTGTAAAGACAGCAGACAACAGCTGTCTGGCAGTGGCAAGGCAGGCCTTGCCATTCCACTCTCATACCCCTGCAGGTTACTTGAGCTTAGCAGAGCCCCAGCAACTCAGAACTCAGCATCCTATTTCTAAGGCAATTTTATTTTACTTATTTATTTTGGTTGCATTCTTTTATTTGCTTTTTAAGACATGGGTCTCTCTGTGTAGCTCTGTCTGTCATGAAGGTTGATATGTAGTCCATGCTACCTCAAACTCAGAGACCCTGATGCCTTTACCTCTAGAGTGCTATGATTACAGCTGTATGCCATCATGCCTAACTTCTAAGACAAACTTTAAAAGTCATTAAGATGGGTTTAGTAAGAGGAAGGCCCTACTTTTGAGTCCTAAGATCGTCCCTCGTCCCCTCCCCAAAAGCCATCAAAGCAGAAGACATCCACATTTAACTGGAGCATTTGCTCCCTACACAACAGTCAGCCCTTTAACTCAGCTCTACATGCGAATGCTGAGTGGGTCAAATGCTTCCCAGGCCTCATTTGTGTGCAGTCTAAACAGGACAGTGACCTACAATTTATATTTGAAACTCTTTCATTAAAAAAGCATACACACGTTTCTCTTATGTGCACCTATTATTAACAACAAGGAAAATAACCGTCCTCAGAGACAGAGAAAGAAAAGGGAGAAGAAATTCAGATACTCAAGGCAAGATTCATCTTAGGTAATCCTTCAGGATATACATATTAAGGAAGAAATTATTCAAAATGAGTCTTTTTCTTAAGAAAATGGTTCAGTATGGTTAAGTGGGAACTTAGTCACAAAAAAATGGGGTGAACTGGTATGAATTAGCATGAATCTCAGCTCCCACACACTTGTATCTGCAGCAGGATTTTGAGACCTAGCTAGAACCACAGCAGTGGGGGAAGGGGAGACACAGAAGAAATAAGTCAGACCACAAGTATCACCAGAGAAGTCTTCCTGCAATCATCCGTCATCGCTCAGCACGTTCATCCTGTACTTCTGAGGTGTCAGCTTTTGTGTTGCTTATGTTTGTGTTACTGAGAACAAAACCCGGGGCCTAGTACACAGTAGAGGAGAGGCTCTCCCAGCCACATCTCCCTGTCTCTGCTTTATCCTTTTTGTACTAGGGAGTGGGTTTTCTATGTTTTCCAGGACTGGCCTGAAATGATCCCTCTCCCTCAGCTTCCTGAGCAGCCAGGGCTGTAAGTGCTACCAGCATGACTGCCTAGAGTAATTTTTAGCCTTCTATCTCTCTTGAGCACCCCCATGTTATTTAACCCTATTTTGCCCTCGTTTAGCTTAAAGAAAGGAAGGGGAAGGAAGGAAGGCTACTGTCTTGTATCAGGAAAGGCTTTTCCATCTGAAAAACTCCAAATGAAAAAGCAGTTTAAGATGAATGACTCACTTCTCACTAGTGTGGTATAGCAGCATATAATATAAGCAATCAAAAAACAAAAACAAAAACCTTTCATGATCCTGAAATAGCCCCTTCAGTTCAAGAATGTAAATGCTGCCTTCCTTTTAGGGGTCACTGGGTTCCCTTTCATATATAACTTTATTTTTGGTCTTCCACGAAGAGCTTTGAATGTGTGCTTCTTAAACTTATTTAAGTTTATTTTGTTTTTAAAATTCAAACTTGGAGCCAAAACTAATGGTACAGTCTTGCAATCTCAGCTACTTAGCAAGCTGAGGCAGGAGAATTACAAATTCAAAGCCAGCCTGGACAACTTAGTAAGACCTTGGGGATGCAGCTCAGCGAAAGACAGTGTTAAGAGAGCAGGCCCAATTCCTAGTACAGGAAAAAGTGTCAGCTTGGACCCTCTAAGCCGTAATCACTTGAAGCTGTGCAGCTCAGCCTTACAAGTACACAGACATATTTACATAACAGTTCACTTTGCTTCCCAGTATCTCCAGACAAGAAAATGTGAGGAGTCAATTCTCTGCATATAACCCCAAGACAATGTGCACGTTAAAATGGCTAGTGATAAATTGTTTGTGATTATAATTATTAGTGATAGAATAATGGATATGCTGCTACAAGTTTTTAAACCTAAAGTAATCTAACATCTAGTAAAAACAAAACAAACAAACAAACAAACAAAAAGAACCTCAGATGGTTAGTCTACTGGAGTAATACGGTGTAGTAATATGATCACTCACTTGCCAAAACCCTGCTACATGCCAGCCACTGGAGAAAAACAAATGTTCCCTATCTCCAGAAACCTGAGTCTGGGTAAGATGAAAGACATTTAACAAATTATAATTACATTCGTAAATGCACCCATGCATTGTGTTAGGTACTAGAGAAAAACAAGGAGCTCAATTTAGACTGGGGGAGGGGCTTACTGGTCACTGATTATGAATGGTATCTGAGCTGGATCCTGGCGGATGAATAAAGGTGCAGGGCACTTTTGCCTTCTAGAGAGGACTACCATTTGCAAAAGTATCATGGGAGGCGGAAGGCAGAGACTGAAAACAGCTAAGTGTCCACTGTCTAGTCCAGGTGTGAGTGAAGCAGCACTGTGGTTACAAAAGAATCAGAGACAAGTGTGTAGATGTATTCAACAGAACTGACAGAAACACTCAGTCATGACCTTAAGAGAACGTAAAACAATATGGAAACAGGAAGATGATATGGAATTAGTATACACAGTGTGGACCTGAAAAGACTGAAGCTGATAGCAGGCTCATGATGCACTCTGGCATACCTGTGACCTTTTGAAACCACCCTGAGAAGGAAGGGTCCTGCTATGTTATATGGCATAGCATAGCCGACTAGAAGATTAGGTAAGCACGGAATCAGACCAAAACCTGTCACTTCACACTAGAAGATGACAATATAAATTTAAAACACAGAACATTTGTCATCAGAGTGGGTCAAACTCTATTTTTATAATAATATACTAGATATAATAAAGAATACATTTGATTATTTTATTAATTTATTTATTTGTAAGCAGGGTTCCCTATGTAGACCAAACTAGCCTGGAACCCACAGAGTTCACCTGCCTCTGCCTCCCAAGTGCTAAGATTAAAGGCATGCATCACCATGTGTAGCAAGAGAATATATTTGGAACAGTTTAATGCTTTGTTAATAGAAATTAAACAAGATAGTTATTTATTAAAAACACATTGAGAAAAGAAACCTAGAAAATTAGGAAATATAATCATAAATGTACTTTATGCCAAAACATATCAATACACCTCTGCTTACAGTGCTAATGTCTTAATACAAATCAGTTTTACCTTTCTTTAAAGAATGCAGTGCAGAGGTGAAGAAAGTCAAGTAACCAGGAGGCTGGGGTGAGCCACTGAACTCAAAGTAGCCGAGTACTCCAGGCTGCAAGAACAAGAGTATAATTAGGTGACAGGAGCATTGTCAGTGTGTGATTAACAGCGCTGTGTTAAGTATATGAAAACATGATGCCAAGTATGGATAGTGAATTTTCTAAACCTTACCACCTAAGGAAGGCTGGGGGGCTACAGTGAACTTCCTCTCCATTTAGCCAGCTCCCCCCCCCCGCGAGGTAAGGAGCGCAGTAGCCTTCTCACTGTGTTCCTGCCAGGCACCGCAGCTGACACTCCTCCCTCCCTCCCTAAACAGATTTTCCACCTCTGTTGGTAGCACAGAGCCCTGGCACCAAACTTCACCATGTTCAGATTCTCATTCCTTGTAGTTTAACCATTCTGGGTAAACTACATTGGTAACATCATTGTACCTTTCTTGGGTTTCTCTTTCAATCACTTCCTCTCCAAATTTACCTTCCCCTTTGGTAAAAATTGGGTTATATCTGACTATCTTCCCCTGTATCCAGGTCCCTTCTTTTTGTCTAAATCCAATACCATCGATGGCAAGACCTCTCTCTGGTCAGGATAGCTACAGAGACCCAACTCCAGCCCTATTTCTACACCACCTTCAAACTCAATGCCATCTGCTTAATCTACTCCTTTAAGCTTAGCACAGAATTAGCCTTTCAATATGCCAAACCAATTAGCTGTTTCCCACCATACATCTGCTTTGTTTGCTCTTTTTGGGTAACATAGCACCCCTATCTTGTTTGGTTCTGTGGCAATCACATCTGTCTAAAGAGCCTAGCAATTGTGAGATCCTTGAGGAAAGAATGATGGGGCTAGAGTCAGGAGACTTAAGCTTAAGCCTGGGCTCCAGGAGCTAGATACATGGTCTTGGCATGACCTTCATGTAAGTGGATGGTGTCTTTTTTTTGGTTTTACAGCCTTGGCTTTCCTTGAACTCACAAAGATCCACCTGCTGGTGCTGGAATTACAGGTGTGTGCCACCACACCTGGCTAAGCAGATGGTTTTATCCTGGCAGCAGGGCCAATTTTTCATGTTAACAGTGAAGGGAAAGCCTAATGTAGTCTGATGTACACAGCCCTTTTGAGCCCCAATGCCCTCAGCACCATGCTCTTAGTAGGTAGCTGGAGAGGCAGATCCTTGTAACAAAACTGGATTCAAATATTTAGGATAGAAATTTCATCCTAAAACAGGAAATCCTGTTTTACGCAACAAAAAGCGAACACACCCAAAAATAATTTAGCATACTGCACAAAAGAAGATGCTTCTGATCTATACTGAATTATTCTTTTCAATTTAAACTAACTGGTAAATGTTTTAGATTCAATTAACTCAACTATTCATTCTGAAAAAAAAACTGAGATGAAATGTTTAACTCTAATATCTACAAAATCTAGCAAACAGTCAATTTCTTAAACTTAATAAATAAGAAAGATATTTTTCATGTCATTTGCAGTACTGGGGATGTAACCCAGGACCTCTTACACAGGTAAGGACACACTCTCCCACTGAACCCCAGGCCCAGTTCAAAAGCAAACACTGGAAACTAAATCTCTTTTGTCCTCCCCTCCTGCAGAGCTCCTTAAACAGGCCAGCACATTTGCCTTCTTAAGGTTGCCAGCCATTCCATAACAGAATAAGCTTCCTTACCATGAACAAAAGACAGAACCTTCAGAAATTTTAGGAACTGTTAATATTGTACAAAACCAGAAACTAATATAATGACTCATTTAAACTTCTTTTTGATTACTTTCCTATACCAAAGCCAATGGAGGAAGAGAATTCTAAATATTAATAAATGTTCCGTGTGAATTTTATTTCTCTTTCCACATCACATTACCTTTGGGAGGTTCATGGAAATGGAAATGTATATTATAATCCATAGCTATGTATTTATCCATATCCATGCATGCATGCAATTAAATGTATAAAAATGAGTAAACATGTACATAAATGAATACAAATTCTGATTCTTCAAGGAAAAATCCAAATTAAATCTTTGTTTTCAATTGTATTTATTATATCTGTTTGTGCATGTCAGTACATGCTGTGGTGATGTCTGGGAAAGAAGACAACATTCAGGAGTCAGTTCTCCCCTGCTTTGTGGGTACTGAAGATCAGATTCAGGTTGTCAGGCTTAGAGACAGTGCCTTTACCCACTAAAACAGTCTTCACTGGCTTCCATGTTAAATCTTTGAAAATGAAAAACACCTGGACCATTTGCAGTACCCTTTGAGAACATACGTATAAAGTTTAGTCTCACTGTAGCAATTTTTAGTTTTTTGCCAGCGGGAACTCAAGCCCACAGCTTTTGTGTGTGCGAGGCGAATCCTCCAACTCATGTCTACACTCCCGCCCTTCTGCTACAGCACATACAGTGTGGGTGAAGGAGCTTTTGTATTCAGAGGGACTGGCTCTGCAACTGTCAAGTAGTCTCTGAGCAAGGGAATTCACCAAACAGTACAATGCAGAACACAGCAAAATCATGTTCATTCTTCACTGGCAAAGGAATGAAGAAAAGAAGCTTCATACTGACTGTAAGAGATAATTAAAAGTTGTGTAAATTGTAAAATACTACACCAGTTGTTTAAAACACAACCGGTGGGATTAGAGAGACAGCTCAGTGCTTAAGAGCATCTACTGCTCTTAGGAAAGACCTGGGTTCAGTTCCCAGCACCCATGTTGGGCACTTCACAACTGCCTGTAACACAAGATCCAAGGGCTTCAACACCCCTCTTCTGGCCTCCAAGGGCACCTGTATTTATGTGCATATACCAGCCCAAATACATATAACTAATTTTTTTAAATAATTAAAAAAATATAACAGGTATAGTCCATCCTAAGTGCTGGCTGACACAATACTGTGGCAGTCTGTACTGAGTCCTGAGAGCTGGTATGTTTGATAACAAAACAATATTAATACTTCAAAACAATACAATTGCCATGGATAGTCATCTGTTAGTTTCTATTTCAGATTATCTAAGTTATGAAACCAACTCTGGTTATGCTGTAGGTAAAGCAAAATCTGCAAAGATTTCTCCCAAAATTCCAATGTCTCACCAACATGTCATTATTTAACTAATAACATGTATTAGCTACACATATTTCAATTCCTTTCACTTAAACCTAAGTTTAAATCTCAGCACTTGGAAGGCAGAGATAGGAGGATCTCTGTGAGTTTGAGGCCAGTCTGTCCTGACTCCAGGACAGCCGGAGCTACACAGAGAAACCCTATCTCAAAATACAAAAACAACAGAACAAGGGTGAGGGACATATCTCCACACAGACTTTACTAAACCTAAGCCTTTGTGTGCTCAGCTGCAGACACATCTGTGAGCTGGCTTGCAGCAGACAACTCTGACCCTGTATTTAACATCCTCACAGATCCCCATTTGGAGAGGACAGCTGAGGACCTGGGCCAACCTGGTACTGGGCAGCAGACACTAGGCTTAGGTGCTGTTCTGTCCTGTCAGCTCTTCCTATTTCCAGGGGCTTAACCAGCCCCCCAATAGACAAGCCAACTGCCTTTCTTTCTTTCTCTTTCTTTTCCTTCCTTCCTTCCTTCTTTCCCTTTGTTTTTTGTAAGACAGAGTTTCTCTGTGTAGCCCTGGCTATTCTGAAACTCACTTTGTAGACCAGGCTGGCCTCAATTCACAGAGATCCACATGCCTTTGCCTCTTGAATGCTGGGATTAAGAGTGTGTGCCACCACCTTATTCAGCCAACTGGCAGTCAGTTGGGGACAAAACAGCCCTGAAACCTCATCTCCCACTGTCCTTTTTCCTTGGCTCAAACAATGCCAGTCCTCACTGGGTACAGTTCCACGTATCACTCAGTCCCTCGGGATGCCTGGACAACACTGGAAACCACCAGACACCGAACAGAAGAAAAGGATGCAACAGAGTCTGGAACCAGTGGGTTCTAGAAAATTCCGGTCTGGTTTCGAGTTTGGGAGAAGAAGCTCGCCGCAGGTTGAAGTGTTACAGCTCTTTTGCTAGAAGGGCAATTGGAGTGGTATGGGCAGGAGCAGCTCGGGCGCGCAGGCCAGATCAGGCGATAGCGGGAACTCAGGCTCCAGTGCTAGGCCAAGTAGTGAGCTCTGGCAGGAGCCTTGGGCTTCCTGGGTGTGGGTGGCTGTGAAGGCCTGACCAGGGAGGGCCCAGGGTCTAAGAATGAATGCTTCTGGGAGAGAAAGAGCTATTCCCGAAAGTATTACAGCTGAGTGAAATCAAGCAAGATGATCTTTGGTGAAATAGCTTGCGCTCTTTTGTTCCAGGTGGACAGGGACTACATAAACCTTGATCAGTGAGGAGAGTATTTGGGGTTGAGTGCAATCAATTGGCTGAGACTAAGATGCTGGCAGCGTTCTATTTGCATGGGGAGGAATTCCAGTTGCTGGGACCTGTGACCACCTGGTTGGGGGTTGCCAAATTCAGTTCTCCAAGGCAGTCACAGAAACAGGGAGGGAGCTGTCCCACTCTTGCTAGTCTCAGGATGAGATTTTAAATCTCAAGTTTGAGATTTCCAGGGTTTGAACATGCTCCACCTCACCATTTCCATGCCAGTTCCTCTGATGGCATGGTCTGTGTGCCCCACACAGACAACTGGGGGCTCTGTACTTTTTCCAGCTTCCTCAGGTCTGGTCTGGTCAGATCAAACAAGCTTCATCTTGTTTAGGTTCTTATTCAAATATCTTTTCCTAGTGAGGACTTCCTATCTTCTAAAATAGCTGTCCCCAGATCACTACTCTTACTTCACAGCACTTTGTATTTGAAATTGCCTCATTCCCTAGGGTTGTCCTGATAAATTACTACAGATAATTGATTCAGAACCACAGTAATCATTCTCTCTGCTCTCTGGAGAACTGAGTGTTAGGGAGCGGGAGGGGTGCCTTTCCTGGTTCTTCCAGCTCCAGAGAGCTCCAGGCCTATCCTGCTTTGAGGCTGCAATGTTCCATTATTGGTCCCAGCCTTCACAGCTCTCCTCTATAGCAGCTGCTGCCCCATCAACACACTAGTCACTGCATTTAGGACTTCACCCCAAATTCTGAATGATGTATTCATGAGACCCTTGGGAAGTTACATCTGCAAAGATCCCTCCCTCCCTCCCTCCCTATATCTCTCTTTCTCTCTCTCTCAGCAGGGTCTCTCCAAAGTAGTCCTGGTTGTCCTGTATTTGCTACATAGACCAAGCTGGCCTAGAATTAACAGAGTCACCATCTCTGTCTCCCAAGTGCTACGATTAAAGGTGAAACCCACCACCCATACCAGGCTCCAAAGACCCTAATTGTAAATAAGGATACATTCTAAAGTTTCACATGGACATGTCCACTAATCAGCCTAGTATCTATTGTTCATTTCTGCCGCCCCCCCACCCCGCCACTCTCTGAGGCTTGCTTAGAATACCCAAAGCATCAAATTCCATCCTCAGGAATTGGAGGTGGTGATGCCCCTGTTATTGTCAATCTATGAAACACAGTCTCTCTCTCTTATTCATAATTATACTTACATCTCAGAGCTCCTGGCACAGAACAAACAATACGCATGTGACAAAGCTCCTTTATCAACTTTATAATTTAGCAAAAAAAAAACAAGACATGATGAGTGGCAGGTTATCTCTTGACTTACTTTGTGTGATAGAACTCCATTTAGCAAGGAGGCAGAACCAGCTATTTACAGAAATCTTAGCAAATCCTCAATACCTCCTACAGCACATCTGTTGAGGAAGCAGGCACCATTTGCAGAATAGTGTAGGTTTTGGCAGATGGCACACACCCTCTAGTGGCCTTATGAACAATGTTTATGCTTGTTTTTTGAGACAAAATTTTTTTTAAGATTTATTTATTTATCACGTATACAATATTGTGTTTGCATGTACACCTGCACACCAGAAGAGGGCACCAGATTTCATTATAGATGTTTGTAAGCCACCATGTGGTAGACTGGGAATTGAACTCATAACCCCTGGAAAAGCAGCCAGTGCTCTTAACCTCTAAACCATCTCTCCAGCCCAAGCCTTGGCTATGTTAGACTCACTTTGTAGACCAGGCTGACCTGGAACTCACAGAGATTCGCCTGCCTCTGTCTCCCGAGTACTGGGATTACAGGTGCGTGCCACCACACCCAGCTTTTACTGTGCTTTAAAAAAAGAAAAAATCCTTTCCCCCTTTCTTTTTCAGACTTATATGTCTGAGTGCCTACATGTGTGCATGTGAACCACCAGTGCTTTTAGCCTCTGCCCCATCTCTTCAGCCCCTTCGCTGTACTTTTACTCACTGGCACTTGAACCATTTCTGCCTTGGTGTTAATTCACTATAAAACTACCTTATTGTACAATGGTATAAAACTATGGACTGACAGAAGAAATGATGCATACTTGCTTAACAGACAGATTTGTGATTAATAGCAATATGATATTAGGGGCTGGACATTCAAGTTTTTCATCAAAATCTTACATTTTCTCTCACCTAACATACACACTCCCAAAGATTCCTAGGCATTTTTAGTTTATCAAACTGCTAAGAGTAAATTAATAGACATATGCTAAATAATCCATTAAGTAAATTACAGTAATTCACAAAAAGGCTTAGAAAGTATTTTAGCATATATACAAAATAACAATATTGCTTGCATTTTGTAGGTAGCTTGTAAGGTAAAATCAGATGATTTTGGCCAGATGATTTAGAAATAAAGTACTTGATATGAAAGCTACCAATACCAGAGAGATGATACCTTAAAAACAAACACAATAAAATTAGAAGACATAAAGCCAGTGGAAATTTCCTCTTACTTCCTCAGTCCTATTCCTTCTTCAATCAACTTCAAGGCCACCAAAATAACTATGACTCACATTCTGTTTGACTCTGCTGTCCACAGTAACAGATCACATCTTCCTAACTGCAGAGGGCGTAATCTACCATGCTCACAAGGACATGGCTTAAAGCTGTCATCTTTCTCCACTGTGTCCCTGGGAAAGTTCACTGCAGTTTCTACCTATGCACATGGTGTGTAGGAAGAAAATTCTCGGTCCTACCACCTCAATCTTGCGATTATCTTACACAGGCCACTCCCCATTGTGCAGAATAGGTCCTGACAATACAGTCACCAGAAACAGCAAACTGCTGCTTAAATATGCACTGAGAGCCATGGCCTTGTCTTTTATTGTTATTTCTTGAGCTATTCATAAAAACAAATAAAATTATAGCCAAATTAAAAGGCCAACACCTTCTAAATCTTTATGTCATGAAAGAAAAGGGTTTTTAAGTGCCATAAAGAAACTAAATATTGTCAATGGTGGTGGTGCATGCCTTTAAACCCAGCACTGGGAAGGCGGAGGCAGGAGGAGCCCTGTGGGTTCCAGGCTGGACTGGCCTACACAGTAAATTCCAGGACAGCCAAGGCTACACAGAGAAACCCTGTCTCAAAAAACTAAACAAAACAAACACTAAATATTTGAAGTTTTAAATCTCTAAATGGATGCTAAAGTTTCAACTCAGGGACTTAAACATTACTTGGGGAATAAAAGAGGATAAGAAAGACCTTGAGGAGTCAGAGGACCCAGGCTACAGCTCAGACCTCACCCAGGTAGTTGAGCCTTTTGTATACATAGCCCTGCTGTCCTGGAACTCACTATGCAGACCATGCTGGCCTCAAGCTCAGAGAGATCTGCCTGCCTCTGCCTCCCAGGTGCTGGGATCCAAAGCATGCACTACCATGCCTGGCTTACCCTAGTTTCTTGATTTGTACAGAGGATCTATGTTATAAATATACCTATAGTAGTCATAAAACAATCAAAAAAATTGCCATATGAAAAATCTAATCAGTATCACAAGCACAAATAATTATCTCAACAGGAACTGGAGAAAGGGTTCAAGAGTTAAGAGCATTAACTGCTTTTCCAGAGAACCAAGGTTTCCTTTCCAATATGGTGGCTCACAACAGTCTCTAATTCCAACCCCAGGAGAACCAGCACCCTCTTCTGGCCCACACAAGTATTGCATGCACATGGTACACATACATGTAGGTAAAACACTCACATATTAAAACAAAAACAAAAACAAAAAACCAAGTTTAAAAAAAGAGGTCTAAGCCAGGCATGGTGTGCACACCTGTAATCCCAGTGCTCTGGGAGGCAAAGACAGACGGATCACTGTGAATTTGAGGCCAGCCTGGTCTACAGAGTGAGTTCTAGGACAGCTAAGGCTACACAGAGAAAACCTGTCTCGGGAAAGAAAAACAAAAAGTCTAACAGAGGTCACAAACACATAAAAGCCATTCATGGCTTTTTTTTTAAGGGAGGAAGCAGGCTAAGTTCAAGATAACAGAAGCCTTTAAAATTCAAGTCCCATTTGGGTAACACTCATTTGTTTCCTGTCTCCTTTAAGAGACCAAATTACTGTTCTACATCATGCTATGTAAGTGGGTTGGTTCCCAACCCACCTAAGAGGAACCTCATCAGCACACTCGTGAGTTCGACAGGGACTCCATGTCAATACTTGGAGCATGATCTTTGAAGGTATCACTGAAATACAAAGGGTGCAAGAGTCAAACGCCAGGCATTTGCACACCTTTCTTTTTCCTACAGATACACATTGAAGCAATAAATAAAAAAGGACTTGTAACATCTCTGAGTTAGCTTTCAAAGGCATTGCCTTAAAACCGCTTTCTTGTGTGGTCCTAGTTATTGGAAAGGTTGAGGGAGGAGGATCACTTAAGCCCAGAAGTTTCAGGGTCGGTTTAGGCCATCATCTCAAAGACATGCAGACAAAATAAAACTTCCATCACCAGAAATGTGTGAACCATCTGATGAACTGTTTCTGACCTTTAAATGCCTCTGAAGGTAAGAGTATCGGGGGATTATCTAGCCAAATAACTGTATTTAGAGAAAAAAAAAAAAGGTTAGGTATTAAACTTGAAAAAGCCAGCTGAGTCTTTTGCCTATGTCATATGCCCTCTGTAAGAAAAACCAGTTTCATCCTTAGTTTCATACTTGGAATCCATGAATGGAAGGAGAAAACTGATTTCTAAAGATTGTTCTCAGATATCCATGTGTACATTGGAAGCTTTTGCCTTCAAACACACCCGTGTGACACTAACACACACACACAAAACCATACACACACCAATAATTTTTTTGAGACAGTATCTCATTGTGCAGCCCTACCTATCCTAGAACTCAATAGGTAAACCAGTTAAGCCTTGACCTCAAAAAGGTCCATCTGCCTATGACTCCCAAGTGCTGGGAATAAGGGCATGGGCCACCACTGCCCAACTTTAAACAGAATATATTTTAAAAGAAGAAAAAAAACCTCAGTGCAGCAGAGGGCTAGAGATGTAATTTGGTTGCCAGAGTGCTGGCCTGAGGTCCAGGAAGCCTTGGGTCAATGCCCAGACCAACATACGTTAGATGTGTTGATGCATGCCTATAAGCCCAGCACCAGGGAGGTGGAGACTTGAAGATCATAAATTCAAAGTTATTTTTTGTTACACAGCAAGTTTGAAGGCAGCCTGGGCTAGGGTCAAACCGTGCCTCAAAATAAACAACAACAAAAACCAACAAACAAAACCTTCCTCTGACAGAGCTGAAGACATGACAGAGTGGTCTCCCACACTCCTTATTGGGTGCAGAAGTGCTCTGTCTTTGCCATAAATGTATTGGAAGGTTCACAGAAGCTATATGCTATATGAAGTTATTTTGTAGGTCCTCTCTCATTTTTCTTTTCCTTATCCTTTTAGAGGATCATTAGTGAAAATCTGAATAAGAAAAAATTGGGCAAAGTACTCTACAAACATCCCAATAGAGCAGAACTAAACGATAGCATGAGTTGGTCTTTGCAGTTTTTTTGTTTTGTTTTGTTTTTGGATTTCTGGCTTTTTGAGATAGGGTTACTCTGTGTAGCCTTGGCTGTCCTGGACTCACTCTATAGACCAGGCTGGCCTCGAACTCAGAGATCCACCTGCCTCTGCTTCTGCCTCCCAAGTACTGAAATAAAAGGCATGTGCCACCTCACCTGGCTGCAAATCACTTTTTAATCATCCTAATTTAAAAACATTTTTTCCATGTATAAGGAATTCCAGAATTATCAGTATGACATTTAAACTCTTTACGGCAATTTTAATGTACAGAATTTTTCCCATACTTTTACTGGTAAATTTTGGGGAAAAAAATTACTGACAAAGTTCCCACTGACTGGGACTACATCCCAAAAATTGTTTTACTTACTTTTTATGCATCTGATTTTTGAGACAGAGTCTCACTATGTACATCAACCTGCCTCTGCCCTTCTGAGTGCTGACCCACATCCCACTTATCCTAGAGATTTATCTTATCTAGATCATTTCTGCTTTGTAACTGAGAAAATAAAGGCTTAAGATTAAATCATCAGACCGAGGCCACAGGGTTAGAGAGTCGCAGAGTTAAGCTTTGACTCAAGCCTGACAACAGAGTTTTCACTATTTTGGAGAACCATCTCGAGTGACTCAGGTGCTAGGTGCCAATCTATAGTAGTGATGAGGTAGGAAGACTGCTGTGGGTCTGAGGCCAGCCTGGGCTACTTGACAAATACTAGGACAGCCAGGACTACTACCAAGACTGCCTCAAACCCAAAACCAAAACACTGCCCCCATCTCAAATCCCCAAACAACTTAGGAGGAGAGGATAGGGATCAGATTCTGCTGTGCTCCCTCAAAACAGAAACCCAAGTGCTGAGGAGAAGACGCTTGCTTTTCTTACAAAGATCAAAATTTGGTCCCAGGACATACAGGGGCCAGTCACAGCCACCTGCAACTCTAAGGAAGCCTGTGCCCTCTTCTGGCTTCCAAAGGCACTCACAAATAAGTGGAATACACACAGATTCACACAAACAAACATACAGCAAAAGTATATTTTTCTAAAAACTGTTTTAACCTGGATGTGGTGATGTACACCTTTAATGCTCAGCAGGCAAAGGCAGACAGATCTTTGTGAATTCCAGGCCAGACTGGTCTACATTGTAAGTTCTATGTTAGCCAGGGCTATGTAGAAAAAACAGGTCTCAAAAAATAATATTAATAAATAAATAAAAAGTATTTGAATAAATGAATTTTTAAAAGTATTACAAATTAAAAGTTTAGGTTTTCTTGTTTCTGTTTTTAAGACATGTATGTTTTGGGGGCCTAAATTCACTATGTAGGGCAGTTAGCAGTGACAGCTATGGAAAAAAGGTCATTGGTTGAAAGCTAAGGTACAAATACATCTCATTAGCATGAGGGGTATTTTTAGGAATTTCCAGGTACACACTTATCAGGAAAGGGAGAGATCTCCCTGAGATCTATCAAACTCAGAGATCTGCCTGCCTCTGTCTCCCAAGCGCTAGGATTAAAGGTGTGCACCACCATGCCAAGCCCAACGTTCTTTTTCTGTTTGTTTTTTGAAAATATACTGTCTCACTGTATAGTTCTGGCTACCCTGGAACTCACTTTGTACACCAGGCTAGCCTAGAACTCACAGAGATCTGCCTACCTCTACCTCTTGAGTGCTAGGATTAAAGGTGTGTACAACCCAAGGTTCTTAAAACAATAATTTAAGAGGTACTGAAACTGGCAACGGGGCCACAGCGGGGGAAAGCAAGCAAACAAACAAACAAACAAAAAGCCATGTTAGTAAGTTAAAATATTTTCTGTTAAAAAAAGACCTTGACTACAGAGTGAGTTCTAGGATAGCCATGGGTACACAGAGAAACCCTGTCTCAAAAAACAAAAACCAGACCAGAACAAAAAAACCTTGACTAAAACAGAAAGAAAAATATTTGCAGGGTTTTTGTTGTTGTTGTTAATAAACATTTATTTTAGAGATAAATGCTGGAGAGATAGCTCAGCAGTTTGTTGGACCTGCTGTTAAGGTCAAAGTCTGGCATTACTGGAAAGCCCCTTTCCAGCTGGGTTCCCTTCTCTCCACCTGATCTGAGGAAACCCCAGATCATCTAAAGAGTGTCATACAGCCCTCAGGGAGATTACAGGCCCAACCCTTTCCTGTAAGAAACCTTTGCCGAACCCTCTACCCCTAGCATGGCAGCCTAACCAAAAGGCTGTAACACTGCGGTATCACTGCTGGCTCTGGAACTCAAGTTTCCGCTGTCATCTGGTACCAGCAATCTCATTAAGAAAAGCTAATCGTAACACAGTGGTAAAACTCTTTTCCACACCACTGGTGAGATCGGGAGTCTCACACATGGACCTGGCTCTTCAAGCTCTAGCCATTCCTGAGAGAAGAGGAGCCTGAGACTCTGAAGTTCCATAAAGCCCATACTTTTGGTGTGTTGGACAGCAGCCCAGCAGCAGGGGGGAAATAACAGTGGTTAAGAATACTAGCTACTCTTCCAGAAGACCTGATTTAATTCCTAGCACCCACATGGCAGTTAACAACAATCTGTGATTCTATGCCCAGGGTATCTAACACCCTCTTCAGTCTCCTGTGGGCACCAGGCATGTACTGATATATAAGCAGGCAAAAGGTAAACCCTCTTTTACTTGGAGGTGGGGCGGTCAAGACAGGATTCCTCTGTGTAGCCGTGGCTGTCCTGCCCTGTACTCACTCTGTAGACCAGGCTGACCTCGAACTCAGCTATCAGTCTGCCTTTACTTCCCAGAGTGCTCGCATTATTTGGGCCACCACACCCAGCATAAAATAAACCCTTTAAAAATTTTATTTACTTATGTGTATGTGTCAGGATGCTCATGAAAGGCAGAAGAGAGCTTCAGGCACTCTGGAACTGGAGATACAGGCAGCTGTGAGCTAAGAATTGAACCTGAGTTCTCTAGGGCAGGCACCAATACTCTTAAGCACTGAGCCATCTCTCCAGTCCCATATTTACAATTTTGGTTGGTTGGTTCATTCGTTTTTTAAAGCTAAACTAAAACTTACAAGAAAAGCCAGGTGCCTCATTGTGCAATATTACAGGGTCAAAGAATATTCTTAGAAATGAGTATCTGCATAGATATTATAAGCTAAATCCATATTCTAGTCAACTGTGAGACAAGGCCAACAACAACTGTTTAAAATCGCCAAACAAAACAGAGACAAGATTTTCCAAGTATTCTAGTCTTTTAAAACTCACCTGGCCAGCCACCCTTATCAACATCTCAAGGAGTACTTAACTAGGGCTTCTCTATAACATGATTTTTTTTAAAATTACTTTTTAATTGTGGGGGAAGGGTATATAGATGTGAGTGCAGTTGCCTGAGAAGTACAAAAGCATGGGACCTCCCAGAACTGAAGTTATAGTCAGTTTCAAGCTACCTGATGTGGGTGTGGGGAATGAAACTTGGGTCTTTGACCCCAAAGCCAGCTCTCCAGCTACCAATGTGATTTTTTTAATTGCTGAAATCCAGGAGGCTTTTTTTAAAAGTATGAAATTGTCATAATGAAACCCACTACCTTGTACAATTAATTACAATTCTTATACACCAAAATAAATTAAAAACCA
This sequence comes from Pachyuromys duprasi, assembly GCA_028658305.1. Taxonomy (NCBI): domain Eukaryota; kingdom Metazoa; phylum Chordata; class Mammalia; order Rodentia; family Muridae; genus Pachyuromys; species Pachyuromys duprasi. The sequence goes on along the minus strand of CM053757.1, from coordinate 10,980,100 downwards.
CTTAATACAAACAATCCAGTTCAAACCAGTAAAAGGCCTTGGGAACAGATGATAAGAAAGATAGGTACCTCATAGTTGGAGAGAAAATCTAGCAATTCTGATTGAGATGGGATGTAGAGAAGCGGTTTCATGACCCGGCGTACAAACTTCTCAATGTAAACAGCACTCATGGGGCCTTTGTATTCGATTGGTCCAAAACTAGTACCAAAAAATAAATAAATAGGTAAATAAAAAACAATGCACCATGCATTAAACGTGTAACAAAAACATCAAACCACACCATAAAAACATCTTTACTTCCAGCAACTGGTTCAGAGGCGAGCAGCCTGTTTTGCTCAGGAGGTGAACAGGGGACTAGCATTTTAGGCAGGGAAGATGAGATCAATCTTAAACCAGCTGCAAATTAAACTCATTCTATTCTCCAAAAGAAAAATTAGTTCCCTAATATTTCTACAAAACAAAACAAAACAAAAACTGGTGAAACTAGACACATAATAAAGAATTTCAGGAACTTTGCTCTAACATTCAATACATGTAAGCAGATTCCTTTTACATGAAACTGTAAAATAATAAACACTGGGCAGTTGACCCTTTGCCTACTGAAAAGAAATTACTAATATTCCCAAAGGCACTTACACAAAGGATCACAAAGTGAACTTGACAGCTGTTTAAAGTATTGTAGCAGGAACAATGGCAAGGATGAGTCAGAAGGCATATAAATGATCCTTCTTCTGGCCCCAGTGGCTATGCTCTGGAATGCACAGGAATCTGACCTAGCTATGAAACAGTAACACCACCATTCAGGGACCCTCATGAGCTTAGCAGATTTTCACCTGGCTGCCTCAGTCTCCTCCCAGACTCAGTCTCTCTAGTCTCTCTCAATGGCCTACAATATACACAGATGTTACTGAGTGATAGGGCAGGGGCATGTGAAATTCAGCTGTTCTGCAACCATTCTTTTCTCTATAGACATTAACATTAAAATTACTGTTAACAACAGCAATACATAGAGCTCAGGAAAGAATTACATACATGCTGTACTCATGATGGTAAACCATAGTTATGAAAACACCATGAGGTAAACACAACCCTCAGTGTGCACTACAGAATGTGACAACAAAGGAAAAGAAGCATGAAAAAAAGCAAAGCTAGCCGACAGGAGGAAGAACTCCACCAACTCAAGAAGCGGGGCATGGTGGCACACACTTTTATCCCAGCATTTGGGAGGCAGACGCAGGTAAGATAGTTTGAGGTTAGCCTGATCTAAATAGTGAGTTCCAGGCCAGCCAGGGCTACATAGAAAAAAAAATTTTTTTAATTATCACCATCACCAAAATTATCAATTGTCAACAAATTTTAATTTAAAGAAAAAAAAAATAGCAGGTGCAGTGGCTCACACCTGTAATCCCAGCACTCAGGAGACAGAGGCAGATGGCTCTCTGAGTTTGAGGCCAGCCTAGTCTACAAAGTAAGTTCCAGGACAGCCAAAGCTACGCACAAAGAAACCCTGTCTCGAAAAACCAAAACTAACCAACTAAACAAAAAGCCAGGTTTGATAGAGCACACCTTTATCCCTTAGAAGGTGGAAAAGTTCAAGGTGATATTCAGATATAGTTATATCTACATCTGTATCAAATCTGAGGCCAGCCTGGGTGACATTAGAACCTGTCTCAAACAAATATACTATGAGTGAATGAACAAGAAAAAAAAAAAAAAAGAAAACATCTGATAATGTATTTTGTCCAGCAAAAAGGCCAATCCACGTAGAAATGTCATCTGTTCAAGACCTTCAGCTTTGCTGAGTTTTCCTAGTAAAGTGTCCTAGTGAGTTGTAAAAGTGAACAAGATCTCAAGATGCAGGATACCCAAGTGTTTAATCCTAAACTGTAGCCGTCAGTATAGGATGAGATGATCTACGGCTCCTGAGTACTAACAGGATGGTGAGAACCCATTTCCATATTCCAAACACTATTTCATCAACTTTGGGATGACATCTACAAATCCCAAAACCTGTTCCACAAAGTAGAAAGCCATTAACAGCCACAAAACAAAGCACTACAGCAAATGACAGCATCAGCAGCAACAAAAGACACAAACAGCAGCATCTGCTCAGCTTTGAGACCCAGCCGGGAAGTGTGTGAGCAGCAGGCTAAGATGAAGAGTGTGCATTTCAAAGCCCCTATCAGAAAATAGAGTACTGGGGTAGGTATCCTCCTTTTAAAACAGAATCTCATTAGTAGCTACGGTAGTCTAAAAGAAAACAGTCCCATGGGCCCATTGGGAGTGTCACTAATAGGAGGCATGGCCTTGGAGTAGGTATAGCCCTGTTTAAGGGGGTTCATGACCAGGAGGTAAGCTTTGAGATCGCAGAAGCTCAACCCAGTTCCCTTCCTGTTTGCAGCCATGCTTCCCACCATGATGACAATGGACTAAGCCTCTGAAACTGTAAGCCAGCCCCAATTTTTTTTTTTAAATGTTTGCCTTTATAAGAGTTGCTGTGGTCATGGTGTCTCTTCACAGCAATAGAAACCCTAAAACAGTAGAACAGGCTATCTTCAGACTCACAGCAATCCTCCTGCTTCTGCCTTCATGGTTCTGAGTTTAAAGGCATGCAGCACAGCACCTGGCTTAGAATGGTTGATTCTAAAGTCTACAGAAGCTGAGGACACAAACAGTTGATGTGTATTCCCATGCATCTAAAAATGACCTTCATTTCAATTCAAGGGAATGCTTACTTAAATGTCACATCAAGTTAAATCCACCTCTGGCAGCCTGCAAGATTTCAACCACCCCACTGGGCATCTGTGTCCTTTCTCCAAAGCCGAAGAGTAACACAGGAACTAAAGTAGGTAAGTGCACCATTCCCTTTAGCTGATCTCTAAAAAGAAAAAAAAAAAAAAAAAAAAAAAGGAAAAGAAAAAAAAAACATGCCTGAGATGGCCACTGGAAGTGTATTTTATATTTAAGAACCCTGCACTTGAGCCTTCAAAGCACAGAAGAACCCACAGGACAAGAAGCAGTATGGGAGATCTGAAACCAATGTAAACAGTTACCAAGAGAAACTACCTTGTTCCTTTGTTAACCAAACCACAAGGACTTCATATACCGTGGAAACTTTGAGGGTGGAAAAGATAGTCTTGTCTAAAGAATTTCAATTGCTCAGGAAAACACTATGAGACACACGACAATTTATGCTAGAAGTGTGAAACTGGGAAGGAAAGGGCTAAAGAATTTGTCACTAACAGTTTGCTGATGACTACTATAAATCCCTAATAACAAGACTCAGGAGGTACATGAAAAAGGGAAGGCAAACCCTAAACTAAAGCTCTCACTAATCAAGTTTTATCCATTTGCCCTTTCATAGACTGAATGAAGCCTAAATACCATCTTCTGCCCTAGGAGACTAAGGCTGGAAGATCATCAGTTCAAGGTTAGCCTGGGATACAGAATAAGACTATCTCAAAAATTAAAATAAATAACTTGATGTGGTGGTGCATGCCTTTAATCCCAACAATCGAAAGAAAGAACAGGCTGAGCTAAGTCCAAGCCCAGCCTGGTCTACAGAGCAAGTTCTAGGACAGCTAGTGAGATCCTGTCTTTATATAAATAAATAAATAGCCAAAAGTCAGCTTTTCAAACATCACTTAGCATCCACAATAGAGACTCAGCATGTCTGCAAAACATTAACATCAATGCAGCAAAACTGGATAGCTTAAAGCCAAACGTGGTTGGCAGATGTGTATTTCCCAGCACTCCTGAAAGGCTGAGCAGCACCACTGAGTTCTAGGCCAGCCTGGGTTGTACAGTGACTACAGTGCCAGCCTAGGCTACAGCATGAGAACCCTGATCCAACAAAGTGAGGTGTGGTAACATACACCTTTATCCTTGGACACTAGGGAAGCAGAGGCAGGCAGAGCTCTCTGAGTTCCAGGCAGGTAGCCTACATGGTGAGTTCCAAGCCAGCCAGGACTACATAGTGAGATCCTGTCACTACCACCCAAACAAACAAACAGAGAAGTCCTGTCAACACCTCACAAATGAATTACTTATGTAAGTAAGTAATCAATGGAGAGATGGCTGAATGGTTAAGAGCACTGTCTACTCTTCAAGAGGACCTGGATGTGATTCCCAGCACTAACATGGTAGCTCAGAAACCCCTGTAACTACAGTTCTAGGAGAGCTGATGCTTTCCGTTTGATCTCCTTTATGCTCATGGTGCATATATACATTAAGCACATACACATAAGGAATAAATAAATATATAATAAAATAAAATTTGGGCCTAAGACAGATGACTCTGCAGTTAAGACAGTGTAACTGAGCCCCTTATGATAGCACACGCCTTTAATCCCATGCGCTGGGAGGCAGAGGCAGTGGATCTCAGAGAGTTCAAGGTCAGCCTGATCTCAAAACCCTGTCTTGATAAAACAAAACAAAATAACAACAACAAAAGTGTAACCACGCTTGCAAAGGACCAGAGTTTGGTTTCCAGCACCCATGTCTGGCAGCTCACAACTGTCTGTAACTCCAGCTCCAGGGGCTCTCTCTTTTCTAGTGAACACCAGCACTGACATGTACTCCTACCAACACAGTGACACATATACATAACTAAAAATAAAGATTAAAACACAATAAACACAAGAAAGCTTAAAATGAAAACCACAGGTAGCTTGTCATTTAGGCAAAATGAATGCAACTAGAGACAAAAGATGATGAAATTTGTAGGTTTCCATCCTCTGTCACTTTATGGACATAAAATTATGGACCACTAGTAATTTTCTTCCTAATTGAAAGAAATGGTACTACACCTCCTCCTCATCTGCAATTGTAAGGATTGAACCCAGGATCTCACCCATGTTAGGAAATCACTTTACTACTGAATTACTATTCCCAGGTATTTGGATAGCTGATTGAGACTAAGTTGTCCAGACGGCCTCAAATAGTCCTCCTGCTTCAGCTTCCCAAGTAGCTTAGACTATAGGTATATGCACTATACCTGGCAAAAGCTATCATCTGGAGCACTACCAGGCTAACTGGCTGAGGGATAAGGTGTACTTCTGAATTGCAAAATGGTTTTGAGTAGCTAAAACATACAGCCACACAATGAAGTAATTCATACTTTTAAAGACAATGCTATAGTATACATTGATGTAAACATACACTGATGTTCACAAAAGTAAGAAAGAACAATTTAAGAAATAGTATTACCTTCTAATCCCATTTCTAGCTTACAACGAGAGGACAGACTTATACATTCACAGAAAATAACAGTCAAAACACACTGGCTGCACATAGCTAATATAATCATCAAATCCCTTTACATTTTTTTAAACTTAATTTTGCCTGTCTGTGCTTTTCTCAATTTTCCACACTGATCAATAATTTTGTATAGAGAAAAAAACCTCACTGATTAACTGATGAATATAAGTGGGACTAGAGACACTATTATAAGTCCTTACCTCCGATGATACAGATGTATTACAGGAAAATAGAAGAAATGCTTCTGTTTTCTACATTTTCCCTGGTTCCACCAACAGTTTATTGCAACAAACAACACCTGCAATGGCAAAGGAGGTTTCATATGACTATGAATAGCAACTCAACAGTTACCAAGACTTAAAATTATAGAAACAGAATTAGCTCCACTCTGCTGAAACAGAAAGTACTAAGCAAAAAAAAAAAAAAAAACAAAAAAACACAAACAAAAAAGGAAAAACGAAGCCCTGTTTTAAGCTTTCTAAGGTAACATTTACCACTAAAATAAAAGACAGGCCTAAGTGGCAGTTCATACTTGTAATCCCAACCCTGGGGCATGAGAATAAGGGGAAGAGGTGAGATGGGATACAGGGTTGAGGGAGCTGAAGCAGGTGAATTGCCATGAGTTACATACAGGCTACCTGGTCTATAGAATGAGATCATATCTCAAAAAATGAAAAATAGAGGATGGAGAGATGACTCAGAAGACCACTGGCTACTCTTCCAGAGAACATGAGTCTGATTGCAGCACCCACATGATGGCTCACAACCATCTATTACCCAGTAGTTCCACTACCAGGTGATACAGTGCTCTCTCCTAAGGCACATACACAGGCAAAACAGCTGTATACATAAAAAGTAATCATAAATTCTTTCTTTTTATTTTTAATGAAAAATAACCAGGTGTGCTTTTAATCTCAGGACTTGTCAGGCAAAAGGAGGCAGATCACTGAGTTCCAAACCAGCCAGGGCTACACAGTGAAACTCTGTCTCAAAAATAAACACATAAATTTCAAAGAAAGACAAACCCTTCTCCATAGCTTAGCTATGACTCTGAGTTTGTCACAAGAGGAAAATTACTTGTTTTTAATGTTAAAATGAATGAGCAATATTTTGATGGAATTTGACTTTAATTTATTTTTAATATTTATTGATTGATTAACTGATTAAGGCAGGGTCTCACTATGTAGCCTTGGCTGGCCTGGAGCTTACTATGGAGGCCAGGCTGGTCTTGAAATTTTAGAAATCTTCCTGCCTCAGCCTCCAGAGTACTAGGATTAAAGGTATATACCACCATGCATTGCTGAAAAGAATACTTTAGGTGGGAGCTAGGGTTGTTGTTCAGTGTTAAGGCACTTGTCTAATATTTGAAAGACCTTTGTTGAATCTGCAACACACACACACACATTGTACGAGTCCTGGGAATTGAACCCAGGTCCTTAGCTTGGTGACAAATGCCTTTACCCATTGAGCAATCTCTCCAGCCCAATGACTATTTTAAAAAATAATAAAGATAACAGTTAGGCCATATTCTAAAAGGTACTACTAAACAGTGAAACCATGGGTTAAATACACATTTACAAGCAGGTATTAAAATATTTAGGGAAAAGTGTCCCTATCTGCAATTTACTTTGAAATGTACCAAAACTAAGACAGATTAATAAAAGGATCAGAACAGCATCCCCACACTGATACACTGGTACCTTGAGGGATCCGGATTGGCTGGTTATTGCCTGGTTTGGGTATAAGAGCCCTACAGCTGGCTGCAAGACAGAGCTGTGTCTTCCAGCTTTCCTGCTCCTATCCACCTAACACCATTATCCCCTCTCAAATGTCACAACCAAACATCCCCAGTAACCTGAGCTAAGCAGTGGAGCTCTAGGAAGAACCCCCTGACTACAGAGGGGTATATCACATGACAAACAGTCCAGACAAGGTTCACAGACTTTAGGGTATATGTAAGATTTGTGACCTTTCTGTATGTGTCAAGTTTTTCATAAGTTATTCAGGGTCAGTGAGATAATTCAGTGGTCAAAGGTATTTGCTGCCAGAGCCTAAGGATCTGAGTTCCAGCCCTGAATCCCACAGTAGGAATGAACCAACTCCCAACTCTGACCTCTGTATATGCTGTTGCACATATTTACACATCATACCTGCACAAACACCAAAAAAAAGTTGGGTCAGGTGTAATAAGGCAAGACCTTTAGTCCCAGCAGAGCCTGAGGCAGATCAATCTTGAATTTGAAGCTAGCTTGATCTACAGAGTGAGTTCTAAGACAGCCAGGGCTACAGAGAAAACCTGTTTGGGGGAAGGGGGAAGAGGGTGGTAGAGGCCTTAAGAGACAACACAGCAGTAATTGCTCTTCCAGAAAACCTGGGTTTGGTTTCTGGTACCCAGATGGCAGCTCACAACCATCTGCGACTCTAGTTCCAGAAGATCTAATGCTCTATGGCTTCCATGAGCACTGAGTACTTGTGTGGTGCAAGGAAAACATGCATACACATAAAATAAAAATACATTTTAAAAATTAGGAAGTTATGAAGAAGGCAATATGAAGTCACCAAATGAAAAGCCACCTTCAATTGCTTTCTGCCTACAAGCACAGCACAGATGCTCAAACTTAGTAAAAACTCTTCAAAGGTTTTAGGGTCTCTGTCTGTCTCTCTCTTTTTATAATTTGTGACTGTGTGCATGTATGTTATGTGTGTGTGTTTTCCTGGAGGCCAACACAGGCGATCTGTGACTTCCCTGGTGTGGCCTTGGGAACCACACTCAGGGCCTTTGGAAGAACAAGCTCCCTTAAGCACTGACTCACCTCTCTGGGCCCTGAGAGTCCATTTTTTAAGGGAGAAAGAGCAGCAATCTTTACCTATGGTTAAAGTCTCATTTTCTTCACTTAAAAATAAGGTTCAATCTACTACCTTGCTAATTTGACTAAGCAATATGGCTCAAATGATTTCTATTTCTAAAAATAAATTCACTCTTTTCCCTACTATGCACGCAGAACTGAAAGCTCTCAATTTAGAAGGAACTGAAAAGGACAGGTTGGGTCACTGTGGGACTGTCCATCACTGAGGGACACTAGCAGACTGCAAAGCCTTTACAAACCAAGGCTAAAAACATCAGCTTGAAGGGCTGTTGCGAAGATGAGTATGGTACTTGGCACATAGGAATACATTTGTTACTGTTTAGGACACATTGCTTAAACATGAAACATAATGAATTTCCCCTTTGCTTCCTAAGTGGAAGATAGATCTTTGTTCACTAGATTCAGAGAACCGGGAAAGCAGTGTATTCTTTCATGCTTATATACTGAGTGCTTGCCAGGGCTCCCTTAGAATTTCTATTTCTTTCCTCAGATGTTGCTGTGATATGATATTACTTTCAATTTTCAGATCATCAGGCTTGACACAAAGCACCTTTACTCACTAAGCCACTGCGTCAGCTGTAAATACATGTGTATGCACATACCACACACATAATTTATACATACATACACACACACAATCTTTCTTTTCAGACAAGGTCTCATGTAACTCAGGCTGGCCTCAAACTCACTATGTAGAAGAGGAAAGTACTGAACTCCAGACCTTCCTGCTACTACCTTCCAGTGCTGAGATTCCTCTCTGCAAATATGAAAATAGAAGAAATGTACCCAGTATATTTTGGAGTCTAAAATAACTAAAAAGGTTTTTTGGTACTGGACAGGACACCTGGCCACCATATACAATATTTCTTTTTTCTAGGAAAAAACAACTAGAGTTCTAAATGAATTCTGCAGCTCAGGGGTTCACCCTTTCATGTTAGCTCCGGTTGTGGTTCTACAACACCATGGGCCTTTGGGAATCTGTGGAGTGCTTTTTGCTTGCTACAGTGGTTAAGCAAAGCTACTGTGCATGAAGAGCAAAGTTCTGAAGTCCTGTAATGCTCAACACTGTTCTGCATATGCCAGAGACACCTTGTCATCCCATTACTGTGGGATGAAATCCATGCCCAGCACTCATCTGGAAAAAGTCTAGTTCATTACCATCCAAACCCAGAGTCTAAGCCCATCCTACATGTGAACCCAAGATATGGCTGCTATGTTCCCAGAACTTCTCAGAAATAAGACTACTGTATAAACTGAGGTAGAGATCCTTATCTAGTTTGGGACTTTTCCAGGAACTGCTTCCTATTGTGGATAGCCAGTTATAATATCTCTGTGGGATCTGAGCCATCAGCTCATCAGTTCTTATCACAGGTCTATATCTGTCACTGTCCCATTCACAGTAGCCCTACATAAAGTATAATACTTTGCCTATGTGTTGACAACTAAAATATCTAAGATTTAGCTGGAAGTTAATTTTCTATTTTCCCACTATCTCTGTTGAAATTAGTACCCTACATTTCTCCAAAATTATATGCATAGGGAAGTTTTATCAAATATAACTTGCCTCACAGGCAGAAAAGGGGGCATGATAAAATAGTCATTTTTAGGTTTGTGTGCCATGGCACACTTCTAATTCTAACACTTGGGAGGATGAGGCAAAAGTACCAGTAAAAGCCTTCACCATATGAGGCACTATCTCAAAACTAACTGGGGCTAGTAAACGGCTCAGCAGTTCAGAGCACTGCTGCCCTTTCAGAGGGTGGGGTTCAGTTCCCAGCACCCACCCTGGTGGCTCATAACCACTCTAGCTGCAGGATATATGGAACCCTCTTCTAACCTTGTAAGGCATCAGGAGTACATGTGGTGTACATACAAACAGACAAAAGACCCACACACATAAAATCACACATACACACACACACACACCAGGAAGCTAGCGAGACTGATCAGCAGGTAAAGGCACTTGCCACAAAAGCTTGGTGACTTGTGTTCAATTCCTAAAACCTACAGAAAGGTGGAAGGAGAGAACTGACCCCACAAAGAACTGAACTCAGGTCATCAGGCTTGGTGGAGAGTCTTTTTATTCATTTGTTTTTCAAGACAAGGCTTCTCTATGTTGCCCCTGCTGTCCTAGAACTCACTTTGTAGACCAGGCTGGCCTGCATCAGCCTCCTGAGTGCTGGAATTCAAAGTGTATGTCACCATATACAGCAACCGTTAGTCTTCTTATTCATAAATGTTTTTCTGTATAAATATTTACATAGTTGGCTACACAGTAAAGAACTGACTCCTAGTTCTCTAACCTCCACGTCTGCACTGTGGCCTGTGTGCCTCTTACAACATAAGAGAGATAACAAGCACTGAAGCCGGGCATGAGACAGCTGGAATTCTTGGTCTCTGTAACACACGGCCTGCTATTATGGGTGAGCACACATCTCCTTTCCGCTCTTGCCATTTGACCGTCATGACAGGACCCTTCCTGCCTCTTCACAGGCTTTGCACCTGAGCAGGTCCTGAGTTCATCCGGGCATCACTGCCAGTCTAGCACAATTTTTCTGAAAGGCCATCCTCTCTGAGATACAGATCTGACAGTCACTGCTTGAGTGAAGAATGCGCATTACCTGATCTGAAAGCTGGCTGGCTGCCTGCTCAACTTCTGCCCTGGCCGCGATGGACTGGCCACACCATGGGGCATAGAAGAACAGCAACACCACCTCAGAATCCCGGCGAACGTGCTCAGCATAGTCCAGCTGTCCCTGGAAGAGGTCAAGGACTGGAGACCTCGAGGAGAAAAAGCTGACAGGTGGCTTTGCTGGTATTATCACATCTTTTGCTCGACTAAAAAAGAGTAAACACAAACAAGATTTCTTGGCTTGCTTTCTTCTTCCATTATACAGCTTTGTATGGAAGGAAGAGAAATCTTTTTTTAAGGCCTCTTCTGAGTCACTGTCCTGAAATAAAGAGCAATACACTGTGCTAAGGTAATACCAGGCTGAGGTAATACAGATATTGGGTATTGTCCCTGCAGATGTGCAGTGAAATAGCATGATCCATGGTCTCACCACCCACCACCCAAAATTCCAGCATCACTTCCTTGCAGCCTGACTCTCCACAAAAGCCACTGGGCTCCAGGCATTGCTATTATCTACTCCAAAGCTCGTGAGTGTGAGGAAACCATATAGACCACCACTGAGTGTAGTTTCTATAGGAGACATTTACAGTTGACCTAACTTTAGAAAATATAAGTTATTAAGTGGGAAAAGCAATAACGTAGACTTTTGCACACAAACAATAATCCAATGATAAGAAAGATGCAGAACAAAGCAAAAGCCTTAACTGGAATGGTTCCCCACACTCAGACACCACATGGGGTACATGTGTATAATGCTAAAGTATAAAGCCCTGAGCACAGTGCTATAAAACAGTACATTAAACCAAAAGAAAGTAAAGGACCAAAGAAGGAGATAAAACACAGAAGATACAAATGAAAACAAATACCAAGAAAACCCAACTGTATCAATAATCACAATTTTAAAAGATTAAGCCACTTAACTAAGAAGTGATTGCCAGTATGAAGCAAACCCCAGTTATGTATTACCTAAAAGAGATACTTTTTACAATATAAAACCACAGAGGCCAGCACTCAGGAAGCTGAGACAGGATCAAGCACCAGCCTGAGCCACATAAAGATACCTTATCTCAAAAACTGAATAAATGAATGTCAGTAGTAAGCATAAAGGCTGGTATGATATATCATGTGAATATTCTTACAATTAAATACTACTGAAAACTGAGGGAAAAAAATACAAGACTAGGGCCAGCAAGCTGGCTTAGCAGGAAAAGGCATTTTCTATCCAGGCTGATGACCTGGGTTCATCCCAAGAGACTACATGGTAAAAAAGAACCAACTTGTGGCAAGTTGTTCTCTAACACCTATATATTCTCCAGATAAATAAGTGTTGCAGAAGTTAGGGCTGGAGAAATGGCTCAGTGGTGAAGAGCACTTGATGCTCTTGCAAAGGACACAGGTTCAGTTCCCGGTACCCCCATGCTGGCTTACAACCATCTTTGACAACAGTTCCAGGGAATCCAATGCCCTCTTCTGGCCTCAGTACCATGTACACACAGTGTACTTTATACATGCAGGCAAAACACTCATAAACACAAAATAAAAATAAATCTTTTTTAAAAGGCAACCAAAAACCTACTAATATATATCATAAATTGAGTCAACCTCAAAATAATTATGCCAAGTGAAAAAAAAAACCTAGATATTAGGGAGCTATAATGATATGCCAAAACAGGAAGGAAAAAAAAAGGACTTAAAAGGAACAAATTTACTTATTGAAACATTTCCCATTGTGGTTGCCTGTGGAGGATACTTTCCTAACCTGAAAAGTGCAAACCCTTACACAACTATTCAAAAACACCTGCCTGAGCAACTGCTCTTGTGCTTCAGATATAGGCAGAGGCTGCTGCCAAGGAGCTTTCCTCCTTGAGAAGGAAGATGGCAAAGAAAAAGGTATATGAACAGTTAGCAATAAAAGCTACACAAAATAACCATTGTTGTGAGTGAACTCAGTATGGAGATAAAAATATAGATAGTAGCAGCTATCTCTTAAGATGAATGACAAGCAGACAACCATGCAGAGAGGCAGAAAGGGTCCTGTAGAAAAAAAGTACCATCTTCTGAAGAGATTCTAAAGGTTGTTCATTGATGGAATTATTTTCTTACCATTCAAATGCATGTTAAATTGGGCATAAAAGCACACACTTATAATTCCAGCATTCAGTCAGCTAAGCAGGACAGTAAGCCCCAGGCCACCCTAGGTCAAATTAAGACTGTCTCAAATACAAAGCCAGGGGGCTGTTAAGAGCTCAGCAGTTAAGTGTGGATACTGCTCTGGAAGGACCAAGTTCCTTCCCAGCATCCATGTTGGCTGGCTGAGGACTGCCTGTGATTCAAGGTTCAGGGTATCCTCTGGACTCTGCGAGCACTTGCACTCATGTGTACACACCCATACAGATGCACACATATACACATAATTGAGTGGGTTTTGTTGTTATTATAGTTAATAATTTATTGAATTTTATGTGTATTAGTGTGAAGGTGTCAGATATAGACAGTTGTGAGCTGCCATGTGGATGCTGGGAATTGAACCTGGGTCCTTTGGAAGAGCAAACAATGTTCTTTACCACTGAGCATCTCTCCACCCCCACTTAGTTTTTTGGGTTTTTGTTTTTGTTTTCTTTTTTAAAGCTGGACATGGTTATACACACCTGTAATCCCAGCACCTGAGTGATGAAGGTAGTATGATCAGTAGTTTGAAATCACCCTGGACTACATGAGAACCAGTCTCAAAAGCAAATAAAAACTGCATGCTTAGCATAAAATAATGCCATCTAGGGTAAATAGAGATGATTATCAAGTTATTATTTTTTTTACAGGTGCAGAGGCGTTCTTAAAGCCAGATAAAACACAAACCAAACAAAAAATAAACAGTCAGGAAAGAGAACCATGGTCCTCTGCTCTATCACAGACCCTTTTCATGCATTTCTCAAAATCTGCTTCACATTTTTCAAAAATTATATGTAAATCAAAGATTCTCTACAGCTCTTATGTAGCAAATACAAAATAAAGAGAAAGAAAAACAAAAAGAGTTGGTTGTAAACAATAAAGGCCTTTTTTTTTTCTTTTTAAAATGAACTTTACTGTGTCTATACATGGTGTGAGTTCAGGCATTCACATGGAATTCAGAGACAACTTTTGGAATCTGTTCTCTCCTTCCACCATAAGCTATAGGATCAAACTCACATTGTCAGGCTTAGCCATATTGCTAGCTTGCAAATTCAATTCTTATATGAAATTTATACCTTAAACCTCCCTTCTAAAAGAACACACATGCAGCTTTACTCCTTACACACAGACATACACACACACACACACCTTTCTTTCTTCAAATTAGGATACAAGGAAAGCAAGCAGAATATATACATGGAGACTGAATGCCTATAAATAGAAGTGAGCAAAGATTAGACGCCCAAAAACACACAATAATTCATTGTGTTCAACTCCAAATCCACCTTCTTACATATCATTTGCTCTGAATTCAGCTAGAGCATTCATTTATTTCAGACCTAGACTAGGAATAAAATTAAATTTGGAAAAAAAAAAAAAAGACCTGATTTGTTCTTCTTTAAGCCTCTGTCATCATTAATGATCTTAAAATAAGGAAAGGGCAACAAAAATGTCAGGGTCAGTTATACCACAATATCTTGACACCATTCTACAAAACACTCTTCAAAAATTCATCTGAGTTTATTAAAAGGGTTGTCAAATTGCCAGCATTACTAAGATGCCTAAGTAAGTGACCCTGCAGGTTCATTCTCCTGACCCAAAGCTGACAAGCTAGATTGAGACTCTTCCTGACATCTCAAAGGTCATTTCTATCTACTAAATCATGTTCTTGTCTCAGATCAAACACTGAGCACTGTTTTCACAGCTGGTCAAACTGAAGTAAATCAATTCCTTACGGTGGGAGAAGGATTGTTTACTTAATTTGAATCCAAATGCCAAATTGCAATATTCCACCTTGTTAAAATATTTTCTGTATTTTCCTTGTGAAGACAATAAAAGTCTGGTTGCTGAAGATTAAAAAAAGAAAGAAAGAAAAAAGCCAAGCTCTAGGCCAGATGTGGCAGCACATGCCTAAATGCCTTCAGCACCTTTAATCCCCGTAGTAGCACAGCACCTGGCATGTAGCAAACACTAAAAAATTTTGTCTCTTTCCATTAAAACCCCCAAACTTTTTACTCATCTTGACCACCGGAGCCTCATACTGTGTTCACCACACAAAATACATACCCAGATAAATCTCCCTCTGGGCAGAAATGCCAAGAAGATACGTTTAGTGACAACAGATTTTATAAACTAAAACCTCAACTGATACACTGATGATATGAGGCGAGAAGTATAACTGACATATAAACTTTATCTATGCAATTTCCTGGAAAAAGGCACATTGGCTTCCATTCTTCTACACTAAGCTCCAGAATACTCAGGCCTTTTCCAAGGTTCCAGAAAGACCAAGCTTGCCCAGATTCCAGGTCCACATAACTGCTCTTAGTGGCCACTCTTACCCCAGATCTTCCAGCACTGCCCCTTTCTTTTCTGTATGTAAGCTTCTAATGTCATTTTCTTATGAAGGCCTTTCTGTCCTACCTACCCTCATCCTTCTATTCCCTGCTTAGCACTTATTAAGGTCTCCGAAGTGTTTGTTTACTATTTATCACCTCAATGAGAACTCGAGGGAACCGGGATTTTTGTTTTCAGCATTAACGAGTGCTGAGTACAAAATGCGCACTGTCATTAGATCAAATGCATGTCTGGATTCTCAAAGTCGAACTAAGACTCCTAAAAAGGCTTGTTAACTGCAAGCATTAAGGGAAATGGAATTGATGAACACACTGTGTTATAGCCTGAGCAAGAGTTTATATGTGCACACCGAGAGACCCCAACAGGTGAGCAGCAGCTCAGAAAGTGTCCAAACGCCCTCCGTGCATAAGCCATAAGGGACAGCACCCTGAAAGCTCTCCATGCGGAACAAGGTCAGTGGGCGACCACGGCCCGCCGGGACAGCCTGTAGCTGCTGACAAGGTCAGGCCCGACTTCCCCGCGGGAGACGTACGACCCCCGATCGGAGTTGACCCCTCGCAGCCGGGCTGGCAGAGCTCGGACCGCGGAGCCCGAGTCCCGGCAACCTCACCTGCAGGTGATCTTGAGGACGAAGAGCAGAGCGCAGCCGAGCGCCACGGCCCCGCACAGCAGCTCCGGCCGCCGGTGCGCCATAAGCGAGGCTTCACGCAACCCGCGGCGGATCCGGCCCTCCGAGGACGCCGCCGCCCCGGCCGGGCTGAGGGAGCCGGAGCCCTTGGGGCCGCCGCCGCCACCCTCGTCCTCGGCGTCGTCGCTGTTGTTGTTCCCGCCGCCGCCGCGGCCTCCGCATTCCGACATTACATGCTCCCCGTGGCCGGCTTTATACCGCCGCTGCCGCCGCCTCGGGCCCGGGGACCCGGCCCCGCACGTCGTTCCCAGACCTCACAGCTAGCGGCGCCCGCTAACCCGGACTCTCCACGTCAGCCACATTTCAGAGATGCCCCGCCCACCGCCCCAGAGTCTGCGCGAATGCCCGCTCCACTCGGAAGCCACGCCCCTTTTGGGGTCACGCCCCCGAACCTATGGAGTCTGCGCGGGTGCTCGCAGCACTCGCGGCCGCGTCATCCTTTCCCAGGTCCCGCCCGCTCGTACAGACTGCGCAGGCTTGCTGTCACCCACGCTCGACCACGCCCCTCATCCTCGGACTGCGCAGGCGCAGCATCCTCGTGCCCGGAAACTTGTTGGCGACGCCTCGTAGCGCGTCTTGCATCTTTCCGTTGGTCGGTCTTTCCGGGTACTGTTGGGCTCTGTTCCTTGCTAGACTTCGGAGCCGTGACTGTCGCTAGTTTGTTACCTCTGCTTTTCAGAAAGGGAGGGCGGGGCGCTCGTGCAGAGGCAAGAAAGACCCGAGGACGCAGGAATGAGACGGAGGCTAGCCTGTTCCGCTCCACGGCCAGCAGCAGTGTAACCGGGTAATGAGAGCGCTGCATGGCTTCTGCTTCAGTTTCTGCTTTCGGGTTCCTACCTTGACTTCCTTTCAATGATGGCTTATGATGGGAAAGTGTAAGCAAAATAAACCCTTTCCTCACCAAGTACCTTTTGTTCATGATGCTTACCACAGTAATAGAAACCCTAGGACAAGTACAGAAAAGTAGTAAAATAATTACATTCAATAAAAGAACTCAGCCATTAGCAGGGTTTCTCTGTGTAGCGTGGCTTGGCTGTCCTTGAACTCCCAGAGTACTGGGATTACCGGCGTCCCCCAGGGCGCCAGGCTGGCTTTTTTTTTTTTTTTTAAGATAAACATTACAAAAGTGCACATGGCGTCTGGCTCACACCTGGTATCACAGTGTTAACTAGAAGACAGCAAATTATCTTCCAGTTTTTTTCCCCCAAAAGTGAGGCTTATATTGTATGACTTGTGTATAATTAATTTTCTAAACCAGGCCTGGTGGCACACACCCCTAATCCCAACTAAGGTAAACAAGACTGGAGGACCACTGGCTGTTCTAGATGGCAGAGTTCCAGGGTACACAGTTCAAGGCCAGTCTGGGGAATTTAACAAGGCCTTATTTGAAAATAAAAAAGGTCTTGGCTGGGGCTGGAGACATGACTCAGTAGTTAGAGTGTATACTGTTCTTGAAGAAAACCCAAGTTTGGTTCCCAATACAGGTGTTCACAACTACCTTTAACTCCAGCTCCAGGTCATCTGATGCCTTCTGAGGTACTAAATGTACATGCACACACCCACAGACACATACATATAATTAAAAATAAGATCTTTTTGTAAAGGGGTGGGGAGGGGAAAGTAGCCTAGATCAAATGTTAACTTTAAAACCACCCCATGGTGGGCTGGAGAGATGGCTCAGTGATTAAGGCTGTTCTAGAGGACCAGAGTTAATTCCCCACACCCCCATAAGGCTCACAAAAGTCTATAGCTCCAGTCCCAGAGAATCTGACTGCTTTGGGCACCAGGTGTGTATGTTGTACACATAACTGTAGGCAAACACTCCTATACATACAGTTATCCATGCAGTCATTAGGGGACTGGAGGTGGCCCTCATCTCTGTCTAGTAGAATGGGGTGTGGTCTCCCCACAGAATGATCAACCTCATATGGTGTCCTGATATGGAGATCCAGGCTGTGACCTCAAACTAGAACATGAAACAGGCTAATTTATGCAGAAATGGAATTTTCTGGAAAGATGCAAACTGCTGAGCAGTGGGACACAAAATGAGTTTGGGGAGGATGGGGAAGTCGGTATATATGAGACCTCAAATTTTGTTTTCTAGTCCAGATTCCAAAGTTCAAGATAATGGACTTTTTCTCTTTGATCCTGGGATGCTGAGGGTTGTGTTGTACGTGTAAAAAGTGCTCTGCTATAAAGCTCTATCCCCAAGCTCCAATTCTTTCATCTTTAAGATTAAACAGCATCAGGGACCGCTTCTCATTATATCCTATTCTCCCTGGAAAAAGTATAGGTAAGAAATAAACAGAAGTGGCAGGCAGAGTGGCTCCTATCATCAGTGGGAAAAGCAGATACGGCCTCTGGGGTTGTAGTCAGTGCAGAATGCTTGCCTAATAGTATATAATAAGGCCCTAGGTTCACTCCCCAATACTGGGGGTACTTAAAAAAGGTGTTTGAGGACTCTTTAAGTCTCTCCTACCTTCCAAAAATGTCTACTCATTTTACCTGCAGCATCTCACCTCTTAAGATTTACCAGAGGAAGTTCTGGGACTTCTAGAGCCACACTGAGAAACCCTGCCAGGAAAAATGGCTAGGCAGGTAAAAGCACTTGTTGCATAGGCCTAGCAACTTGGATTTGGTCAACAGGACCCTGTAAAAGTGGACAGGGAGAACAAATGACAAGAGTTGTTGGCAGAGTTGTCAGCCTGCACCCACTGTGGCATGTGTGTACCCACATACATCATATACATAACACACACATTAATAATAAATGGGAAAACCCCACTCAGAAACCCAAGGTTGGGGGCACATGCCTGCAACTGTAACTAGCACTTGGGTGGAGGCAGGAGGATCAGGAGTTCAAAGCTAGACTATGTAAGATCTCAAGCTAAAACAAAAGACATTTTGTGAGCTCAGCCTAGTGATACAGGCCTGTTATCAATGATAGTTACTTAGGAGGCAATGGTGGGAGAATCACTGCCTCGAAATAAAAGAAACAGGCCAGAATGTGGTTCTAAGATACATGGTCCACTTAGCATGTATGAGGTGCTGGGCTCAAGCCCCAGCACGCCACATAGCAAAAATCAAACAAAACCTCTGTAAAACCCAGTTATAAATATTCTTTATGGAGAAAGGATCACACCAAACCTATGAAAGTTGTCTCTCTATAAAATCTTTTATTACAGGCAATATTGGTCCATACACTACACAGTACCAACAATACAAGTTTAATCTTTCAAAATCATCATTTAAACAGCAAAAGACCAAGAAATAAAATGTCAATTGATTATTTTCAAAATATTCTTGATGTACATGATCATCACTTCCCTTATCACAGTGAAACATACAAATACAGAAAATACCCATTTAACAGATACTAGTGTTAAATGGTTATTTGGCTTAAAAATCTGAGTTAAGAAAATCCTTTTTAGCAACCTACATACAGATAAGTAGCAAACTTTATTATATCAAATAAATTCATTCCACTAAAACACAAAGAATTTTATCCATCATGTATTCCGATCCCAGCGTATACTGATTCTCTCATGGCCATGGTTCTTATCTCAGAGAGTCATCCTAGTAAGCCTTATCCTCTTCGCCAACATACCTCATCCAAAAGTTGTCCAACAGACAGCAACCCGGCAGCAAGTCACTTTGCCATCTGATGCCAGTGGCTCTGAGAGAGCTGGGCCAGGCCTGTCAACAGCCATTTTCCTATCTACTGTGGGTTGCTGCTCAGGAGGAACGATAGATGCCAATCATGCAGAAAATCTGCAGCTCCTCTGCTACGTGCCTTTCAACACTTACAAGTTTTCTGGTCAGTGCTCTGATTGGGTTACATAAAAGCCAGCGTATTACTTTAAATCTTTAAACAAAAAACTATATTTTCCAAAGTCATTATCATTTGGGGCAATTAAGTGATCTTTTCGTGCTTTCTTGAGTTTCATCTGTAGGGCCTTTCTTCTTTCTTCCCATTCATGAAGTTCAGCATTTCCATGTGCATATTTACAGCTGCTTCCTTCTGCACAGGAGCCATTCATATACCTGTCAGGAGGAGGAGGCATGGTTAGCATCCTGAAGGAAATTAGAAAAAGTGTCGGGCTGGAGAGCTGGCTGCTCCTCCAGAGGTCCTGAGTTCAATTCCCAGCAACCACATGGTGGCTCCCAATCATCTATAATGTGATCTTATGTATGTCAAGGCAGAACATTGTATACATGATAAATAAATCTTAAAAAAAAAAAAGTGTCATGCTTCTGGAAATCACATTCTTCCCAAGCTATGTGACAGACCTGCATACACCTTCCCCTCCTTTTTTTGCTGCTGGGGATAAAGCACAGGGCATCCTGCCTACTAAGAACATGTTCCTTCTAACCATTGAGCTGCATCCAGACCCAGTTAGGAAACCTAAGCCTGGGAAATAAGGCTTTTATTAGGCACAATATACACAACAAGGAACTTAGTACTGTAAACTAAAAGAAGTCATCAGAAAGTCAGCATGTGGGAGGCAGAGGCAGGTGGGTCTCTGTGACTTTAATGGCAGCCTGGGCTACAGAGTGAGTTCCAGGACAGCCAGAGCTATACACAGAGAAACCCTGTCTCAGAAACACAAACCCAAAAGTACTGTGTAGAGAAATGTTATTTCAGAACATGGCTGCTCTAGCAAGCGATCACATCTAAAGACCTTCTAGGTCTGTGTGAGCTGGCTGGAATGCAAACATGCCTTTAATCCAGGAGACAGGCAAGCAGATCTGAGTTCAAGGCTAGCCTGGTGTAGAGCAAGTTTCAGGTAAAGAAAAGCTAAGGTCCAGATGAGGTGGTACACAGCTTTAATTCCAAACAATGAAGGTAAAGTTAATTCATAGAAGAAAACATCCATGTTTGAAAGTGATGTCTAACTGAATGGCAGGAAAAAAAGTGATGAACCAGAGAAAGATTTGACAGAATTGGATACACCCAACTCTCTCACAAGAAGAGAGGAAAGGGAAGCTACTTAAGGGGGAAATGGAGAGAGCAAAGGTGGCAGCAGTTTTACCGGGACGGTAAGAGAGAGAGAGGTTGCTGAGAGAGAACTCAGGTGACGACCAAATGAGCCAGAAAATGTGAAAGAGCCAGGAAATCAGAGTACATTGCTTGAGGCGGAAAGAAAAGCCAGATTGAATACGTTAGCTGGGAGAGGAGTTTGAGCCAGAACAGCTGAGTTGAATCAGCCAGCTCTGAGCTCAGAAAGAATAAGGGTGAGCTTATTAAGCAGTAAGTTTCAGAGGAGGAAAACATTCTAGGCCTATGTTAGATTGTATGGAGGCTAGAAGCTTCTAGGAATAGGCCTAGGTTAGCAGATGAAGGCAGTAAAGCTCCAAGACAACAACTGAAGCAGGCGAATAAAAGTTTCTTTTACAGTACTGACTGGGACTAGAGGCACAGTTCAGTGGTAAAGTGCTTGCCGGGCATGTGGACCCCAGAGGAGAATCACTGGGTGGCCTGCTCTATCACTGTACACCTAATTCCCTTAAAGGGCCTCTCACTGAAGCCAAGACAGGCTGGTGGGAAGCAAGCTCCAGTAACTCTCTGTCCTTGCTCTTCCTTCAGGCAAAAACATGTCTGCCTTTTTACATGGATTCTGGGGGTTTAAACTCAGGTCCTTATGCCTGTGTGGTAAGTTGTTGCAGGATATTTGATCACATTGTCAACCCTGAGATTGTTGTCTACTCAAACAAACAAACAAACAAACAAGTTTCTAATTGTGGTGTGGCTCAGCCCTAACAAACCTTTAACCCAAGAGCTTTCTGTTTGAAGATTGTAAACAGGGTTAAGTAAGTCAACTTACTTGTCAAGAGGTGGAGCAAGCAACCAGTTGACAAACAGGAAACAGGGAAAAATCATAGAGAGTAAGAAAATGTCAGAAAGATGGCTGAGAGACCCACAAGAAGTAGAAGGAAGGGACGTTCACTTTGAGTTTTTTTGAGAAGACATGGGAAGGAGGACTCCTTTTTGGGGAAGTGGGTGAGTAAGAAGGCCAGCTTGGGTGCTCTCCCTGCTCCTCTGAAATAGCAGGCTTTCACACCAGCATCTACCTCCCAAGTCTTTATTTAAATCAAATGATTGGGATTTTGTTAAAAACAACAGTAAGTAGTGCTCATACCTGCTGGACCACCTTCCCAGCCTCAGGTTAGGGGAGGGAACTTAAAAGAAAAAGATTTTAAGGATCTTAAGATTTTTAAATTCATCAAATGGACAGTGGTGGTGTACTCCTTTAATCCCAGCACTAGGGAGACAGAAGCAAGAGGATCTTTTTAAGTTTGAGGCCAGCCTGGTCTACAGAGTGAGTTTCAGGACAGCCCAGGCTTCACAGAGAAACCCTGTCTCAAAAAAACAAAACAAAACAAAAATTCATCAAACAAGATTTTTTGTTTATTTTTTTTCTTGTAATGTTGGGCCTTATGCATGCTACGCCTCTGAGCTGTGTCCTCAAGCCAAATGCTCTAAATTTAGAAATTAAATACAAACAATATTTTTTTGTTTTGTTTCTTTGAGACAAGCTTTTTCTGTGTAGCCCTGGCTGTCCTGGAATTCACTCTGCAGATTAAACTGGCCTTGAACTCAAAGATCTGCCTGCCTCTGCCTCCTGAGCGATGGGACTAAATGAGTACACCACCACCTGGCTAATACCTGCTTTTTGTGTGTGTGTTAATATGCCTGAGTATGTATGCACACTATGTGCATGCAAGTGCCTACAGAGGCCAGAAGGGCATGTCAGATCCCTTGGAACTGAAGTTCCAAGTGACTGTGAGCCACTTGATGTGTGTGATGAAAAGCAGACCCGAGTCCTCTGCAAGAGCAGCAGGTGTCATGACTGCTGAGCTATCCCTCCAACCCAATGCTATATTGGAAATTGAGATTTAAAATATAACTTAGAGGCCACCTTTAATTTGATAAACATTTATTGTGACAAAAAGTCTAAGAATCCACAGATGGTAGGGGTAGGTAAGCCTGCATATGCCTTCAAAGGCTTACAAGAGCACAGCACCATTGCAAGGCTCTACCACCCAAATCCTACTGTGTTTGCAGATGCAATGACCACAGAAGTACCATGAGATCCGCTGTCTTCACAGGGAGCCTCCAAGGACCTACATACCTCTCACAAATACTGAAGTACCCGGTGGGGAAGCGGTGCTGCCAGCAGTACTGGTCATCCTCAGTGTGGAAAACCTTCTCCTTGTGCTTCTCAGAGGAGATATGGCCTTGCCATTGCTTCTCACTGTTACAGTTCTTCCCACACATCCAGCAGTGAAAGTCCACCTAAAGGGCATAGGAAGATGTGCTGCCTGAGAGCCTATACCTCCCACTGCTGCCTGAGCTCACTCCAGGCTCCACTCTAAGGAAGTGACAAGGAGACATATAACCCAAAACCAAAGGTAGCATCAGCACACAAGACCAACTACAGTAGGGGAACATAAGCCAAGACAAGAAGCTGAGGAGTGGGCGGGTCCTGTACACATCCAGTGAAGTTCTGGCGGGGAGCCAGAGAAGCTGCTATACAAACAAGGCCATTTGAAAGGCAGCGCGTATTCTGGACAGAATTAACACCCTGAAGAAAACCAGGAGCTGCACAAAGCCAGAGCAGGCCAGCTCTAGAAGGACCAACAGCAATTCTACTGAGTGAGCCCCAATTACACCAGATTTGTACCAGGCACCCAGAATGTAAAGGGCTGGCCCTTTAAGCACAGAGCTATACATCACAGAGAGGTTTAAGTACTATGAGAGATTCAAGTTCACGTGTGTCAGAGCAGAGACACAGACAAGACCAGGACAGACAGTCCTGCAGTGGTAATGGACATGGCTGGGATGTAATGAAGAAAGCAAGAAACAGTAGCAACAGAACACACACATTCCTGCCAGGTGCTAAAAACACCAGGTTGACTACAAACGAAGATTAACCACATAATAATGGCCAGGCATGGTGGCTCACACCTATAATCCCAGTGCTCTGGAGGCTGAGTCAAGATTGCTCAAATTCAAGATCAGCATGGGCTACAGAGTGAACCCCATGCCTTTCATTTAAAGGAAAAAAAAAAAAGTCATCACTCATATATAAACATAGCATAGGAAAATATCCCAGCCCACCGTGGATCTGGTTCCTCTGAGAACAACAGACACACTTCCAACTTTATCTGTAGTACTTACTGTACAGACACAGCACTAACATCAGTTAACTTGGAGTGATAGGCTCAAGCCATTCATGTTGCCTTTACTTTTTGCACAGGTCTAACTGTGGAGCCCTGGCTGACCTGGAACTTACTATATGAGGCTGGCCTTGAACTCAAGAGATCACCTCTCTCTGACTCCAAAGTGATGAGATTAAAGGTGTGTACCACCAGTTGTGGCATTTTTAGCTTTTGAGACAGGTTCTCATGTAGCCCAGAATGGCCTCCAATTTGCCAGGTATCCAAAGATGAGCTTATATTTCTTGTCCTTCAGTTCTGACCTCCAAAAGTGCTGGGATTACAGGCATGCACCACCACACCCAGTTTATGTGATGCTGGGGAATAAACTCAGGGTATTATGGACGCTAGGCAAGGACTGTACCAACTAGGCTACATCCCAACCAATCTTCTTTGTGTTTTTGAAATTAAGAATTCAAGCAATAATGTTTCAGAACAAGGAGACCTAAGCTAATGGCAAAAAAGCACAGAAGAAAGAACAGAGGGAGACAGGCTGCAGATGACAGAAGGCGACTCTGGAGATGGTGGGAAAGGAAAGGGCTGCATAGGCAGCCCTGAGGCAGAAGTGAGTGCACAATGATACTTACAGTGATCTCAGCATAATCTGTTGGCATGTGGATCTGTTTCCCATTGTCTTTGTTAGAGTGACTGGCTACATCATCACTTTTCTCACTTCTTTGATTCTTCAGCCAGATTTCATAAAATTGTTCTATATCATGTACTGAAGAAAAAGGAACTGTGTTCAGCAACAACCACAAAATGTCAAATACACACACACAAGCATGTGTATTTCCTATCAGTCAGTATATTTTCAAAACAGATGTGACGCACACCAGCACTTGGGAGGCAGAGGCAAGGAAATCTATGAGTCTGAGGCCAGCCTGGTCTACAGAGTGAGTTCTAGGACAGCCAGGGCTACAGAGAGAAACCTGTCTCAAAAGACCAAAAACCAAATCTTGTCCCCTAAAACAAAAAAACAGAAATTATAGTAAAACTATTTAGATTCAAAAGTGAAAAGTCTGAAGCTCCTCTCAGACTCCATCTACACAATAGGCCACAACTGAAGTCCTGCTCACAGTCACAGAGGGTCTGGGCTATGCTTGGCAACTTCTAACCAAACCACATCAGAAGTCAGCTTCAACACCAAGAAAGCTGTGGTCATGTTTCCAGCCAGCATCAGCAGCACAGCCAGAGCTGTATCTGAAACTGCAAGCTGCTCGCTATGCTCATGGAAAACTAAACTTCACAAACATCAAGGATAGAGAACATGAACTTACTTCTGTTATCCTTCATGTAAGTCCACACTTCTCGTTCCTCTTGACTATGAGCAAATGAACAGTTGCCAACATACTGACATTTTTTTCCATTAGCAATATGGTTGCAAAGCTGTGTGGACAAAAAAATATATATATAATATACATGTGTGTGTATATATATATAGGCATACACATATGCACACACACATACGCACGAGTGAACACACATATACACTAAAGACAGGTCACTGCTTAGTCTAACTAGTTTACAAGCAAGTCTTATTACCAGTGCTAATTCTTGGCAGCACAAATTTTAAGATTAATTCTATTCAAGTGGATCATACACCCAAAATACATGACGATAGCAAACATTTCTATTTCAGAACATTTCCCAAAGAGAGTGAAACACAGAAGAAAGGAATGCAGATTATCTACAAAATCATAAAGGTGGGATCTCTCTCAGCGGTGAATATCTGATGCCCTCCTATCAGGTGGCTTCTACTCTCTTCCCATAATATTCAGGATGCCTAAATTAAGACTGGGAACAGAAAGACTGCAGTTTGTTCTAGAGGTTACTAGACAGTGCCAGGAAGCTTCCAGACTCAAAGTGCCAATGACCCTATACCCAGAGTTCATCTTAACCTTCCACTAGATACAGTGGAGGTTTTCAAACAGCACTCCTCTGGTTATGTGAATTTTTAAAAATTATTTACTTATTATGTATTCAATGTTCTGTCAGCATGTACACCTACATAAGGAAGAGGGCACCAGATCTCCTTATAGATGGTTATGAGCCACCATGTGGTTGCTGGGAATTGAACTCAGGACCTTTGGAAGAACAGTCAGTGCTCTTAACCTCTGAGCCTTCTCTCCAGCCCAGGTTATGTGAAATTTTAATTAACAATGGAAACAAGGAGGCACCAGAAAAACCTTCATTGCCAAGAAAGCTCATTCCTAGGTCTCACCAGCTGGCTGTAATGCTAACTAGGCTATGCTTGCTCTTCCTCAGGAACTGGCCTTTCCCACTACTTACCTTACAGAACAGTAAATGTTCAGCATCTGCTTTCGCAAAACTCTAAAAACTACATTTTCTCCTGGGGTGAAAAATCTGTAACCCCACATTCAGCTTCATCATTCTTTTTGTTTTCTTTTGTTTGAGACTTTGAGACAGGGTCTCTTTATGTGTATCCCTAGCTGGCATAGAATTTGCTTGCTATGTATACCAGGCTAGCCTTAAACTTGTGGTGAATCTCCTGCCTGTGCCTTCTGAGTGCTAGAGTTACAGCTGCCACTCCTGGCTTACCCAGTCTTTCAAAGATAAGGAACAGGGGATACAAGGGACAAGACACTGTGCTAGGTTTCAAAACAATCTCATAACACACTACTGTACCTAAGGCATAATGATCCCTATTTACAAGATAGGAAAATGAAGTTAAGTAAAGTGACAAGGTCCTCCTCTGAAGGAAGAGATTTTCTACCTCCTCAAAGTCTCTATAATATGTATGTGCACCCACACAGGCACACGCGTGCATAATCTGTTCTAGGAAAAGGGTTTTTAGCAACATCTAACATGGTTGGGGGAAAGAATCAATAAAGCTACTGAAATGTTATGTTATGATAGATTCAAGATTAAAGGAAAATCAACAGTCCTGGGCAGCTGCCTCAGGAGCTACAGTAAGAACCATTTACTTGTTTTAGCAGTACTGAGAACTGAACTCAGGACCTCAACATGCTAGACAAGTATTCTATCACTGAGCTACAACAGTTGTAACAGAGCCCAATTGCTCCGTTTTAGCCAAGTCTCTAACAAACATCCGCATCCTTTAAGGCCCAATAAATCTCTCTCCTTTCCATAGAAAAACCTGTATAATTCCACTTTAAATAAAAAAGATAACTGCCTTGCAAACACTGGCATTGTGATTTGCACTACGTTTTACAAAGCTACAAGGCACAAAAGATGATGTAAAATTCATCATATGTTTCCTCTACTTTCCCCAGTTATTCAGAGGGCAGCTCACTACAAGAGGACCTTGTGCCTTGCTCCTCTGTTGAGATAACCTGTCGTTTCCATCCTGGGGACAGAAAGCATTTTGGTTCGTCAATACCCTACCTGTCCCTATCTGTTAGCTCACACTGTGATACCTCTGGACTCTCCCACACACTGCCTTGTAAAATCACAGTCCACATACAATAAGTGACCTGGTCTGGTTACCATTAAGGCCCTCCCAAAGTAAGAGGTGTATGAGTGAAATGCTACCTTTACACTAAGCTGGTCTGGTGTTCTCTTCCCAAGAGGTGTGCATTGGTGGCACTGATATTTTCTTCTGGACTACCCTAAGAAGTCTTAGATCTTTGAGGGTTTTTTTTTTTTTGGGGGGGGGACGGGGCTCAAGACAGAGTTTTTCTGTGTAGCCCTGGCTGTCCTGGAGTGAGCTTTGTAGAACAAGCTAGCTCTGAACTCACAAAAATCCACCTGCCTCTGCCTCCCAAGTGCTGAGATTAAAGCCATGTAGCACCAATGTCTGGCATATTTGAGAGTCTTTTAGCTTTTATCCCTTGTTATTGTGAAACAACCAAGGTACATTAAGAAAAATGAAAGAGAATTCATCTAGCATTACTGACAATACAAAAAGCCCTGAGCTTCACCTCAAACTGAGACAAAATAAAAGGAAATCCTCATTCCCTCCCAAAAATAAAGTCTCAGAAAAAGTAATCTTTCCTCAACACTGGAAAAGTTATCTATTTACCCTAAGTTATCTATGAAGTACCAATCAATATGAAAACTGTTAAGAGTCACAAACATACACCAAAGGGCAAGGAAGAAAACCAAACAGCTTCAACTTCATTACAACTGATGAGCAGAACTTAAAGAGCTTTAGCTTTAATCTGAATTAACACTACTTCCTAATAATTGGAAATGCCTAATTTAAAAAAGTGGCTTAAAAATTACGTATGTACATCAAACTGTAAAGGCATTTGTTTCTTTGTGGGGAGAGGACGGATGTTCATCCACTTCTTACGTTCAAAAGACATCGCTCTCATCGCACGACGTTCTTTGGTCCACCTGAAAAAGATGGAGTTCAGAAAAAAACAACACTTGCGTAAAAACAAAACATAAAAGGAGAGGCACAGAATGTGCACCCAAAGGACCAGAGATTTCTTCTTCTCATCCCTCTAAGAGATGCCTTCCAAGTCTACTGTCTCACTTTCCCTCAACATTTATCAGCATTCACTACAAATCCTAAACAAAGAAAGTGACAGACTGAAGAAAACACTACTTACAAAATATCAGCTACTATATCCTTAAAAGCCTCTTCCCTTTTGCTTTGTTATCACATTTAATTATTGACTTTTCAAAGTCCTGGTCTCCTTTCTCACACGCACAACCACACTCTATGGAGCGCAGTGACTGACAAGGCAGCCACACATACTTACGAGTGCTGTGCTTTGGCACTGCAGTACTTTCTGTTCTTGTCTGGTTCAATGACTTGGCCATTTCTCAGACACTGAGCACATACAAACTTTATCTCCATGTTAAGTAATCCAGGCATTATTTGATTGCCAAGTACCTTAAACAATGAAAGATCAATTATAACAGAAACCACTTTTCTAAAAACAGAATACTAGCTTGGTAGTGTAGAGCATGCCTTTAATCCCAGCACTTGGGAGACAGGCAGACAGATCTCTGTGAGTTTGCGGCCAGCCTGGTCTACAAAGTGAATCCAGGACAGCCAAGGCTACACAGAGAAACAGTCACTCACTCACACGCACGCACGCACACACACACATGCACACACGCACACACACGCTCACACACAAATCCCACCATACTAAATCAGCATGCATTTTGTACCACCACAGCTTAGTTGTCTAGCTTTATGACATGTCAAATGTATACACACACAAACATGCTGATAATTAATCTAAACTATGTGGAATATGCAGAAGAATCTGAAAAAATGATTATAGATGCCAAACCTCAACTGACAAAAGCTAGTTTTTAAACTGAGTGGTTTTTGAGTGGGTCAAGGAGGACGATGGATAAACAAGTTAAACCAAGTAGGACACAAAACTCTAAAACATAGCCTATCTCCCTTATCCAAGAATTGCCAAAGCCCAAGACCCACTGTTTCTTAAGTGAGCGAAACAGGAAATCAGTGTCCTACATCAATGGCAGGTATTACAGGCTGCCATTTGCTTTTTTATGGTAATAACCAATCTGTAAATATTTTTTTCACAGAAGGGTACTCAACTGAACAAGCATTAAGTAAATGACTGCAAGTATAAACCTGAGTCTATCATCAACCCAACACTAACTAGGTGACTCCAAAAAGGCACACAACTCGGAAGTTCATACCTGTGTTCCAGACATGCTTGCTTCCAAGCTTCTCCAATACTGTTCAGATTCTTGAGCAATAACATCATGAGAGATCCCTAGGAAACACACAAGTTTCTCTTAAAGACACATCACAGTAACCCACTGGTCTGGTTTCAGTCGAGTAACAGAATCCTTAACTCCCCCGCTCTCAGGCAGCCTGATCCATTAAGAATAAATGTCCATTGCATCACATATTTCAAAACAGAGTATTTACAAGCATGGCTCCTTATGTCTTCTGAGGAATCCTTTCCCACTCTTAAAATCCATGCTATATATATAGACAGATTTGTATCAACAATTAACTTTTTTTTAAAATATTTATTTTATTATTCATTCAGTAACATTCTGCCTGCACACCAGATCTTACTATAGATGGTTGTGAGCCACCATGTGGTTGCTGGGAATTGAACTCAGGACCTTTGGAAGAACAGCAAGTGTTCTTAACCTCTGAGCCATCTCTCCAGCCCAACAATTAACCCTTAAAAAAACAATCATTATAGGAGCCAAGCAAGGTAGCCCAGTCTTAATAGTCTCAACTGCTAAGGAGGCTGAGGCTGGAAGATTCCTTGATTAGGTCAGCCCAACAACTTAGTGATGACCTATCTGGCATAAACAGTAAAAAAGGACAAGAGATAAAGCTTAGTGGCAGAGAGCTTGCCTGAAGTGCACATGGCCTAAGTTCAATCCCACTAGCGGACTTGACAGATAAGCTGCACAGTTCCATTTTATTACATGTAATGTATTTACTGTGTGTGCATGCAAGTGGAGACCAGAGGACAAGATGCAGAGTCAGTTCTCTCCTTTCACATGATGCCCACGGATCCCACTGAGGTCATCAGGCATGAAAATAAGTGCCTTTCCCCATGGAACCATCTTGCCAGCCCCAAACTCTTATCAAATGAGCTGGCTGAGAAGGGTGGCTCTCCTTATGACTGTTCTGTTACTCACTGACTTCTTTAAAGGGGCAGTAACAAGCCAACAGACCCACCTCTTTCACTTTGTATTATCCAGACTTTCAATTCAATAAGACTATGGGCATAGAAACACTCATCTTCCCTTAAGCAGCCATAACGGACCTCGTGTCGACATAAATCAAGCTGACATTGACTATGAAAAGAACGTATTTTGGAATATTTCACTGTGGTCTCTCTCAAAATGTGGACAAGGCACCTAAGACAAAAACAAAGTAATGTTTTAATACTGCTCTGCCAACTTTGAAAAACTATGCATATGCACAATGTCAAGTTCTAGTCTGAAAAGCCATTTTATTAAAATTAGTATCAGAAAAAAATTACACATGCAACTGTTAATGGTACAATTACAGGTTAAGCAAGAAAAAAAATCTAAATGTAAGTCATAAGCTATATAAACTAATGTGCTTTTCTATATCATGTAATCAATCTAGTAATTCAAGTAATTCAGAACTTAATTCTCAAATAAACAAACAAAAATACTTTTTAACATTTTTCTATTACATTTATTTTGCATGAGTGGAGATCGGAGTGTGTGTCTATGTGTACATGCTCTATGGTGTGTGTGTGCATATTTGTGTGTGTGTGTACAGGTAAGTACATGCTCCATGGTGCCATCTGGAGGTCAGAGAACAACTCAGAAGTGGTTGTTTTTCTACTATGTGGATCCTGGAGATCAAAGTCAGGTCATCAGGTTTGCATGCTAAGTCACCTCACTGTCCTACTGTTTTGCTTTCTGCTTGTTTTTCAAGGTAAGGGCTGTGTTAGCCCTATCTCCTGAAACTCACTCTGTAGCCCAGGCTGGCATCTGCCTCGAAACTGCTGGGATTAAAGGTTTGTGCCACCACTGCCCAGCTCCCTGCTTTGCTTTTTGAGACTATTCTCTCATTATGTAACAACTGGCTGTCCTAGCCTACTACGTAGGTCAGGCTAGACTCAAACGTGCGGATCCTCCAGCTTCTGCCTCCTGAGTGCTGAAATTACAGGCATGTGCTATAACACCCAGCTAAAAGTATTTTAAAATAGTTATTATTTCTCAATAAAATATAAGAACAGAAATGCTTTTTACTGACTTTTTTTTTTTTTGAGGCGGTGTGATCTCACTTTGGAGCCCTAGCTGACCTGACATTCAGAGTCTACCTTTGCCTTCTCTGCTGCGCTAACCATGTGTACCTCTATATCTCATCCATTTCTGCCTTTATTGGATCTAAGAATAGTTCTTTCTTTCTCACTAGAAATCACATTAGAAGTCAGCCAGGCTCAGTGGCGCACGCCTGTAATCTCAGCACTCTGGCAGACAGAGGCGTGGACTGCTGTGAGCTGGAGGCCAGCCTGGTCTACAAAGCAGGTCTAGGACAGTCAAGGCTACACTCACAAACCCTGTCTCAAAAAAACGAAAAAAAATTAAAAATAAATAAATAAATGATCACCAACATACTTATTATCCTCAAATTCATGCTTTGTAACTGGGTGAGAACAAGCAGTAGAATCATCTTTATTTCTTTTACTTATTATTCTAGGTTTATGATCAAAACATTTCTGAAATAGAAAAAAAAAAGATTATCAGATAAATCAACACAAATCTTGAGTTCTGTGCCCAAAATACTGCCTTAGTTTCAGTATCTTTATACATTTATGCGTATTTATAATTTGTGCCAACAAAACTTATAATTTGTGCCAACTGATACTCATCAGGAAACCTTCATACTATCCATTCTGCTCTGGCTGTTTTGAGACATGACCACTAAAGCCCACAGTGGCTTTCAACTTAAAAGTGATCCTCTTGCCTCAAACTCCTAAGCACTGAGATTTCAGGCATGTACAACCAGGCCCAGCTTTCTTCCGTTCTTTCATATAATGGTAGTACCTACTGGTTACTGAATAACTGAGTTGTTACAGGGTCTGCTGAGCACTTTATATAAAAAGGCTCATAAATCAGAAATTTTTTCAGATTTTTGTTTTCTTGAAAGGGCCTTATTAAGTACTCCTAGCTGGCCTGAAACTCACTATGTAGACAAGACTGTAAACCTCATAGAGATCTACCAGGCTTTGCCTCCCAAGAATGCTGGATTAAAAGTGTGTGCCACCATACCTGGACATACTTTTGGTTTGGTTTTTGTTGAGACAAGAGTCTCACTGTGTAACCTTGGCTGGCATGGAGATCACAAGAGATCTGTGGGCTTCTGCTTCCCAGGTGATGTTAAAATCACGTGCTCAAGCACGCAGGCACCATGCTGTGAATGCCAGGCAAGTGCTCTCCACGGAGATACACTCTCCACCACTATCACCAAATTTTACCGCAGAAAATGAGTCATAAAGAAATCACCTCACAAAGGAATGTAAACTCTCCAAGATGCTCTTGCAGAAGCTTGACCACAGTAAGGCTGATCTTTCCATTACCACCAAAGAAAGCCTCTCGACTGAATGCCCCTTTTCTTTCCAAGGTCCACACATCTATCTCTTCTTGGCAATAAGCAAATGTACAGTGGCCAGAGTATCGACATTCATCCTCAGCAGCAACATCTAGAAAGGCGGAGAGATAGGAATGCCTGTTTTTCCAGGGCCAATGAATAGCAAGCACAGTTAGAGCATCTTCTGAGCATCCCTGATGATCCAGATCATTCAAGCAAGGGCAGTCAGGATGGGGTGGGGTTTAGTCTTCCAGATGAAATGGGGAGAAGACACTTTAATACTTGCAAGGTTAAAAAACATTTTATAGGGAAACTGGGACATGAGCGGGAAAGGGGATAGATATGACCACCAAAGCATGTGTTACATATGTATGAAAATGTCATTTTGAACAATACGCTCATTTAAAAAAAAAAAATCAGGTTGGAGAAAAGGCTCTACAGTAGAGTGCACTGGCTGCTCTTCCAGAAAACCT
The DNA here is from genome assembly GCA_028658305.1 of Pachyuromys duprasi. Classification (NCBI taxonomy): domain Eukaryota; kingdom Metazoa; phylum Chordata; class Mammalia; order Rodentia; family Muridae; genus Pachyuromys; species Pachyuromys duprasi. The sequence goes on along the minus strand of CM053757.1, from coordinate 10,946,421 downwards.
GGGTTCCATTCACATGGCAGCTCACCACCTTCTGTAAGAGCAGTTATGAGCGGATGCAATATTCTTCTGGACTCTGCAGGTCCTGAACTTATGTAGTACACAGACACACATGCAGGCAAAACCTTCATATGTAAAATAAATAAATAGGTAAAACAAAAAAATAACAAAATCATCTTAGTGGTTTTCTTCTTTTTTTTCTTAGTGGCTTTCAAAGCTCATTCAGATGAAGTTCAAAACCAAAAGGAGAATGCAAGTTTTCTCAGACGCACATTCAGAGCTTCAGTTCGGCGTTGCAATTCTACAGAGATGAAACTGGGTTCTCTGTTTAAAATCTGACCTAGGCTTTGTCTCCATAAACTGTAAAATATTTACAAGATGTTAAAAAAAAAAAAACAACAGCAAAAAATAGCAGAGAAAATACGAACTGGACCAATTCAAGGTACTGCTTTTCTTCTACTGTAACCATTTTTAGTAACAGGAAATACTGGAAGAAATGTAGCCAACAGGACAGAGGACGAGGCCAGACTGACTTTCCAAAAGTTGATTAGTCATACAACATACACTAATTAAGTAATTACAACAAATACCTTTACATATATAATATGGTCCTTCATAATTTGTTTTTGTTGGTCTTGGACGTATTCTTTTCCATGATTTATCCTCAACATTTTTTATCCTACCAATTAAAATATCTTTCTTACATTTATGATCTAGATTAGCATGGTAAGTGAAATCCATTAACTTAGGGCCTGAAAAAGACATAAAGAAGATTGCTCATTGTTTGAATAGAACAAGTACCTTTCAGTTTCAGTATAGGCAGTTTATAAGCAGTCACGAGCATGTCAACACCGACTACCACTGGCCCCAAATCTCATCAGAAACAAACAGGCTGCCTGAGCAGACTTGTGCCTTTCATCAGGAAACACAATGCTCTATTCAGGAGCAGTCCTGCCCAAGTGACTTACTAGGGAAATGGTCTAAAATGGAATTCTAACCACTCATAAAAGTAAAAACAAGCAAAAGTTTGAATTGCTTTTGGACCAGACACTGACTGTTCTGTTTTTTTTTTCCCTCCCTGAGATAGGGTTTCTCTGTGTAGCCCTGACTGCCCTGAACTAACTTTGTAGACCAGGCTGGCCTTGAACTCACAGAGATCTGCCTGCCTCTGCCTCCCAAGTGCTGAGTGTTGGGATTAAAGGCATGTGTCACCCACCCAGCCACTGACTGCTTCTTTAGCTGCTTCCTTCCTAACATTTCAAAGAAGAAAGCCACCACAGCCAAGGCTGTTTCCACCTGCTCACAAGCTCCTCACAGTGCACTTGCTGCCTACTACTTTGATGCTGACCTGATTTTACAAAGCAGATCTGGCAAGCTTGCCTCAGCTCATGGGTTCCTTCAAGGGGATGCCTAGGAGTCGCTGATGAAACTGGTTTAGCAATCACACTTCCAAAAAAGTTTCCAAAGTCATTTCTAGGCTCTCTTGCAATTTCCAGGAAATTCTCAGAGGCAAACAAACTACCTGGTCCATTCATCTGCAAAAAGAGTAAGAAAACAAAACAAAACAAAAACAGGCAACAAATATTGTACTATTACTAAAGAAAAAACTGAATTCTTGTGGAGAACAGGACGAGCTGGCACCATCCCATTCCAGCGTGCTTCTCTATGACAAACTGTGCTGTGGACTAGGGGCCCCTCAGTGATGCTCTATGGCTGCTGCTAACACACAGCTGTTCTGCTTCCAAAGGACACACATCTTACATGCTCAGTTCTGACGTTCACTTAGGCTGCACTAAAGCTTGCACTATCAGCAATGTGACTAATTTGCTCCAACAATCCAGTCACATATTCCAAACATTTATAGTGGATGTTCTGGATGAGTTTTCTAATACTACTCCCCACAAGCATAGAAAATTCAAGGGCAACTCTCATTTCTATTCACATAATTCAGTTACTTAAGTACAGGCCTACATTCAGTTTAAGCGATGTATGCACAAAAGAGGAAGTGGCACTTACAAGTAAAAGGGAGGAATTACTGTTGTTAAGCGTTGCTCCCTCTCTAGCAGTTGAGGTGGACAGATCTAAAATAATAAAAAGACTTCAACAGACCTTTTTCACTCTAGTCATGGAATCAGCACAAAAGGGTGTTGCAGCTGACTGACTATGGCCTCCCACAGCAATCCCGTCCCCAATCCTGTAAGCTTTCTTACTCACTACTGACAAGAGGGATGAGAGGGTCTTCCTTCTAGAAGCCAAAAGCATAAATAACCTACAGGCATTACTGGAGAAATTATCTACAGCAGGGCCTACTGAATAGGACTAAGAAAAATCTAAGAAAGTCATATTCACATTCCAACAACTGAGAAAGCACCTCCTCTCTGACAGTAAGACACAGGAGGCTCAAGGACTGTCTCATCTTAATCTACCATTCAATTACTTCCCCTCTGCCATTCTGTATCCCATGTTTTCCAATCTCTTCACTGTAAATCTCTGAAACAGTAATTTAGACTTTTACCCTTTTACTATATAACAATGTCTCAAAAAATACATAAAGACTTTTCTCACTATTTATAGTGTGTAGTATGTAGTAAGGTTCTGGGGTGTTGCTCAGCAGTAGAGCACTTTACGTAATACGTGTAGCACCCCAGAAAAACAAAAGCAAACTAATAACAACAAAAATACCCCAAAACCAAGTATTCAGCTTAGTACTGGCCAGACCAAGCCCTCACTCAGTACTCCACAATAAAAGGAGAACACAGTTGCTGAGCTAGATGAAGCCCCAACCAGGTCTAAATGTTGTCATATAAACCCAGAAATGAAGCTAGTTTTAATGTTTTGCCAGTTCACACACTTTAAGATGGGACAGACCTTTACTGCAGAAAACACTTCAAGTCATTTACCCCTAAACAAGGAACACCAGCTTAGCCAATCCTACAACCTAAAGCCAACGCCACTCCTATGCACTTGCTACTGACTCTCAGGATGGCACAGGTAAGCCAAACTCAAACCTGAAGGTTCCCTCTTTGTGGTTTAGCCACAATAAAAACAATTCAGGAAACTACCACCTCAAGGTGCTTTACAAAATTGTGATATACATTTTCATTTTTAGAAAACTGACTGTAGTTTTTATAATTTAGGAGAAAGTCTTACCTCGTTTGGATTCAGTCACTGAAAATGAATTTAAAGACGAATAAAAGTCTTCCAAGGATGAAGTCAGAGGTGGATACAGCTCTGCAAAGGAGGGTTGAGGAGCATACCTCGCACCAATGGGCAAGGTTCCAAGCAGGGATGTTGTCCTGAAGGGCAAGCTAGGAGGCACGCTGGCTGTTGAGAGGGGTCCTCTGACCAGGGTGGAGGACTGCAGAGAAGAAATGGCAGCAAGATTCAGGACCCTCTGTTACCAGCTTCACTTCCTGCTTCTACTATCAGCATATCAAAACAGAACCAGCCCTTAACCAAGGGACTGAGCTGCACAGGAGTGCTTGCATCCAAATGAAGGCCCACTGCAGCATCTTATTAGTAGTGTTCTCTGCACACCCTTCTCTGCCCACCATGCCACACCCACTCTGCCATGATGGACTGAATCCTCCGAACTCCAATTCACAACTAAGAGGCTGAGTCTTGGCAGAGCCTTGTTTTAATGACAGGGTCTCACAACATTGAGTTGGTCTCAAACTTATTATGTTACCATAGATGACCTTAAACTTCTGGTATTCCTGCCTCTACCTCCCAAGTGGTAGGATTCCAGATGTATAACACCAGGCAGTACTGAGGATGTAATCCAGGGCTTTGTGTATGCTAGCAAATCATGAGCTACATTTAGCCCTGAGCTCACACTCTGTTATTTATTTTGTATTTATTTTTAAACTTTTACATTTTGCTTAAAAAGGGAAATGGAGGCAGCAAGATAACTCCAAGGTTAAGGCTCTCGCTGTCAAACCCAACGTTTTAAGTTTGACAGGACCCATATGGTGGAAGAGAAGGACCAACTCCTGCAAGCTGCCCTCTCCCCTCCCCACTCACCCACAAGCATACACATGTGCACAAATATGTGTGTGCTGAAAGATAAAATTTGTGTGTGCGGTACATGCACATGTGTGCAGGCATGCTTGTTCACGTAGGATGTGTGAAGGCCAGTGTCTGGTGTCAGCTGGCCAGCCAGCAAGCTGCTGGGAAGCACTGGTCTCTGCGTCCCCTAGTTCTGAGGTCACAGGAAGTACCCACACGCGCCTACCCTTCATGTGTGTGCCAGGGGTCCCAGCTCAAGTCCTCATGCTTGCGCAGCAAGCACTTTACTCACTGAGTGAACGTGAGACTTCAAAAATAAAAAGATTCAATTTTTAAAAAAAGATTTATTTATATGTGTGGGTGTTTTGCCTGCCAGGAGAATCATCAGATCCTCTGGTGTTACAGACAGTTGTGTGCCATCGTGTATGTGGGTGTAAACCCAAGTCCTCTGGAAGAACAATTAAGAGATCTTAACTAACGAGCCATCTCTCCAGCCCCAATATTTAATGTTTTTAAGGGAAATAATCTGTGTGTATACATATGTGTGTATAAATATATGTATTTATTTTTATGTGTACAGATGTTCTTCTTGCATGCATGTCTATGTACTACATATGTGCGATGTCTGCAGAGGACAGAAGAGGCCATCAGATCTCCTGAGACAAAAGTTAAAAACAGTTGTGACCTACCATGTAGGTACCAGGACTCAAACCTAGGTCTCCTAGAAAAACAGCCAGTGTTCCTAACTGCTGACCCTTATCTCTAGCTCAAGTGTATTGTTCGTGTGGGCATGTGTGTGTACATATACACACAAATATGTATTATCTGACTTCCATATATCTATGTGTATATGTGGGTGTGTATGTATGTATGTGTGTGTGTATATATATATATATATATATATGAGTGTATGTGTATATACATAAATATATGGTATGTGTGTGTTGAGAAAGGGTCATTTTATGTAGTCCTGGCTGGACTGGAACTACCTATATAGACCAGGTTAGTCTAAAACTCACAAAAATCTGTCTGCTTCTTCTTCACAAGTATTGGGATTAAAGGCATGTTTACCATGACTGGCTAAGATACAATTTTTAATTATGTGCTTATGTATCTGGGTGTGTGAGTGTGTGTGAGTGAGTGTGTGTACGGGCACATGTGTATAGAAGTGGCCCCGAGTATATGTCATTCCTGAGGGGCTGCCACCTTGCTTTTTTAGGGGACCTGGGGTTCGCCAATTAGGCTACACCAGCTGGCCAATGAACCCCAGTAATCTGCTTGTGCTCAAATCTCCAGCTCTGGGATTACAAACTTGTACTATCATACCTAGCTTTTCCACACTGCTTTTATGCCAATGCCTTACTCACTGAGCCATCTCCTGAGCTCTGAAATGCCTAGTCTCTATCGGAATGCCATGCTTAACCTTTCCATTCCAGAAGCATTGACTAACTTCTAGTCAGAATGTTCCTTTCTTTTATTTCAGCAATGAACAAGTATCCAATTATCCTCAGAAAAGGAAAAAAAAAAAAAAAAAGAAAAAGTCAAGGTAAGAAATCAAGTTAATCCTAGATTCAATACAAATTTTCTACCATGTTACACTATAATTTAAATAGGAAGTAACTATGCCCTTGAGAAGAGAAAATCAGGCTGGGTGATGGCTTAGTGGGTAAAGTGCTTGCCTTATAAGCATGAAGACCTGAATCCAATCCCTGGAACCTTTGTTAAAAATAAAAAATAAAAGCTGGGCACGGTGGCACATCCCTGTAATCCCAGCACTCAGGAGGCAGAGGCAAACAGATCTCTGTGAGTTTGAGGCCAGCCTATTCTACAGAGCAAGTCCAAGACAGCCAAGTCCAAGAGAAACCCTGTCTCAAAAAACCAAAAGAAAGATAGACAAACAGCAGACAAATAAAGTAAAAATAGAAACTTTTGAGCGAGATGGGGGGAGGTTGAAAAACTAAACAGCAGGAGAGGTGGCTCAGCAGTTAAGATCACTCATCTTCTAAGACCTGAATTCTGTTTCTAAAACCCATAACAGCATGGCTTACAACTGCCTGCAACTCCATCTCCACGGGATCTGATATCCTCTTCTGGCTTCCATGGGTACCAGCACACGTCTGTCTCTCTGTCTGTCTGTCTCTCTGTCTGTCTGTCTCTCTCTCTCACCCACATACACACAAACACATACTTTTTTTTAAAAGAGAAACTAAATAATGAAAACTTACCACAACAGTATCATTTGTTTCTGGGGCAGAATCAAGGAGATCATCTATTTCATCCCCAAGGACAATATCTCCATCATCTACAAAAGCATCTGACATGGTAAACGGGATCTTCCCTCCATTTGCAAACACTGTAGATGGCAGAGGGCTCTCATCCACTTGCAGTTGCAAAACAGAAGTTACAGGCATTATAGGAACTGAGGCCAGCTCACTCCCAATATCATGAGAAAAACTGGATGTAGGAAAGGAGACAACTGGAAGTACTTCTTGCCTTGGGGTTAACAAATCTGTAACATAACATAGAAATTTACCCACTCTAAGATACTGTATTTAAAAATAGAAGTGTAATTGGCAAATAACAGGGCATGAAGGCTAGGTGAAAATATGAAAGCAATCACACACAAATCCCACGTGACTATACTATATAATATACACAGTCTAACACTGGCAAGTTGGCAGGCATATTTCAGACAGTTAAGATCTCAAGTAAAAACGTACCTGGCTCAATATCTTCCACAGAATAGTTCAGAGCCTGGAAATTAAACCAACAGTGAATCATGTTTTCAGGATTCTAAACACTAAAGCAGTCTGTAAAATTCATCCTAAAAGAGTGGCAGATTTGCAAAGACATTTGGCGAAGATACAAGAAATCAAAGGAACATTCAAACCCACTCTTTTGTGTGTATGTTTCAAGACAGGGTCTCATTATATAGCCCTGGCTGGCCTGAAACTCAGTACACAGACCACGCTGGCCTCCAACTCAGAGATCTACCTGCCTCTGTCTCCTGAGTGCTGAGATTAAAAGGCGTGCGCCACCATGCCCTGCTTCTTCTTCCTTTAAAACAAGGTTTCATGTAGCCCAGGCTAGCCTCAAACTCAGGACGTAGCTGAAAATGACCTTGAACTTCTGGTCCTCCTATTTCCGTATCTGGGATTGCAGAGGCATCATCAGACCTGGCTTTTTACTGTTTTCTGAAGACAGATCCCACTGTGTTGTCCTGGCTCACTTCTCACTCCTGGGACCACAGGAGTGCACGGCCACCCTGGAAACACTCTGTGCTTCTAGCAGATAGGCATACCCAAAGGATGTTTACAAGGAAATAGGGACTAGCCTAGTCACTGTCCACCAGCCCTTCACAATGGCTAGTGTCATCCCTAAAACCACAAGACTTTACTTAAAGTTTAAAAAGAAAAATTGAGATAGGGTTTTCCTGGCTGGTCTGGAAACTCTATGTAAACCAGGGCTGGTCTTGAACTCTCAGAGATCCTTCTGCTTTTTTCTGCCTTCTGAGACCTGAGACTAACAACATCTACTGCTATTACAAAGTTCTGATTTTTTTTTTTTTTTTTAGGTTTTAAAAATCAGACTTGTTCATTTTATTTTATCTGGTTTGCCTATGTATGTATATACACCACATGTGTGCTTGGTGCCCGGAAAGTCACAGAACAGCATCAAAACCCCTGGAACTGGAGTTACCGATGATTGTTAACCACCACATGGGTGCTAAGAATTGAATCTGAATCCTCTGCAAGAGCAACAAGTACTCCTAACTGTAGAACCATCTCTCCAGTCATTTTTGTTGCTGTTGTTAATTTCTTTTTTTTTTAACCCCAATGTCTCAAAAAAACTAATATCTGGCTTGATTTAGTTTTCAAAGAAAACTGTGCATCTATCTGTTCACATCCTGTCACATGCTCTAGTGGCCTACAGGAAATACCGGCTAAGACTAAAGTACAGTACTTGAATTGCTTTGTTCTCTAAAGTGACAGGAAGCCGTGGCCAACTTTATGTCTGAGGCATCAAAGAGACACACACTAAAAATACAAAAAGTACAGCTGCCAAGACTTCCATCTCTCCTTTTCTCAGCATTCTTACACAGATAATAAGCCTACCTTGGTAGCTCCATCCCCAGGAACTGGTTTCAGTGAGAGCTGAAATAAAATAAAAATGTAATTTCAAAACAGATTCAAGATTATAAAACAAAATGAACAATTCTGGAAGAGAAGTTTGTTTACCTCAGCTCTAACATATGCTTTCCTTATTTTAAATCCCAATTTCTGAGCTAATTCTTGAGTTAGTTTTATTACATGTTCATCCTAAGGAAGAAAAAACAAAGCCAACAATCATGAATATATCTGCAGTGAAATAAGCAAAGAGGGCTATGAAATTTTCCATCTAGACATTTGCTTTATTAGCTATTAAATTCAACTAAAGCAAGCTGATGGTTGCATGAAGATTTGATTCTTTAATACGCCATTTCTCCACATGAGAGCGATAAAATACTTATGATGAAAACAAAAGAATTAAAGTATCAGTTCCATACCTGAGGCACTGCTAAGGAACACTTTGCGACAGCGTCATAGGCCTCTCTATAGCGTCCTAAGTCACTTAGAGCCTTAGACTTCCGATATAGAGCTTTGCAGTTATTGGCATTAACACTGAGGACAGCATTACAGTCTTCTAAAACTTTATCATGGCAACCCTGGTGTCAAAGGCCAAAAGAGAAAGTCAGAATCACAAGATTAATATCTCACTCCAATGCCTGTTTCATACTTGAAAACAAATGTATGACCCCATATTGTGACCTTCAAATTAAACTCAAAGTTCACAATGATATTTTTCATTTGAGTAACTTTATTAGGATATTCCATATAATAAAACTAGAAAATTATCATGAATATCTATATACTCCCTACTCCATATCAGACAGATATGAGTACTTGGTCATAGGATCCTAGACCTTCGTGGGCTTTTGGGACATGACTAGTGTCCCAGTATCATAATCCACCCTATTTTCCTCCTCACTGTCATCACTGCTTTTAAATCCATTAAAAATGACAAATGTGAATCTCCCAGGACTCAGGGAGGCAGAGGCAGGTGGATCTGTGTGAGTTTGAGGCCAGCCTGGTTAACAAAGTAAGCTCCAGGACAGCCAAAGCCACAGAGAAACCCTGTCTCAAAAAATAAAAAAAATTAAAAAAAAGAGCAACAGTAACAAAACAGACAAATGTGGATGTTGGGGAGATTGATCAGCAGTTAAGAACACTGGCCCCTCTTCCAGAGACCCAGGTTTAATTCCCAGCATCCAAAAGGGCACTCACAATTGGCTATAACTCCAGGGTATCAATTCCACAGGCACCAAGCAAACATGGCAGTGCATCACAAGACACAGACAAAACACTCATACACACTGCATAAACATAGTATACATACATGCATGCTGGCAAAACATAAATCAAAATAAATAAATCTAAGCAATAGATATTTAAAGTCAAATGGGTGGTTGGTGAGATGGCTCACCAGCTAAAAGCATTTGCTGAGTGACCCTGAAGACCCACAGAGGAAGGGAAGAACAGAAAGTTGTCCTCTGAATGGCTATGCCCTCATTCTCTCTGCCCTCCCCTGTAAAAATAAATAAATTTAAATGCCAAATGGGTAACTATGGTAATGATAGTATGCTATGTACTTCAGGAGAGCTTAGCAAAGGGCTGCAGTGTAGCTCAAGGTAGAGTGTTTGCCTAACATGTGTCCTACATTCCATACTCAGACCACGTAAGAAATAAAGTAAAACCTCTTGAAAAACAGAACAAATAAATACTGCAGACTTATCTTACAAGAAGAAACTGCTCTTGGCTGGCACCCAGAAACCCTACAAGAGCATAGAAACTTTTACAACTATTCTTTGTAAAAAGAAAATTTAAACATAGAAGAAAAATGAAGAGATTGCCCATGTTCTCACAACAAGCAAATGACTCTTTGAACACTCTCCAGTGCACACACACACATCACTGGTACATCACATGGTACCCCCATAAATCTCCAGTGCTGACATGACAGTTTTAAAAAGAAGATAAAATGTAACTCCCAAGTAGCTTAATGATCAGGTATCCACTATAGACAATACCACCAGCCACCTAAAGCACACATGGACAGAGCCAGGGGAGCAGCTCAGTGACACTTGTCCTCCTGTTATGCTAGGACCTTGAAAGCCAGAAGCCCTCGGTTCCACCCCTAGTCCAGGCAAAATCCAAGAAAACGACTTCATATTTATGTACTACTGAAGAAAACTCTTCAGAGTTAATTTTAAAACTCCCAACTCACCATATTAGAATAGCAGGCAATACGATTTATACGGAGTTTTTCAATGATTTCTTTAGGAATTACAATTTCTTCAGACTTTGCATAATCAGCTATACTCAAAGCTTCCGAGTATTGACTTAGAGAGCTACTCCAATCACATTCCCGATAAATATCATTTCCTTCATTAAAAAGATTTCTCACAAGAGCGTGCAAATATACCTAAAAAGACAAAATTGCCTCTTGAAGCCAGAACAAGGTAAGACAGAAGTAATTACCAACTTTATGCCTAGAAGTCCAGAGGGCATTGCTGGGCAGAACTGCTTCCCACAAGCAGAGAGTACAGGCATGTACTACTGCACCCAGATTTAGTTTAAGAATACCAGATGAGTATTCTGGTAAGGCAATGGTAAGAAATGCTTCAGCATGCTGTTGTACAGTGCACTAGGGAGCATGTGCACACAGGTGTGTGCACGCATGCACAGTACACCTTAGTATTTCCATGTCTTTACCAGTTTGGTTAAACCTTACCACTTTTTTATGAACCATTTACATTTCTTCTTTAAAAAAAAAACCTTACATTATTTGTGGGAGGCTGAAAGGAGTGGTTGTATGCAGGCCACTGTGCTTGTGTGAAGGTTGAAGAATCTGTGGGAGTCAGATCTCTCCTTCCACCATGTGGAACCCATGGAAGAAATTCAAGTCATTAGGCTTGGTGCCTGGCACCTTTACATGCTGAGCCATCTCTCTGGCCCTGTATGTCTTCTTTCATAAGATAGTTGTTTAGATCATTTCCTAATTTAGGGAAAGGAATGAGGCTAAGTAATTTGCTTACTGAGTGATGAGACTCACTGTTTTGATAAGTATAAAAATGCCTTGATACTTTAAAAGACCTTTTCTATTACAAGATCAGATGTTTTGGGTCCTAATAAACATTTAAACAGACTAGATTATTGAGGAACAAATCAGGCATTGATGCCTGCTGTGGCTTGTGGCATGTCACTTAGCCTCTGTGGGTCCCAGTTCCATATGTAGAAAACCAAAAGGATTTTTCCAGGTATTTCAGCTCAAATACTTTTTGACTCTCAGTGGAGAGAGGAGGAGGAACTGACCACAGGAAGGAGGAATGTGGACACTCGGAAACACACACTCAGATTTAAAGCCACAGTTCTATAGTCCAAGGCCCAAAGGTGTGGTCATCTTCTCCCTGTGTCTGGCCATTTCATCCCTGGGTCTTTCCTTCCGCTATCCAGACAATGCTCCTTCACTGCTGTCAGGATTTATCGAAAGTGAAAATGATGATCCCCCACATTCTCTGCTGAATTTCACTCATTTTTTATAAAAAAAATGTTAATTAATTGGGAAAAGATTTAAAATGCATACTAACTCAAACCACAAAACACAGGAATCAAAGTGCAGGACAACTGACCAAACATGCCCCCAAAAAACCTCTGTACAGAAGAGGTTGGCAAGTTTTTTTCTGTAAATGCCAAAAAAGAGAATATTTAAAGCCTCATGGGACATCTAAGTTCTGTTCTGTGTCACAAAGGCACTACAGAGAATCCATAAACAATTGGCTGCGATGTCAGTGTTCTGACAAAGCTTTATTTGTGAAAGAGGGCAGCTGGTCAGGTGTGACACACAAGGCCAGAAATGCCAAATCATGCTGTAGATTATGGTTCTGAAGCCCCTGTGACCATCCATAGGCCTTCCCAAAGTCATTACCGCATATTGCTCCTGGGTCCCTGGATATGACAACGGAGACCTGAGGAGAAGAAGAAACAAATCTTTTGTAATTACCAAGTTCTACTAAAAATTTTGTTTGTTCTGAGACATAGCCGTGACTGGTCTGGAACTTGCTGAGATCAGCCTGCCTCCACTTCCCAAATCCTGGGGTTACAAGAATGTTCCACCAGATGTACATGGTGACTAACACCTGTAATCCCAGCACTTGGGAGGCAGAGGCAGGCGGATCACTGGGAGTTCCAGGCCAGACTGATTTACAAAATGACTCCAGGACAGCCGAGGCTACACAGAGAAACCCTGTCTCTAAACCCCACCCCCAGACAACAACAACAACAACAACAACAAAGAATGTTCCACTAGGACAGGCTCCCAATCCGTGTTATTCAGCCAGAAGTTATCTTAACCTGTGCTTTTTAGGGGCTAGGGAGATGGTTCAGCAGTTAAGAGTAAGTGCAGCCAGGCACGGTAGCGAGTGCCTGTAATCCCAATACTCAAGGAGATCTCAGTGTGTTCGATGCCAGCCTGGTCTACAAAGCAAGCCCAGCTAAGAAGCCCTGTCTAGATAAAAACAAAAACCCCACAGTACTTGCTTTTCTTGCAGAGGACCCTGATTCAGTTCCCAACATGGCAGCTCAAAGACCTAGCACTCTCTTTTGGCTTCTGAGGGCACCACTCACACAGACAGTATATATATACACATATATATATGTATATATATGGAGGTAAAACAGTTATTCAAATAAAAACAAACCTTAAAAAAACAAAACAAAACAAAAAAACCGCAGGGTGCATTGGTGCATGCCTGTGATCCCAGCACAGGCAGAGGAAGGCAGATATGTGACTTCAAGGCCAGACTGGTCTAAAAAACAAGTACAGTACAGCCAGGGCTACAGAGAAGTCCTGTCTCAAAACACCACCAAAAAAAAAAAAAAGCTGCAGTTTTTATAAAACTATTTTCTTTTCCTGAGACAGGGTTTCTCTGTGTAGCTCTGGTTGTTCTGGGACTCACTCTTGTAGACCAAGCTGAAATCAAAGTTCCAGCCACCTTTGCCTCCCCAGTGCTGGGATTAAAGGCGTGTGCCACCACTGCTCAGCTTTTTTAAAGATCAGTCTCATACAACCCAGACTGACCCCAGACTCCTGACCCTCCTGCCCCTAGTCCCCAAGTGCAGGACTTACAGGCAAGTACTGAGATTTTAGGCACAGGCCACCACAGCAGGTGTCATGATTTCCGTAAGTCCAACACTTCTGTCGAATCTACTCCTTTTCACAATAGTACAGGACTAATGACAATTTCTGATCTGATTAATTGCACAATGTCTCCTTCCCAGAAGGAAAAAAGACGCCCTTCTGTCTGGACATGTTCCCCAGGAAAAGCTGTCTGTCACTGGTGCTGTTCCTAATAGTAACGTCTGACAGCAAAAGGCCTCTTTACTGCAGATGTTCATTCTAGATGTTTAACTTACCGAATGCTTCTTATAGGAACACAGCACAATGCTTTAATCTATCTTATTAAAGAGGCTGCAACATCAGGGATAAGAAGTGTATAAAAACATCCAAAGGATAAGGAAAAAAGTGCTAGTATGGAAATGTGTCATTTCCAACCCAACCTAAAAGTTCTCTCTCAGCCTTGCTAGGTATGGTGGCTCATGCCTAGAGACGAAGGCAGGAGGATTATTGTGAGATTCTATCTCAAAACAGAATAATATAAGCCTGGAAAAAAGCAAGAATCCTCTGCCTTTCCACACATGTGCACTCAATGAGCATACTGGCCATGAGGTGTCAAGCTCTTACTGGATGAACTGTAGACCTTCCTTAATGTTGTGCTGCCTCTTTCTTCTCTCCTCGGACACACTGGACATGTTACCCCGCACATCCACTTGCTAAATGAGTAATCTGCAAAGAAACAAGGCACAAAATTAGAGCAGCTGCCAGCAATTCTTGATCCCCATTAAAACAACCCCAACTCTAGTCCCTTCACTTAGGCCAGAAAACACCCATCTCCAAAGGTTCTGGACAGTAAGGAGCCCATTAGGCCTTTCTTTGGGGTCCCTGTGGTCTTGTGTCCACAGCATACTATTTTCATACTGTACATGAGTCTGCCAATCATATATACTCCTCCTAACTAGTCTCCACACAGAGTCATCTCCCTTCCTCACACAGGTTTTGTTTCTTCCTGTCAAACCACATGCACAAACTGTCACAAGAACAATCTCGGCCTTGTTTAGCTTCTGGAAGAGCTCCAGAAATGAAAACTTTGCATCCGCCTGCCTCAGAGAGACCTGACCCAGTACACAGAGCCAGGGCTGCTGAGCTAGCCCTTACTGACAGTCCAGATAGCTCTAAATATGGTGAATTCATGTTACTGCTATCTGTCCCTCTGGGCAGCCTATATGGAGTAGTCCCAGTAACTTAAAGAAAACACTGAGAAGGGACCTGAAATCAAGGGTGGATTTCTGGAGGTTGGTGAGATGGCTCAGTAGGTAAAAGAACCAACTGACCTTCTAGGACTTGGGATCAAACCCCATCACCCACAATGGCAGCTCACAACCATCTGTGACTCTAGTTCCAGGTAATCTCATGCCTTTTTCTAACCCCTCTCAGGTACTGCATGTATGTGTACAAGGATATGTGTGCAGGCAAAACACCCACACACATAAAATTTTAAAATATGGATTCCCCTGCTGGATATGGTAGAGGTGCATGCCTTTAATCCCAGCACTCTGGAGGCAGAGGCAGGCAGATCTCTGTGAATTCAAGGCCAGCCTTGTCTACAACCAGGACAGCCAAGGTTATACTGAGAAATCTTGTCTTGATTAAATAAATAAACAAATAAGATTCCCTGGTCCCTAAGCTAGATTCTCAGCCTTAACATCTAATGGCTACTCATTTGTAGGGTGTCTTCCACATTGTTGGAGGTTAGCAGTCTCTCTATCCACCATCTGTGGCAATCAAACATATCTTCAGATATTGCCAAACATCCCTGGGGACCCAGTATGGGAAGGGGCCTCCAATCACCCTAAGCTGAGAACAAAGATGTACTATGAACAAAGTATCTTAGCATATAACTTGTGTGTTCAGACCTGAGACAGAATGAAAATCTCACCCATCCTTCCAGCTGGCAGCTAGCATGTTCTAGTTTCACTATTGCTTTCACTAATGACCACCAAAATGTCATTTTAAGATATACAGAATTGGAGGTTGGCTGGCTGCATCGTTTTGGTCTTCCTAACACTGTCAAGTGCTAAGAACTTGTATTTGATACTGCAAAGGTGGTACTCAAGAAAGACATCTACCACTTGCTCTCAAATATTTCCCCATGGCCTGGTGGTGAACACAGAGCAAGTACCAGGACAACCATCCTGCCTCAAAAAAATAAAATCAAATAAAAAATAACAATCAAATACTTTTCTAACTTATAAGAAGGGAATCAGGATGAAAGGGCAGAACACTGATAAGTGTGAATGTTAAGTTCAGGAATTGACTTTCATGTCTTTGAAAATTTCCAGAATGAGCTTTTAAAAATCAATGACCCTGGGGAGTAAAAAGATGGTGCAGTGGTTAAGAGCACTAGCTGCTCTTCCAGAAAACCCCGGCTCAAGTCACATGTTGGCTCACAAGTGTCTCTAATTCCAATTCCAGAGGATGCAACACACTCACACAGAAATACAACCAACACATATAAAATAAAAATAAATAATTTTAAAACAACAAACTTTTAAAAAAGAAAGAAAACAGTTGCCGCACTGCCTCTGAGGCTTTCCTTAGACAAACTTAGACCATAAGGCTTTCTCTGTCTTTCACTTGAGTTGGACCAATTCCCTTACTTGCTTGTTATGTGTAGGGAATGCGGCACAGAGTGCAGAGGCTGGATCCAAGACCTTACATGGGCTAAACATGGAGTCTACCACTAGACTACATCACAAGTCCTATCAGGACTGAATTAGAGTCAGAACCTTACTGGCTCAGTGAGATGAGAACTCATGCCTTGGATGCTCAAGACCCTGGAATCAATTAGCAAGTACTGGGAATTGGGGTAAGCGTCAGAAGAAGAGGGGAAGGGGAGGAGCCGGACAGATGGCTCTGTGGTTAAAGCGTGCTTAAGAGTGAGTTGAGTGTACAGTGCTCCAGCAGAGGACCTGAGTTCAGTTACCTGTACCTATATCCAATGACCCACAACCTCCTGTGGGTCATAACCATCTATAGTAAGATCTGGTGTGCGGGCAGAATGTTGTATAAATAATAAATAAAGCTTTTTTTTTAATCCAAAAAGAAAAACAAAAATAAATAAATAACAATAGCTGTAATTTTACTTGGAAAATAACCCCACTTCCCACCTCCATTTTTTTTATTTGTTTTTCGAGACAGGTCTTTGTAGCCTTGGCTCACACTAAGATTATTAACATGTTGTACACTTGGCCTTTTGCACTAAGCACCAAATCTCACATCATTGATCAAGACAAAACACCTAAGATACACATTAAGATACCACATGAATGTCTCCCAATTTTACGTCAATTTTTTTTTTTACTTTGTCCTTAGATTTTCCACAGGGAGAATTTTCTCAGTAGCTGAAATCATCAATATTTTCCATTGTGTCTTCTGGAGTCATAAATGTTTGTGTCATCTGTGCAGAAGCCATGCTAATCTTGGCATTATTCCAATTTTAGTGCATGTGCTTTTGAAGCAAGTACTAGAGTCTGACATACTCAGAAATAGTTATTCTGAAATTACAAAATAATTTTTAAATGTTTTCTTTCTTCTAGTATTTATTACTTTAAAAAAAATCTGATCTAGGGACTGGAATGATGGCTTTTTAGTTAAAAGCACTGGCTGCTCTTCCAGATAACCCTGATTTTATCCCCAGTACCCAAGCAGCCAGCTCACAACCACCTATACCTTCAATTCTAGAGCATCCAATGCCTTCTTGTGGCCTCTGCAGGGACTGTATACATATAGTGCACAGATACGCATACACACAAAACACCTCAACACATAAAAAAATGAAAAGTACTTGCCTTGCAAACATGGGGACCTGAGTTTGATCCCCAGTACCCACATTAATGTCAGGTCCAGGAATGAGTAGCTGTAATGTCAGTGCTGGTAGGGCAGACAGAGGATGATCCCTGGGGCCTGCTGGCTAAGCCAGTCTAGCCTAGTAAAAAAAACAAGGTAACGGGGCTATCGAGATGGCTCAGCAGTTAAGAGCACTGACTTCTCTGCCAGAGGACCTAGGTTCAATTCCCAACACCCACATGGATCCTCTAGAACTGGAGTTACAGACAATTGTGAGCTACATGTGAATGCTGGGAACCAAAGCTGGGTCCTCTTCAAGAGCAGCAAGGGCTCTTGGCCCCACTAAGTTTTCTTCCCAAACCTAGCCAGATCTTCCACCCAGAAACTCAATTCGTTCACAATCCCACATTCCAGCAACTCTGAACGCCCACCAATGACACCATCAGAACATGAGAACACATCCAGGGCACTCCAAGCCTCTAAGACCTCCTCCCATCCACTTCCCACAGGAAGCTAAGAGGAAGGTTCTTGTAATAACACAATTTAGGAGTTGGGAGTGGTGACACATTTCTGTTGTCCTAGCTATTCTGGGGACAAGATCATCAGGAGTTCAAGGTCAATTTGGGCTTTAAAAAAGACCACATCTCAAAAAATCAAAACAAAACTTAACCAATAACTTCATTACTGTACTTCTGGGTGAAGTCCATTAGTGCCTTTCTAAGGCACTTTAAAAGAAAACTTTGCTTCCTTGCTAAGACTAAAGGAGCCTATTTTCCCACTACCTGCACACCATTCCTCCTCCAGGCCACACAGGATTTCTGTGTGTTGTGTGACTGGCTGGAGCACGTTATACTTAAAGGCACTGTGCTTGCTGTTCTCTTTGCCCACAGTCTATATTCCAGTCTTCCACAGAGCTGGCTACTTTTCATCCTGAAGTCTTGGCTTAAATGACACATTTTGGGACCTTCCCTTATTACCTTAAATTGCAACAATGCCCACCTTAATCTCTATTACTCACTTAAACAGGACCTGTCTCTTGGTACTGACTATATGAACAGCATATAGAACTAGGTCACTAAATAGCTGGATGGAAGAATGAATGAAGTAGCCAAGTGAAAGAGAATGATTCATGAGAAGTCCAGAAATGAGGTGGAATGTAAGCTGTTCACAAACAAAGCAAAATGAGCTGGACATGTGGCACATGTCTGAGTCCCAGCACCTAGGAGTCAGGAGGAGGATGGAGAGCTCCAGGATAGTCTGGGCTGCAGAAGGAGGCCTTGTCTCTAAACAAGCAATCAAGGAAGCAAGCAAACAAATAAAGCAACAGAAGAAAGGAGGGTCCAAACAGGAAATGACAGGTGTAACACACACCAGCTAGGGTGGGACTCTACCTCCAACCACCCGGAGGAGCAAGACGGGGATTAAAGCACTAGATATAGACAGCCACAAAGAACCTGAAACCATAAGGGAGTAAGACAATGCATTTCCTACACCAACACTTCTCCATTAAGAAGAAATTGAGGGAGGGCTGTTAGCCATACACTTTCAATCAGGAAACTCAGTTAAGTAGTAATTAGTTTTGTTAACTCTAACAAGCTAGACACTCTGATCTCTTTCAGACACCAACTATCTTAAAATTTGTTATTTGCCCGGAAGTTATGTGAGGAGGAGAAAAATCGCCCTGGATCCCCATTCTAATCTCCTGTTCAGTCAGTGTCCGTTAGGTGAAAGGCACTGTCCTTCAGTCTAATACAAGCCCAGTATGGTGAAATCCATGACCTTGCACAGGATGGGGAGAAACCAGCTTGCATGAGCAGATCCAGAAAGGTGAAATGTTACTGTACATACTGAGACAGAAGCACCCTGACACCCTCTCTGGACACAGCTGTGCCAAGTGCTCTACCGGAAGTAAGTCATCTGCTCTCAGTGCTGTGAGGATAGACAAAGAAGGAACCCTGGACACAGGACTGGCCCCAAACCACAGAGCTAGAAGTAGCAGAGCTAGTTTTCAAAGCCAGCCTGACTCCTGTGCAGCTCACTATTCTTCATCAAGTGCCCCAGGCTCCTGGAGCGGGACCAGAACCTGCCTCAAGTGGCCTGGGCTCAGACACAGGTGGGCACTGGACAATCACTCAAGAGAAATGGAATAAACATGCTATGCACACATGAACACACAGAGACATACTCAAAGGGAATCGTTTAAAGCATCTTTGCTCAAACTGAGGGGCCAAAAAGCACTCCCAAGAAAACTGCTCCATAGACTACGGCTGGCCAGAACATATTTAGATACAAACACTCATGTAAAGCAACCTCCTTTACAGACACAGATGGACTACCAGGTGGTCCTGGTTCAACTACCGTTATGAATCTGGCAAAGCATTCTGGATGTGGATATGATCAAGATACAAGATATAGGGTTGGAGAGATGGTTCCGTGGTTAAGAGCACTGTCTGCTCTTCCAAGGGACCTGGTTCAACTCCCAGCACCCACATGGCAGCTCAAAACTGTCCATAAGCAGTTCCAGGTGGTCTGACACCCTCATGCCAATACACATAAAATAAATAATTTTTTAAAAAGATACAAGATATATGTGTGTGAAATTGTCAAAACATAAATAAAAGATATTTTTAAAGGGTACATGAAAAAGGTCCAGTATTATTGGATGTTTGCTTTAAAAAAGGTATCCCAAGGGGGTGTGACATGTATGTGAGCCTCTGTTCCACAGCACACACATGTAAGTCAGATAACAACTTCATGATGTCAGTTCTCTCCTTCCACCTTTATGTGGGTTCTGGGGATTGAACTCAAGTCTTCAGGTTTGTACAGCAAGCACCTTTACCCACTGAGCCATCTCACTGCCCACGTATCCCTAGTTTCAAGTAAAAATTTTAATTGTAATTCTCTCCTCAGGCTTAAGCCTTCCCATGAGTCAGATTTAAAACAACCACCAAGCCAGATGGTGATGGTGCACACTTTTAATCCCAGTACCTAGGAGGCAGAGGAGGCAAATCGCTGTGATTTTGAGGCAAGCCTGGTCTACAGAGTGAGTTTCAGGATAGTCAAGGCTACACAAGAAACCCTGTCTTGAAAAAGCAAAAAATAAAAATCAAGTGGTTCAAGTAATGTTACAGTGGGCCTTCTCTTGCCACAGTGTACACAAGCCGATTCTCCACTATCCAGCCTGGGGCAAGAGGGCAAATGCCACACCCTGCCTGCTGCAATCCAGGTAGACAAACCCTGCTAAACAGCTTCTCTCTTCCTGAGACAGCGTCTCTCAGCTCCCTTTCCTGAAAACTGGAGGAGGCTACACCAAACAGCACCAGAAAGGTAACCCCTTATTCGGACTAAGTTCCCCTTTCCCCCAACAGGAACAAGACATTCCAGATTCTGTAAAGGGAAACAGCCTCCAGCCAGACATGGCAGCTGACAAGGAACCTTGTATCTTACATACAAACCTGGCATTATTCAACAGAAAAGACTTCATTAAGCTAATTTGCCTGAGTCACCACAGTTGTTACTCGGATCCCCAGGAGGCTCTCCAGCTCAAGCGTTGACTTTTCTTGCCTTCCCAACAGACATGTCCGAGCAACAGCCCACAATACCCCCAGCCCATGGCTCATGTACTTTCACAATGTTATGAAATTAACTAGACAACACATCAAAACTTGTAGAATTAAAAAGCAAATTTGCAGATTTTTTGTTAGGGCAAAACCTGGTTATGTTAAGTAACCTCACTTTTTTAACATCAATGAAATCACTCAGAAAGCCATGAGAGGGTGACAAGATGGCTGGTTAAGTAATTACTGTCGGGCCTGATGACCCCAGTTTGATGCCCAGCTCACATAGTGGACAGTAAAAAAAAAAAAAAAAAGTGTGTGTGTGTAGAGAAAGAGAAAGCTCAAACAAGTTTTACTTTACTTGTAAATACTGGAATTTGTAAATTGCTGGAATATTTGCTGTTTGAGATGAGACCTCTCTGCCACCCAGGCTGGTCTGGAACTCCTGGGCTCAAAGGCCTCCTCTCACTTCACTATGACAAGTGGCTAAGTCTACAGGTGCAGGTCTAGGCACCCAGCTGATAACCCACGATGTATACACCTTTCACTTGAAGATAATGGAGAAAAATGTGGGTTTGCTTCGACAAAACACACAAAGGTATTAGATAGATAAAAGTTTCTTGGTATTGTCTTGTAACAAGAGAGTGGGCAATATTTTTTATTTCTATCTCTTAACTAGCAATTCAAACTATTTCCAAAGCTGACTGCCTATCAACCAACCTCTCCACTTATAAATGGATTTAACATGTTTAAATCAGCAGGTTTCAAAAATCAGTCAATCTTAACAACCGAAGGCCTCATGTCTGACAAACGAATACTATTACTAGCAGATCTGGAAAAGACAATGGAAGAGGTGTGGGTCTGAATATAATCCCCAGACAAAAGTCATAAGAACACAGAGCAGGAAAGGAGTCCCAGTTCATCGGGAGGACAGTAAATCAACCTGCTCTTTGCACAATACCCCTCTCCAAATATTGACAATATTCAGCCTCAACAGCTCAAGGTGATTCCCAACTGAAGCTCACCTTGCTAGTCCAACAACAGAAAACAGACAAACTGTCCATGCACCCCAACCCCACCACACAAGCCACTAAGGGTGAAAAGAACCTTCGATTCCTTAAGAACCTCCTAGAAAGGAAGCCACTTCCAGAAAAGCAGGAAAAGAGCAGATGGCAGGAGCTCCCAGCCCCTCCCCGATTCCGACGCTCCAGTTGAGCGCTGTCCAATCGAAGTAAGATGCCAACCGTAAGTGCCATTTTAAATTACCAAGTGGCCATACTAAAACATTAAAAAGAAAACCAGATTGTTTTTAATCTAACGTGGCCACAACAGGTATCACCTCGGGTAACTATTGCTTGCTAAACACATGCTGATTTAAGTATAAGAGCTTACCAAAGAGATCTTTTTCGTTCTTTTTTTTTTTTTTATCCCAAACTAAATCTTTCAAATTAGACTTTAAAACTGAAACCTGAGCCGGGTGGGGGTGGCGCACGCCTTTTAACTCCCAGCATTCGGCAGACAGATCTCTGAGTCCAGCCTGGTCTAAAGAGTGAGTTCCAGGTCAGCCAAGGCTACAAAGAGAAACCTGTCTCGAAAACAAAAACAAAACAAAAGAAACAAAATTGAAACCAGACGTGTACCTCAAGTCTTGCCACATTTGAGCGCTAGACGGCCTCACGTGACCACTGGCCACCTTAGTGGACAGCGCAGGTCTAGTTTCACCAGCCGCCCTTGGTCTTAAATACTTAACGCTGTGACCCTCTTTGATCCCTTAACAACTGGGGTCCCGAAGACGTCCAGCCCCGGAATAAATTCACCCAATCAGGGCGCAGGCACCACCCGTGGGCCCAGCCAGGACCTTCCAGCCTGACCACACCCCTGCGCTGACCACCCCTTAACCGGAAATTCCCGCTAATGGGAACTGACAGGTCTCCATTCTTTAAGGGTGGGGAAAGAAAAACCCAGAACCCCCGGACAGTCTCCGAACTCCCGCCGTGCACCGGAAACCAGTCGCTACCCATCCGCGGGGTGGGCCGCGCCTAAAACCCGCAGGGGCGAACCCGACACCGGCGAGCGCGCACTCAGCAGGCATCGTGCGCGCCCCCAAACCGGGACACTTATTAGCACGGATCCCCGCGGCCACCCAGCACCCGGGAATAACGAAATGCTAAACCACCAAAAGCGAGTGCGCGGGTGTCAGCCAGGCTATCCGGGTGGCAGGGGCCGCCGCGCGCGCCCGGCTTACGACCCCCGAGGATTCCAGGCAGCCGGCTTCCGGGGTCCGCGCCCCTCCCCCGCCTGGAGTCCGTTAACGGCCGCGCGCGAGCACGAGGCGGCGGCGGCGCGCGCGACCGGGAGAGCTCGACCCTCACCGCAGCGCCCGCGCATCCCCCTGACTCACCTGCGGGGCTGCAGCCGGGACGGAGGCGGCGCGGGGCTCGGAGGAGGCCGAGGGCTCTGCGTTCACCCGCTCTAGCGCTCAGTCTCGCTGCTTCCCTGGCCGACCCGCGGCAGCTGGCAGCGCGACGCTCGGGGCGGCGCCCCCTGGCGGCGGGAGGCCTCGCGCGCCGCCCCGCAAACGCCGCCATTGGCTGCGCTGTCAGCGTCAGGCCCGGGATGGAGGCGCCACGTCGGGGCCTCGGGGCTGCGGAAGCCGCCGCGATAGGCGGAAACCGGGGCGGCTACGGGGAAGGGGGTGAGCTGCCGCAGGCGGGTGAACCCAGTGTCTGCCGCGTATCCCACGCTGGCTGGGGACCTGAGCAGGACTGAGAGGCCACCTAGCTTCCCTAGCACCTAGCACCAGGGTATCACTTTGTTCCCCGGAGTAACTTATCCCGTGCGTCCTACTCTGCGCCCGGTCACCGTTGGCATCACCCTGAAAACAGCCATTCGGCCGTGTCAAATGAATGGCAGGCACACGGACCGCGTGGAACAGGGAGGTGACCTAAACTCACTCGGCCGCCAGCGTATCACTCTCTCCGGAACCTATTCTCATCATTCCCTATACCGTGAGTTCTGCTCTACATGCAATCACTATTTTATCATCTTGAAAAGATGCACTTGTCTTACAAATGAATGGTAGGCACGGATCTCAGAGCCAACGCTGGCTTCATAGTCCATCTGATTCTCTCTGGCCTTTAGGTCTCAACTTAGATGTCACTGCATTCACCTGTGTTTCAGCAGAGACAGCATTATGGAAGGCTGACTCCGACTCCACATGACATTCCGTGACCACAGATGTGGAGTGGGAGTGTTGATCCACAAGCCTGAAAGACCAAGGGGGGGGGGGGGCACAGAGCAGGGAGTATGGGAGTGCTGCTTTAAAGGGAAGACTTCGGAGACGCGATATCCATTAAAAAGAGTGCTTCCAGACAAGGGTTCACAGGAAGAGTGTCTCCAAGCAGGAGGAAGAGTGAGCCAAGGGATCCTGAAGTTGAGTAGCTGAGGGACTGGGAAGACCAAAGTGTGGGCTTTGTGTATTTGTAAAGAACTCTAAAAGTAGGGGAGGGAGTTGTTTGTAGAAAGCTCAAAGAGAATGGTGGGACACGCCAGCATTCAGGAGGCAGAGGCAGGCTCTGTGAGTTCGTGGCCAGCCAAGGACAGAGAAACCCTGTCTCAAAAAACCAAAAAAAGAAGAGAAAGCTCAAAGAGGGTGAGCCACTGCATGAAATTTGGAATGATGGAAATTCCAAGATCTAATTTACAGTTTTAGGAAATTTCTTCATGTTCTTGTGTATGTGTGTAGGACAAGCAGAAACGTGAAAGGGAAAGCTGGGCACAGTTGTGAAAGCTTGTAATCACAGGCAGATCTCTAGAGTTCCAGGACAGCCTGGTCTACAGGACAGCCAAAGCTACACAGAGAAACCCTCTCTTGAAAAAGAAAGAAAAGTAAAAGGGGCTGAGGATGTAGCTTAGTTGGCAAAGTCCTTGCCTACCATGCACACAGTCTTGGGTTTGATTTCCAGCACCCTGTAATAGTGGGGTGGAGGTTTGGGGGGGAAATCAGGAGTTCCAGGTCTTTGGCTATGAAGCAAGAGATATCCAGGTACAGGACCTCAGGGACAGAGGAAAGACCTTAACCAGAAGAACCTGACATACAAACTGATAGGGCCCAGAGTGCTACTATAAAGCCCAGGAAGTTGGCAGTATTGTGCCAGTTCAAAGAAAAACTTGATGAGATTGTATGAATTTCCTGTTGTTACTGTAACAAAGGATTACATTTTTGTTGCCTTTAAAACAACAGAGTTCTAGAGGACCAGAGTCTGCAGTGGGTGTCTTACTTGGCTGAAGTCTGGGTGCTGACAAGGCTTGTTTCTTCTGGAAACTCAAAGAGCCCTTGCTTTTTTAGCTACCAGAGGCCCCTTGCACTCCTGAGCTTTGTCCTTCCTCCATCTCCAGCAGCATTTCCCCTTCTGCATCTCTTTGACCAGAGTCACATCCCCACACCTCCTCTAATTCTTCTGCTTTCCCTTATGAGCACCCTGGTGATTGCACTTGAACCAGGTAGAGAATCCAGGGTGATCCTGGATCATGCATCGAGATTCCCAGTGACTTTCCAGTGAAATACCAACAATCACAGCTTCCTGGGAATAGAGGGTAGATAGATTTGGGAACCCATCATATATATGTACTATAGGGAGTAAAGTAAAAGGAGAGCTGAGTATGAATGGACCTTTTCTAGCCTTGGAAAATACTATGTGATCTAAGAGTTTCTGCTTTCTCTGCCTTCTATAATAGTGAAAGAAATGGGCTGGAGAGATGGTTCAGAGGTTAGGCACACTGGCTGGCTGTTCTCCCAAAAGTCCTGAGTTCAATTCCCAGCAACCACATGGTGGCTCACAACCATCTATACCGGGGCCTGATGCCCTCTTCTGGCGTGCAGGTGTACAGGTGTACACGAAGGCAGAATACTGTATACATAATAAATCTTCTTTTAAAAAAAATAGTGGCTGAAAGTTTTCTGTTTCATTCCTGGGTGCTGCACCAGATAGGTGCATTTCCTGAGGAACTGTTTTATGTCTCTGCCTCTCAAGTGCTGGCATTAAAAGTGCATCACCATACCTACCCTTATTCTGTTTTCTATCCTCTGGTACCTTACACAGGCCTGGGAAACATACTGTCAATATTATGATCTCTATGAGTTTCAGGCCAGCCTGGTCTATGTAGAGAGTTTCATCCAAGGCAACAGAGTAGACCCTGTCTCAAAACAACAACATAAACTATCCACATGCTGACTGCCTGAACATCAGTTTATACTTGTAACTAAACACAAGCCAACTATTAGTCAATATACAAGAAACAGAATCTGTTAACAAAATCTCAAATGTTCAATTTTATCCATATGGACTCAGGAGCCAGATGCTGGGATGAAAGCCTGTAGCTCAGGCAGAGAAAGCATCCAGCTGACCTTCATACTCAGCCAACATCCCAGAAGAAACAAGCTCTTCCTCTGTGCTATCTTAAACATCCTTCAACTCAATGTGGTTTTTTTTTTTTTTGGTTTTTTGTTTTTTTTTGGTTTTTCAAGATGCTCTTAGCCTCTTTCCTGTTCTTTTCCCATGAGAGTTGGATGTATCCTCTCTCTGACTCATTCTATCAGATCTTTCTCTGGTTTTTTACTTTGTCTGCCCCTTCATTAGACATCACTTTCAAATATAGCTGCTTCCTTCTATAAGCTAACTTTCATTGTTTGAGAATAAAGGTGTGTATTAATGGCGTGTCTGTATTCTGGCCAGATCATTCTGTATTCCGAGTATATCTTCATTCCAGCTGGATCACATAGACCTAGAAGGTCTTTGGATATGATCTGAGTAGCCATGTTGCTGGATTAAATTTCATCTACATTTTTTACTTATTTTTAGGGAAGGAAAGGGTTTATTTACTTCAGTGTACAAGTTACAGTCCATCCTAAAGGAAGTCAAGGCAGGAACTAAAGAACAAAAGCAGAGGCCATGAAGGAATGCATCTCAGTAACTTACTCCTAGGCTCATGTTCAGCTACCTTATTATTATTACATTTTTCCTTATTTTTAAATTTCGTATCTATTTTGATCATATTTTCCCTTACCTATGACTTCCCAGACACAAAGGATGGAATTTTTGTTTTGTTTTCAAGATGGGGTAGCCTTAGCTGTCCTGAAACTACCTCTAGACCAGGCTGGCCGCAAACTCAGAAATCCATCTGCCTCTGCCTTCCAAGTGCTGGGACCAAAGGCCCGCACCACCACCTGGAAGGATGGAATTTTTATTTATTGAAGAAGGGTCTACTACATAGGCCTAGCTGGCCTGGAACTTGCTGTATAGACCAGACTGGACTCCAATTCACAAAGATCTGCCTGCCTCTGCCTTCCACATTCTAGAATTAAAGGCATATGCTACAAATAATTGGTAGCTACATTTTTTCATTTTTCTTTGCAGCAATTTATTTTTATTTTTAACATTTATTTTTACCAATGTACATTTGGGCATGTATAGGTATGTAGTCCCTTGAGGATCGAGAGTGGCCAGGAATGTCCTGCAGACGACTCTAATGGGCTTCATTGCCTTTTCCAGGTTATGGAGACACAAGCAGCCAAGCTCCACTCTACAAAAAAAAAAAAAAACAAAAAAAAACATTCTGCTTCAGGCTCCCAAGTGCTGGGATTACCAGAATGTACTATGCAGACCCAGCCTAATTTTATATTTTTCAGTCATTAAGATAGTCATTTTTTCCAAGACTGATAATTGAGTACTCTTAGAGCTCTGAAGAATGTGGGAAAAACGGGGTTCTCCCTATGGCTGTGGGCACAGACTCCTTCCTGAATGTACATACTGCACTGTCAGGTGAACTTAGTGCTGCAGGTGAAGTGGTGTCCAACATGCCAGCTTGAGTTTGAGATATGCTACTCACATCCAGTAAGTGCAGCTGTGCACTGTGGCAGTGGGAAATCTGCACCCTTTAGGGACACACAGATAGGTGGGAACTCATGCTTCTGAAGCAAGTGTGAAATAGACCCCAGGTTGCTAAGCTGTGACCCTCTGTGTAAAGATCTATTTGGAACCTTTTATATAGGCCCATTAACAACATTATGGATGGGGAAGGGGCTTATGAGGAGCTACAATTGCTGGGGGAGTTGTGTAGAGGAGTGATGTTTTCTTCAGTAGTGTAGCCTCTAGTAAATCGATGCGCTCATGCAAGCAGCCATAATTAACTCAGTGGATCACAGAACACACAAAGACATGAATTGGAAGTAGGGCCTACGAAGACTTTCAGTGGGACAGAGAAGGGGAGAAGAGTTAGTGGGAGGGAAGGATTCGGCTGCGGTATTTCTAAAGGGGAATCCCCTGTGGTACCAGGGGAAAGTGAAGTTGGGGAACAGAGGGGCTGGATAACCCCATAAAGCAGAAACAGATCTAGTGAGGGCATGGACAAAGACAAGTGGTAACAGGCCAAATTCTTAGAGTGTGTGGGGTGTGGAATATCCTGGGGTCTGGTAGATAAGTTATATCTCAAGATACATAACACTTATGGAAGTGGGTTCCCAATGAGGAAAAATAGTACAAGGGTATGAGAAAATTAGAAAAAATTTTAAAACCCACAGTATTTCTGTGTGTTGAGACATGGCACGCCATGTGTGTGGAGGACAGAACAGGAGCTGGTTTTCCCACCATGTGGTTTCCTGGAGGTGTCAACCTCCGGTTGGGCCATTTTGCCAGCCCAGGACTGCATGTTTATATAAAAGGTACTGATTTTGAGTTAATCATCTTTGTGAATGCTTAAAGTTTCAGGAGTCGATTTACTGGGTCACAGTAGCACACACCCGTAATCCCAGCACTCAGGAGGCAGAGGCAAGCAGATCTGAATTCCAGGCTAACCTGTTCTTCAAAGTGAGTCTAGGACAGCCAAGGCTACACAGAGAAACCCTGTCTCAGGTTGGGGGAACTGAGGGAACAGGGGATGCCATGAGGGGTAATTAGACCTTCAGTGGTGGTAGGAAGAGAATGAAAAAGTAATGAGTCAGCTCCTGATGATATGCGCTGCATGATATGAACTAAAGAAGAGCACTTCTTCCTCAGAGGAAATCGATTGTGCCCCAGAAAACAGGAACAAAATCAGACAAAATGCTCTTACCTTTAGGTATTCTTTTTTGTTTTTTATTAGGAAACAAGCTATTAAAAGATAATTTTATTTGTAATTTTTAATGTTCAGATTTAAAAATTCAGGGGCCCAGGATATCAAGTTCAGTGTGAAGTTACAATATGGTGCTGGACAACACCAAAGTCTCCAAGTCGCCTAAGGAGCTCTCTGCCTGCCTTCTTGCCTCTGCTCCTTGTGTCAAATTCTCACTGTTGTTAGACATATCTGGCCAAAGATTGCAGGCAAGAAAAATAAGGCTTGCAACTATCATGCATAATCCGATATAGAAAGCGAAAGGGTGGGAAGGGTCCCAGATGAGAATGGTTCCCAGAGTCAGATCTAGCGCTGCCATGGTGAAAACTAGCGTGTGTGATGAGCAACATCCAAAGAGTGACCGACAACGAGCAGGCGCCTCCTCCTCCCTTCCTTCGAGGTTGCTAGTAACATCCATTTGGAGAGGCTGGTACACTGTGGTTACTTTCCTGATGAGGGAAAAGGTACAGGTCAGAAACAGCTTAAGTTTATGTAGAACAGGGGGCTGGGGTATGCTTTGTAACCCAGAGCTTGGGAGGTTCTGCAGCCAGAAGATCCAGAGTTCCCAGCAAGTTCAGGCTTTATAGTGAGCTTGGGGCCAAGGCTCATTCAGTGAGGATGTACTTCAAAGAATGTTCTATATGAGACACATCTCTCAAGGGCTGGAGAGATGGCTCAGTGGCTAATAGCACTTGTTGCTATTACAGAGGACTCAGGTTCAATTATCAGCACCCATATGGTGGCTCATAACCCTTGTAACTCCAGTCTTAGTGAATTTAATTCCCATCTTCTGACCTCCCAAGGGCACCAGGCATGCATACAACTCATATATGTGCAGGCAAAACACTCATACGTATAGAATACTAAAATAAATGAATCTTTAAAAACAGTGTTTTAAGCCAGCAGCAGTGGCACATGCCTTTAATCCCAGCACTTGGGAGGCAGAAGCAGGTGGAGCTCTATGAGATCCAAGCCAACCTGTTTTACAGAGCTGTTGAGAACAAGCAAAGGAAACTTATTCCAAGTATCATCATTTTGTTTTCATACTCTGTTTAATCATAGGGAGAAAGTTCAAGTTCCCAGGCCCCTAGGGAGCTGAGAACTTCCCAATAGCTGAACAGCTTCTGTTGTGAGGAGACAGTTGTCTGAATCCAGCCATCTCAAGAACAACTTCTTCATCTTGCTGGCAGGGTCAACTAAGTTCATGTTCTCAGGCCCAGGGACCTACTCCTGTCCTAAATGATAAAAGCTCCCTTGCTCAACCCCTTATGTCAAAATAGGATTGGACAATGCTACAGGCCACTCCACTCCCCCTTGCTTTATGGTTTCATCCTTAAACATTCCACACAACATCCCTTCAGTGTTGCTGTTCACTCCCGAGTCTGCTCCGTGGCCCTGATCCACCAGTAACAGCTTGACTACAATAAATTTTTGTCATTGCATTGACCTGGTATTTGAGTCATGTTGGATTTAATCAGACCCCACCATAAGAGCCAAGTTCTAGGACAGCTAAGAAAGACCCCATCTCAAAAAATATTTTAGGGTGGGCATAGTGGTGTACACCTTTAATCCCAGAGCTCAGGAGACAGGGGCAGGTAGGTCTCTGTGAGTTTAAGACTAGCCTGGTCTACATAGTGAGTTTCAGGATAACCAGGGCAATGTAGAAAAACCCTGTCTCAAAAAACTAAAAACAGAGAAGAAGAGAGAATGAGAGAAGGAAGGAGAGGGGGGAAAGAGAGAAGAGATGAAGGGGGAGAGGGAAGAAGAAGAGAGAAGGAGAGAGGGAGAGGGGGAAGAGAGGGAGAGGGGGTGGGGGAAAGAATCTTTTCAAGAAGGCCAAGCCAGACTTGAGTAGTTTTTCTTACAGTGAGGAGGGTGGGATGTAACTAATGGCCTTGATTGTGGTAGGAAAGGCCTCTACTGTTAAGCTGCACCCACATACACCCACAGCTCCACTGAGGTTCTCAGTGGTATAAAAGATACTTTGTAGCCAGGTGTGATGGCACATACCTTTAATCCCTGCTCTTCTGAGGTAGAGACAGGTGAAATTTCTATGAGGCCAGCCTTCTGAACTACACATAGAGGTCTAAGACAGCCAAAGTTACATGGTGAGATCCTGTCTGGGGCAGGGGTAGGGGGTGGTTATCATTTATAGGTGTTACCTGGAAAGGCTACTAAAACTGGAGTACTAAACTCAAGGTACTCAAATAAGTAGGTTCTGTTTCTTCCTCAAGTGTTTTTATTGTTATACTTCATACAAGTAGTGAAATTTAAAATTGAATGTAGACTAAAGAGACAGCATGTGCTTGTAATCCTAGAATTTAGAAACTGAGGAAGGAGAAGTGTTAATTCTAGGCTTCACTGGGTATTTTGTAAAACACTTTCTCAAAACCAGCAAAACCCCAAAAATCCCTCTAAGCCCCATAAAAAAGAAAAACAGGAAAAAAAAAAAAGAAAAGAAAAAGCAAACCACATGGAAAAACAGCTAGGTGGCCAGGTGTTGGTGGTGTACACCTTTTATCCCAGCACTTTGGAGGCAGAGGCAGGCAGATCCCTATAAGTGTAAGGCCAGCCTGGTATACACAGTTGTTCTAGGACAGCCAATGCTACACAGAGAAATCCTGTCTCGAACTCCGTTCCCCCAAATGAAACCCAGAACCACAAACAAAATAAAATTATTTGGGAATATAAGATACTACAATCTGGGGTAGGGAGTGAGGTATATGCCTGTAATCCTAGCACTTAGATATAGAGGCAGGGGGATCTTGAGTTTGAGGCCATCCTGAGACACACAGTGACATATGAGACCCTAGTGCAAAGGTTGGGCATGGTGGCATATGCTGTAATTCCAGCATTTGGGAGACTGACTCAAAAAGATTGTTAGAAATTCAAGGTCAGCATGATCTACATAACATCAGGTCAGCCAGAGCTACAGAGCAATGCTCTACCTTAAAAAAAAAAATCAAAGCCAGGTGGTGGTACATGTGTCTTTAATTCCAGCACTCAAGAGGCAGAAGCAGGTGCATCTCTGAGTTCAAGGCCAGCCTGGCCTACAGACTGAATTCCAGGATGTCCAGGGCTATACAAAGAAATCTGGCTTCCAAACCAGAAATAAATAAGTACACAAATATTACTGCAAATGTTGTATTTTTAATGACTAAAATATAAAGTGTTAAGGTCTTTAAAATATAAATCAAGAGAAATCCACATTTTAAGGTTTACTTATGTATGAGTGTTTTGTTGTTTGTATGCTTTTTGGTGTACCACTTGCATGGTTGTTGCCCGAAAGTTCAGAAGAGGGCACCACATTCCCTGGAATTGGACTTATGGAAAGTTGTGAGCAGCCGTGTGAATAGTGGGAACAGAACCTGGGTCCTCTGCAAGAACAAGTGTTCTTAACCACCGAGCCATCTCTTCAGCCCCCAGAAATCCAGAATCTTAGTATCTTAAGAAAAATAGTCCAGGGAAATGGACAAGAATCCCCCCACTCCCCGCAGAAGTGCAAATTTTAACCTCACATACATATATTCCCTAAAGCTGTGAAGCTCAGCAGAGTGTCTTCAAAAGCACCTTTGGCTGGCACAAAGCAAGCCAGTTTTATGAGAAAAAACAAAAAACGAGCTTTTCTTACCTGGTAGGATGGATAGCCTTTAAATAACCCAACAAATGGCAGAAATTGTTTCTTCCAAAGCAGTGAGAACTATCAGGCAGAAGTGCCATTCAGTGGCGAGGCAGGGCTGTGCCTGATTTTTATGTATTGGCTCTTGATTGCAGAATTGAAACAACCTGAACTCGCATGGTGGAGAAGCGGGGAATCCACGCAACACAGTATTTTCTTAATTCATTCACCAATGTAAATGCCTCAATTGTTAGAGTCTGAAGAAGGCCCTAACAAGGAGTACACAATATAGAACAGTCCTATCTTATGTAAAAGATAGTGCTAAAATTGGAAGAGGGTTACACTGATAGCTTTTATGCTTGTCTTCACCTGCTAAGAATTTGGTAAAGATGTTCCTTTTTTTTTTTTTACCTGGAGACAAGGTTTCTCCACATAGCTCTGGTTGTCCTGAAACTCACTCTGTAGACCAAGCTGGCCTCGAATGAAAAGGTCTGCCTGCCTCTGCCTCCCAACTGCTGGGATTAAAGGCATGGGCCCACCACCTTGCTCTATTTTTAAAAGGCAGGGCCTCTGAAGTCCAGGCTGTCATGAAACCCTGGAACTTGCTCTGTAGAGCAGACTGGCCTAGAACTCAGAGAGAGCCTCCTTCCTCTGCCTCCTGTATGCTGGGATTAAATGCATCATCACCAGTCCTAGCCCAGGATGTTACTACTAAGCACAAGCAATTTACAGCTAACACACACCCTACCCCAGCATTTCCAGCGCTGTGAATTTGAAGGCTCACAGCTCTGCCTGACCCAAGCTGAGTGCTGAGGTTACAGAAAGCTGTGTTTAACTAAACACCATTCTACCACTGAGCTCCATTTTGTCTACTCTAGCTCTCTAGGTTCATTACTACTGACTAGAGATTTTGTCAAATGTAAATATTTTAAACCTTTTAGAATAGACATCAAAAATTGAGACAACTGTAACTCCTAAAAATTACATACTTGACTTTTTTTGGCTTTTTGAAATGAAATTTTTTCACGTAGCCCAGGCTGCCCTCAAAATCAGAGATCCATCTGCTTTTGCCTCCTGAGTGCTGGGATTAAAGATGTGTGCCCACCATTTTTTCCCCCTTAAATAAAAATATGCTATTCTGCTGGGTGGTGATGGCACTCAGGAGGGAGAGGCAGTTAGATCTCTGAGTTTAAGGCCAGCCTGGTCTAGAGTGACTTCCAGGACAGCCAGGGCTACAAAGAAAAATTCTATGTGCGTAAGAATGCATGTTTGTGTGTGTGAAACTAGGGCATGAGTCTTGCCTGATAAATTTTCTTGCTGGCCCAGGACAGCTACAACTGAAACTTTACAGTCATTAGTCAAATCTCTGGTTCCCGAGTACCCAGTCAACTTTTTTATACTTCATGAAGTCCTAGAAAGCCTTTTAAAGGTTTGTATACTCCAGTTGGCCTTGAACTCTTGATCCTCTCAAGTGCTCAGGTCATAGGCAAGGGACCCTAGTTTCTGCTGTCATGGGCAGCACACATGTAATTGAGTTACTGCCTAGGGCATCTATAATCCAACTGTCTTCCACAGGAAACCTACTGCGACCTAGTCTAGGTTGTCTGCTCATTTCAACAGAGAAAGGTGCAGTGCACATTATCTCACGAAGGACCAGAGGAACATGTATGTTGGAGTGGAGATGCCTAAACTGCAGTTCAAAAATCACTGTGCTGCAAAATACTTAAACACTAGGAAGATGGGATTAAAAGGCTGCATCACAAATTAGCAGTGGTGGCATACTCATAGTACCAGACAGAAGGAGTTGATCTGAGTTTGAGGCCAGCCTGGTCTACACAGCAAGATCCAGAGCTACACAAAGGCATCATGTAAAGAGATACTAATATGTCTAAGCTTGTGGGTTTGTCCTACAGAACAGTAATCCTGATTAAGTTTCTTTCAGAACTTGCCTCTAGAAAAAAAGTGAACTAACTTTTTAGAGTATTTTCCTGTTTCTGACAGGCTAGTTGGCTTAACTGCCCATTCTGGAGGTCTGTTTGAAGAGCTAACATAATTCTAATTTGTGATACTTTGCTAGTTTCCCAAGTATGTAATCTCTGAAAACATGCCTAACATCATCCTTCTCAAGGGAAGTACTCATAATTTACATATGCAGGCTTCAATCCAGTTACTGGGCTGGGCAGGAAGCTCAGGTCTACAGCTCTTGCCAACCATATACAATGCTCTGGCATCCTTCTCCAGTGCTCCAACCCCCTCCCAATAAAACCAATACCTTGCATCAACCTTACCCAACAGTCAATGTCCCATTTGTTGCTACACAAATGCCTTATAGAATGATTTATATGAGTGAAAACAGAAAGGCTTGAGACACAGAATTTCTACAGAATTTACTTAGTGATCTTTTAAGTGCTTCCATATTCTTGACACCATCTTACTCTGCGGCAAGGCTGGCTCCCTGCCTTACATTTTAAAGACTAATCCCATGAATTTATTACACCCCATTAATACACTTTGGTATATGTGCTGGCTCATTACCAAAACCCAACCAGAGAAGCCATCTGAGGCACACTGGGGGAAAAAACTCCTCCATTTCACTTTGTACTTGGGAGGCAAGACCAAATTGAAAGCCAATTTTCAATACTTTTTCTTCTCAAGAGGGGGACCACCTAAGCCATCACTCCAGCTCTGTAGTTGATTCTTATCAATTCCTCTCAGCCAGGCGTGGTAGCACAAGTCTTTAATCTTGGCACTCAGGGAGGCAGAGGCCAGCCAAGGCTACACAGAAACACCGTCTTGGAAAAACACACACACACACACACAACACACACTTCACTGGCCACTCAGGGAATGGTTTTTTTCCCAAAGATTATATATACAATGCTGTCTGCAAACACGCCAGAAGAGGGCACCAGATCTCATTGTAGATGGTTGGGAGCCACCATGTGGTTGCTGGGAATTGAACCTCTGGAAAAGCAGTCAGTGCTCTTAACCTCTGAGTCATTTTTCCAGCCCTCAGGGAATGTTTGTACAGGCTTAAGAGCTCCCATGCAGATGGAAAGCTGCTGTCTTCAGATTAGTAAAGTGAGTAAAGTAACAGCACAGTGCATTTATGCAGAAGATGTCAAACTTTTTTAATTAAAAAAATACAAACATACAGAAGCAGTTATCAGCAAATACACTGAACAATTAAAAAATTTTTTTTTTTTTTTTTTTGCCTCAAACCCCTAGTTTTTACATACAGAAATACTAATTTAGAGTCACCCATGGAAATTTTACAAAAATCATTTACGTCCAGGACTGCTAAAAAAAGGCTGTGACAGAATCAGGACCAGAGTACCTTTTTTTTGTATATTTTTTGAGACAGGGCTTCTTTCTGTAGCCTTGGCTGTCCTAGACTTGCTTTGTAGACCAGGATGGTCTTGAACTTGGAGAGATCCCACTGGCCTCTGCCCCCCAAGTGCTGGGGTTACAGGTGTGCACC
>CM053757.1:10880109-10910049 GCA_028658305.1 Pachyuromys duprasi | reverse complement strand
CATCTGTCCCTTTCTGTTGTGCATTTACATTGCTGGTCTTTTTCTTCTGGGATCTTGGACCATTTGCTGGTGTACTGCTGGTTTTACACACTAAGCCACCTTGAGTTGAAAGAGATGCAGCTTCCTTGGACTTTTTCTTTAACATTTTGTTCTTCTTCTTTAACTTTTCTTTTTCATGCTTTCTTTTTTTCTTTAGTTCCTACCAAAATAACAGATAAAAGTTTACCAGGGAAAACACCCAGAATACAGATGGCACATATTTGGAAGCTGCAGTTCTGATTATTCATAAGCTCCCTAAAAGATCCTTGACCCATGCAAACAGAATACCCCATTTACAAATACTTAAACCTCAGCCTACTAATTTAGAGGGTGAGGTGTTTTCAATCTGTAGCTCAGGCTCACTGGCCTTGAACTTAACCCTCTCCTACTTACCTGCCACATGCTACATCACTGACATGCTCTACCACACCTGGCTTTCTACTTTGAAATTTTATCCAGACAACTATACATACACAGATTCTAGCTGAAAGTGGAAACAGTGACATCAGCATGTTAGTACATACCTGTAATCCTGACTACCTGGAAGGCTGAGACAGGATGGCAACCTTAAAGGCCAATTTGGGCTATTTAATGAAGTTTAAGACTTAAACTGTGTCTTAAACAGAACTGGGGGCAGGCCCAGCTGGTGCACGCCTGTGATACTAGAGAAGCAGAGGCAGGAAGATCTCTTGAGTTCAAGGCCAGCCTGGTCTATAAGGTGAGCCTAAGACAGCCAAGAAAAAAAAAAAAAAAAGAAAGAAAAAAGAAAAGAAGAAAAAGAAAAAAAAAGAAGAAAAGGCTTAGTGCAGTGGTAGAGTGCATGCATTTTGTGCCCAAGGCCTTTTCAATGTATGCATGCAACTGAAAGGTGGAAGATAAAGAAGAGATTAAACCCTAGTGCCCTCACTAAATAAAAGTCTATGTTCCTCATAAGGGTCTACACTCCAGAATATGAGCAAGAAGTAGAGCCCATGGTCACTGAGCCCAGTGGATCACATTACTGAACCACTTGTCTTTTGTATAACTGCGTATGTGCATACCACAAGTCAACTTAGAGCATTTTTTGGGAGATACCCACTTTCTTTAAGACAGTCTCTTACTGGGATCTTGGGCTTGATGATTAGGCTATACTAGGGTGACTGGCCAGAGTCCCAGGGATCCATTCATCTTTCTCCACCTCCCCAGAACTGGATCACACTTAAATACCATGCTTGTATAGTGAGCACTTTTACCAACTGAGCCATCTCCCCAGACTTGACCCTCCAGTCTTCAATGTGGTTCCAGTCTTCAATGTGGTTTAGGGTGGTTGTGGATTCAGAGTACTTCAATTACTGCCTCACAGGTAAAATGTCCATCACTCTCATACTTTTAACTGCTTCTTTACAGACTGTCAACTACAAAGATAAAGAACGGGGATGTTCCAATTTGGAGAATTCTCCCGAGAAA
This sequence comes from Pachyuromys duprasi, assembly GCA_028658305.1. Taxonomy (NCBI): domain Eukaryota; kingdom Metazoa; phylum Chordata; class Mammalia; order Rodentia; family Muridae; genus Pachyuromys; species Pachyuromys duprasi. Next base: position 10,908,564 of record CM053757.1, on the reverse strand, counting down.
GTGGATTGATTCCTTTAATGGATGTGGGAAAACCCACTGTAAATTTAGGTAGCATATCCTTAGTAGCAGCCCAAACAATACAGATCATGGCAGAATGAGGAAGAAAGGTTATTGGAGTGCCTTTTGCTCAATAGGCTTTCCCTCTTGCTGCTGACTTGATTTAACCAGTTGTAGTGCCATTTTTGAGAATTTTGGTTTGTCTAAAAAGACAAATATTAGTAAGAATGTGCTTTCATTTTAATCCCTGGTGTAGGGATTTAGGGCTGCTTTGGACTGTCCACAGCAGCTGTTTATGATTTGCCTTGTGTTCTAGCAGAGACAATGGCTTTGCCATCCACAGGCTTGTGTGACATTTGGAATTCTGGGATCTGAGAGACAGTACGTGGCTCAAAGAAGAAATCAATTAGATGCAGGATGCCCCTCTCCCCTCTATCCTTTCTTTCCTATCTAGTGATAAGGAGTGAAAAGGAGAGGGGCAGGAATAAAAGGTGAGAAAAAGAACCTACAAAGTAGCAAAGACCAGCTATACCCAGTTGCTGCCATCAGCACCAGCAGTTCTCCAAAAATCCCCAGGTCTTAGTCACCAAATTTGGAGTGCTGAAGCACACAGGCTAGTAGACCAAGCAGCTACTGGGTTTTCAACATTTCCAGTGTGAGAGAACTTGTTACACTGAGATACAATGTTAGCTGATTATGGATAGAGACAACCAGCTATAGCATTAAAATGCCTGCTCTTTGTATTCTTAGTTCTTTATTGTACTGCTAATTCTTTAAAAAGTTTCAAAGAATTAGAGACAGCTGGATGAGAAGCCAGGCTTGTGGTTAATGCCTTTAGTCTGAGCATCCCGAAGAGTAAGGCAAGGGGATCTCTGTGAGTTCAAGGCCAGCCTGGTCTACACTGAGACAAAGGCAAACAGACCTCTCTGTGATTGAGTTGAGTTCAAGGCCAATTTGGTCTAAACAGCCAGTTTCAGGTCAGCCAAGACTATATAATGAGGGCTTTTTTCAACAAAACCAAAATTGGCTGGAAAAACAGCTCTGCAGTTAAGAGCATTTGCTCTTGAAAAGGACCTCGGTTGGATTCCCAGCAACAACATGGTGGCTCACAACTGTCCATAACTAAAGTTCAACCATAACTAAAGTTCAAGGGGAGCTGATGACCTCTTCTGACCTTGGCGGGGTCAACACATACATGTGGTGCAAAATATGCAGAACACACTAAAATTCTCGTACAGACCAGGATGGCCTGGTCAAACTCAGAGACCCTCTTGCTTCTGTCTCCCAAGTGCTGGAATTAAAGGATTACATCACTACCACACAGCTCAAACTTAAAAACTCTAAACAATGTAAAACCAAAGGTAAACTGGAAAATAAACTTGGAAATAATTTATAACAGTATTCCAAAAAGTGAGGATAACTTAGAGATGCTGTGGTCATGGTCTCTTCACAGCAATATAACACTAAGACAATACGTAACTCCTAGAAATAAAGACATGAAACAAAATAAATGAAAATTTCAGTAGACTCAACTAACACAGCCAAAGAGAATTCACAAATGACACTATTCTAAACAGTATTAATCTCCACTCAAACTATTACTCTGTGGTGGAAAATAGCATTTGTAGTTCTAAACCTATAAATCAAAATTAAGTTGAGGGCTGGGGAGATGGCTCAGTTAGCAAAGAGTTTGTGTGCAAACATAAGGATATGCGTTCAATATCTTGCCATCCACATAGAAAAAGATGGGCACAATGGTTGTCATCTACAATCTTAATTGTGGGTGGGTGCACAGACCAGGATCCCTGGAGCTCTTGGCCAGCTAGTCAAGCCAATCTGTGACCTTCATGGGAAGATCTTGTCTCAAAAATTAAGATGGAAGCTGGGAGTGATGGCACATGCACGTGCCTTTAATGCCAGCACTCGAGAGGCGGCTAGCTTGGTCTATAAAGCAAGTTCCAGGACAGCCAAGGCTACACAAAGAAACCTCGGTCTCCAAAACACCACCAACACCCCCCTTGACCCCCTCCAAATTAAGATGGGGAGCAACTGGGGAAGATATCCAATGTTGACCAGAATACAAAATTAAGATGTGTCTTGTTGAGGCTGGAGAGAGAAAAGCTCAGTGGTAAAGAGCACTAGCTGTTCTTTCAGAGGACCCAGGTTCAATTCCCAGCACCAACATGGTAGTTCATAAACCCACTTCCAGATCTGACACTCATATACACACATGCAGGCAGAACATGCTTTAGTCTTGATCTCTCTTAGCTACACTTTATATTATTAAGCCCAAACAATATCAGAACTTTTATACTAACTTTTTTCCGCATACTACGGAAGGATCCGGTGTTCTCATCCTGAGATGTGATGAACGAGGAAAATATGGGAAGGGAAACCGACTTCTCAGTTTTCAGGAACAAGAGTTTCACACTCTGCCATTTCTGAAACAAAGAAACTATGTCATCTACACATTGCCTCTTTTAAATGGAAAACATACTCATGCACCTGCCATACTGTACCTCTGGCAATTTTTCTGAAAGCATTTCTGAGACAGCCAGGATGTTTTCAATGATGTGCTGAATCTCCATTCCAGTGTGACCAATACGTATAGTACTAGAATTGAATAAAGAAATACAGAAGGTTTTATTTAAATCTTTAATTCTGCATTTTAAAACTCTATTTCCAGCGGGCGTGGTGGGGTACAGCTTTAATCCCAGCACTGGAGAGGCAGAGGCAGGTAGATCTTTGTGAATTAGAGGTCAGCCTGGTCTAGAGAGTACATTCAAGACAGCCAAAGCTACATAGAGAAAAGCCAAAAACAACCAACCTCCCCTCCCCTCCCCACACCCATTCCCTGCAGTAAAACACACCATGCTAAAAGAAACTACAGGGTGGACCATGGGATGGATCAGCCAGTAAAGGCACTTGCTACACAAGCCTGACAAGTTGTGTTCAAGACATGGAGCCTAAGGATAGGAGTTCAAACCTCAATGAACTCAGTGTAAAAGGAGAACTGACCCTGTAAATTGCCCTGACACACACACACAACAGATTACAAATAAAACAAAACTGGAAAAACCACAGGTTACTGAGAGGACCCCAAAGCTGTTCTGGGCAGAAAAACTCCAATAGGGTCATTGATACCTCATAGTTTTCACACCCCAAGCAGCTAGGTCCTTAAAGGGTTCCTGTCTCTGATGGCTAACAGATGTTAACATCTGTGCAGCTAAGGAACAGGGAGTAAGGAATGAACGGAAAGCCCACGAGGGCTCCTACAGCACTGGGTCTACTCGTCCTACCTCCTCACTGAAGACTCACTGTAGTGGCATTTTATGGAGCATTAATTAGACAGACTGTTTTGGAGCTCCTTTTTCCTAGTCAGCCACTGGCTGGGTCTGTCTGCTCTGCATGTGTACACAAAGCTATTTGCCTACGTGAAGAAAAGGAGAGGAAGAAACAAGACAGGAAGCCACTCTACCAGGCAGAAAACAAAAATAATGAAACAACCTCACTATGCAGTGCAGGCTACTACCCTCAAACCAGAGGCCCTCTTGGCTCAGCCTCTCTCTTGTAGGATGATGTGAGCCATATTTGGTATCTCCAACCATCCTTGTGATTCTATGCCTGTAACTGAGGAAGAAGGCCAGGCCCAATGACAATCTTCTGTTACTTAACTGAAACCAATCAAGGGGCTTCCCTCCTGCAGGCAGGTTGCAACAGGAACCTATTTATAGTGCTTGTTCTTGTTAAGCCTGCAGACCCACACTGACACTATCTTTGATCACACAAGGCTGGAAAGCAGTCATTATCCTTACTTTTTTAAAGCTGGGGATGGTGGCACACATGCCTTCAATCCCAACATTCACGGTAGAGGCCAGAGGACCTCTGAGTTCCAGGCCAGACAAAAAATACCTTTAAAATCTATTTTGAGACAGGGTCTCAATATCTAGTCCTAGCTGGTCTGGAACTCCGTATGTAGAACTCTGTTTGCCTCTAACCTTCCCAGTGCTGGGGTTAAAGGAATGTGTCACCATGCCTGGCTTAAATTTATTTCATGTGTTTGTGAATGTCACAGGACAACATGCAGGTACTCGTTCTTTCCTTCTGATAATGATGGTCCTAGGGACCAAACACAGGTTGTCATACTTGGTGGCTGGGTGCCTTAGACCTGAACCATCTTCTAGGTCTTTTCCTTAGCTGTGGTGTAAGGCTTTATCTAGTTCAGGATGCTAAGTGTGAATGAAAGGACAACTATGTAGCTACTTTCTCCCAGCTAAAACAAAGGGGGAAGACACAGGTTTTAACAGGTACAAGAATGTGAGCCTCCTCCCCAAGGCTATGTAAGCAGCAGAAATACTTTCCATGGAGTTGCCTAAAGCTGGACAGAGAACTCCAGTGGTACAGTTTTCATGACATCAGTCATGCTGGGGCAGGCCCTTCAGTGATACAGATGCTTAGACATGTTTCTTTAAATAAGATCACCTGTGCCACTCAAGGTCAGCACAGTAAAAGTACTGCTCAAGACAGACCCACGGAATCATTTCCTTAGTCTATGGTTAATGCCCTACCTGGTGTGAACAAACATTCACATGTCTCCAAGAAAATCAGACAACAAAGACACCGAACTTGTTAATGGTGGATTAAAGTTACTTCTAAAAAACTTTTTCCTAAAGTCTTAAACTTCTTAGGGTTTTAACAGAAGGACCTGGTTTCATTAACACAACCCTTTAGGTTAAAAAAAAAAAAAAAAAAGGATTCAATCACCACAACATGCAAACTTTAAAAAGACACACATTAGCAGGCGTACTGCTAATCCCAGCACTCTGGAGGCAGAGACAGGTGGATCTCTTTGAGTTCCTCAGTCTGGTCTACAAAGTTAAGTCCAGAACAGCCAGGGCTCTACCACACAGAGAAACTGTCTCAAAAAACCAAACCAAATCAAGCTAAAACAAAAGGAGCCACACACTGACATTCCTCATTACCTGCAAGAACCATGTTTGGAGATGTTTAAGACAGTCCCTGTGATACGGCGGTCAATCTCTTTGGACAGATTCTTGGCCAGAAGATTGACAGGTACCGGAACTCTGTAAACACACAGATATCAGAACACTGCACATAGAAAACCCCATACCATTCAGTTCAGTCACTGCAAATAAACTTACTTCTTCCTCTGATAGAAATGCCTTCCTATGTGTGTGGGCAAATGCCGTCTAATTCTTTCATCAGCAATGAAGATGTCAAAGCTACCCAAGAGACGGAGCTTGGCTTCATAGGCTTTATATTCTGTCTTTAAAGTTTTAAAAGGGATAATCTAAAAAATAGAGACAAGAGAAAAAAACATAAAATGTTAAGACGCTAAAGAAGGAGAAGAAATATTTCCTATTCAGATTGGTCCTAGAGCCATGCCCCTCTCAGTTTAATGAATTCCTAAGCATCAAAAATGTCCCGGACACTATACCAAATGCTAGAAGACTCTAAGAAAAATGATCAAAAATCCTGAATAAAAAAAACCCAGTATGTAGACCAGGCACCTAAGTAGATGAAAATGGGAGTCTCAGGTTGGAGAATGTTAACCTTGAGGCAATTGAGCCAGATGCTATCTCAAAACAAAGTAAAATGAGCTGGAGAGATAGCTTAGTGGTTAAAAGCACTGGTTGCTCTTACAGAGGACCTGGGTTTGATTCTCAGCACCTACACAGTAGCTCACAGCCTTGTGTACCTCCTTCTAGCTCCAGGGAATCCAATATTGTCTTCTGGCCTCCATATGTACCTGTGTGCACAAGGTGCACAGACACATGCAGACAAAACACCTAGATACATTTAAAACAAAAAAAAGTGTCTTGGAGATGGGGGAGGGAAGGAGCACCCCATGTAGTGGTGCACCTTTAATCCCAGCATGAAGGAGGATCTCTGAGTTGGATGCCAACCTGGTCTCCATTGCAAGTTTGGGACAGAAACTTAGCTTTGGATTTAATTCCAGTACCAGAAGAAATAAAAAGAACCAGTGAGTACAAAGATACACAAACATCACAAACAGGGTCAGAGGTAGACACGCGATGCTTTACAAGTACAGAGGGCCTGACACAGACAATCAAGTTTTAAATAATCTGAATTCCATGCTCCCTCTAGCCTTCTTAGGTACTGCACTCACAGTAATTAAAAAATAAGATATAAAATCTGATGTGCACAAGCAAAACGGAATGCAGCCAGTCAAAACTCTTGACAATTAGATCAAAAACAGAAAAATGGGCTGGAGAGATGGCTTAGCAGTTAAGAGCACTTGTTGCCCTTTTGAAGGACCTAGGTTTTACTTCCCAGCAACTATCAGGCAGCTCACAACCACCAGTAACTCAAGCTCCAGGGGATTTGATACCTTCTTCTGGCCTCTGAGGATACCTGTATCCATGTGGTGCCTATGCATAACATTAGGAACACACACATCCATAAAAGAAATAAGTTAAAAAAAAGACCTAAAAGACCCCCCCCATCAGTGTATGATAACACTGATACAGCAGTGTTATCATATTACATCTCAATTAAATAATAACATGACTCCTACCCGAGAGACACTGTTAACTCCGTGCTTTTTCAAAAGCTTTTTATAGAAACCTTCTGTCTGTTCAGGTGATTCACAATCATCTTTGGTAAACAGACAGACTTCTGATGAATCTGGTAGAATACTATGAGGCAAAGACCTGCAAAACATGACAAAATCAAGGAGCAAAGCATTATTCCAGAAAATACACATATTAACCACAACATATACCTACCCTAACTTAAAACTGGTTCTCTCCTTATATCATGTGAACCAAGAAGTCTAAATTCAGGTCTTTAGAACTCGTGGCAAGCACCTTTACCTGAACCATCCAGTCAGTCCCACTTAACCTCACTCTATTTTTTTTTTTTTGAATGCCAGGTGTGGTGATATATGCGTATAATTCCAGCTTTAAAGAGACGAAGTAAGGAATGTCAAAAGTACCAGGCCAGACCATAAAAACAAACACCAAAAACTACAGAAATCACCAAGGTGAAAAGTTGAGGAAAGATAGAGAGTGAAGGATGCAAACAGAGGGCTAGGAGCGCAGCTTACTTCGAGCACAGTTAACCTCACACAGTCAAGACACAGGTTCAATTTCCCAAGGAGACAGCTTATGTATTCACTATACAAGCATCCCTCAAATCCACGTGAGAGAGGAGGCTGGTGATGAGCATAGGTTATGTCAGTGAAGGTGGAGACAAGAGAACCATGGAGCTCAGGAGTCAACTAGTCCATCTATTTGATGAACTCCAAAGAAATGAGACCTGCTAAAAAGGGGAGGCAGATGGTGTTCCCGAGGAAGACATCCAAGGATGTCCTGTCCTCTACACTCATGAGCTCATGAACCCATAGGCACATAGACAAAAATGTGCACATACAAAGACATATGTGTTAAGGTAATGTGGGGGCTGGGGGAGCGGTCCGTGCATTTCAAAACAAGTTGTATTCCATTCCCAACATTCACCCGCAGCTTATAACTGAATGCCACTCTAGTTCCTGGGAATTCATTGGCTTCTTCTGGCCTTTCACAGGCACTAGGCATACATATGGACAGACACGCACACAGGCAAAACAATCATGCACATAAAAAAAAAAATAATAAACACCTCTACAAAGTAACTGGGAGCTGTAGAGAAGGCTCAGTGGTCAAGAGTACTGGCTATTCTTCCAGAGGACCTAACTGTGGTTCCCAGTACCCACATAGCAGTTTTATAAACGTGTTTAACTCCAGTTCCAGGACATCCGATCTTCTTCTGATCCCCACTGGCAGCCCTTCTAATGGACCTAGGTTTTACTTCCCAGCACCCATTAGGCATCTCACAACCACCGGTAACTTAAGCTCCAGGGGATTTGATACCTTCTTCTGGTCTCTGAGGACACTTGCATCCACGTGGTACATATGCGTAACATTAGGAACACCCACATCCATAAAAGAAATTAAAATTAAAGAGAAAAATAGACCTAAAGACCAAAAATATATAGCAGTTTATCATATTATATACATTATACATACACAGGTGTGCATGCACACACACAAATATTATTTAAAAAGTCATTTGGGAATCAGAAGTGTCTTTTCTCTCTAACCCTTCCAGTACCCTCACTTTTGGAGAAAAACAGCTATCCTCCTACATACTTTGTTAAGCAGAGCTGGTTGTCACATAATGTCACAATAGTTTGAGTTCATCTCAAACCATGAGTTTCAGAATGATCAAATTATTTTTTGTTAGTAAAAGAAGCTCTCAAATATTGCACAGGACCAATTTATACTAACGTGATTACTTGTATTCTTTTTTTTAGTCCTTAGTCTGCCAACTCTACAGCAGAGGAATCTGACCCAGGACAGCCAACAAAATCATACAACATATACAGGCAGACCAGATGAGTCTAGTCGGGCGCCGTGGTGCAGGCAGGTAATCCCAGCAGCAGAGGAAGGTAAATCAAGGCCACCTGGCCTACAAAGCTAGTCCAGGAGAGCAAAGGCTACATAAAGAAACCTGTATGGGGGGGGGGGGGCGGCACAAAGGTAGAGGGAGGGAGAGAAGGAGATGTGCTGGATGCTACATCTAATATCCAGAGCTCAAATCCCAGAAACAACATAGCTGGAGAGAAATGATACTTATTCTCTGTGTCTTCCACATGTGTGCCCTTAACTCCCCAGACACATTTAAAATATTTTTACCTTGACAGTGGTGGCACACACCTTAAATCTCAGCACTCAGGGAGGCCGAGTTTGAAGTCAGCCAAGGCTACAGAGAAATCCTTGTCTTGAAGAACAAAAACAGTTTTTTATTATGTATTTATTTAGTTTCAAGACATGGTTTCTCTGTGTAGGCCAAGATGTCTTCTGACTGCATGCCTCTGCCACCCCTGGCTCTAAAAAAGAAAATACCAGGCTAGAGAGAGAGTGCAGAACCGAGAACACTCAACAGTTGAGAGCAGCTGCTCCTTTCCCAGATCTGAGTTTAGTTCCCCGTACCCACACTGGGCTGCTCATAACCTCTTGTCTCTCGATTTCCAGCTGATCTGACATTCTCTTTTGCAAGCAGTGGATACATGCGGTACACATGTATATACTTAGACATGCTCTGAGTGCACTCCTTTAACCCTAGCAGTCAAAAGGCAAAGGCTGAGCTATAACTGAGTTAGGGGGCCAGGCAAGACTTAGTAACAGCCCAGCAAAAAAAAACCAAACAAACAACTTGAACAGATAAATTAGAACTTACATTCTGACTCGAAGTTCCTTTGCTGGAATTTTCCATAATATCGCCATTAAAAATACGTTCTCATTCTCATTCAAGAGCAATTCAGTACTGCTTTTTCTGGACTTGGAGTGTGCAAACAGAACTTCCACAGCCTTTCTGATCTGCAGAAACACAGAAATAAGTTAATTTTCTCAATCTAGGTTAATTGTTCCCGTGTACACTCGTTTCCTTTGTTCCTTTTTATTGCGCAAAATTCATCAGTATATTAGGATCTTGCAGTTTGTACCCAGTGCAATTTAAGAATCCGTCCAAAGACCCCCAAGTACCTGCCTCCCGGATCTGTTTGCAAGGTTTTTTTCTACTTAAGAGAAAGGGCTATACGGAAGCTTCTCCTGACCTCCATGAGAAAAAGCACAATGAGGAAATGCGCATGGTGCCAGGAGCCATTTACTGAGCATCATGTGCTCCGCCCTGGGCTGCTTTGTGCACGTGCACGTACACTGTCCTGTAATCCTGCAGAACGGGGCGCAGAAACCCACTTTTAACAGGAGGCAGGTAGGCCGTAAGCCTTGAGACGCGAACCGGTTGGAGTGCGTTCTCAGCGACCTCCTTCAAGCTCTGGGGCGCCCACGCAGTCGCGGGCCCATTCTGGACTTCCAGGCCTCTCGCCCCACACTCCGCGCCTCACGCCGGCCCTAAACACCCGGCTTCCGAATCGCTGTCCCCAAAAGCCACTCGCCTGCTCTTTGTCCAGCTGTTCCAGAGCGATCGGCTTCGCCTGCACCGCGGTAGTGGTCGCCGTGGCGGCTGAGGCAGGGGTGGAGGCGGACGCAGCGCACTCCATGACGCCTCGTGTGGAACTCAGGAATTGGGACGCTTGCGCAAGCGCAGGGCCGAGACCCGGAACCGGAAGACAAAGGGTAGGCCCTCAGGGGCCTCGCTCGTCATTTCCGGAAAGGCGCGGAATTTGATGGCCGGGTTTCCCTCTGAAGTGGTTGGGGTGGGAGGCGGGTGAAGTCGGCTGCCGCCGCAGTCACTCCTGAGGCTCGCCTCTCCCTGCATCCCCCTATTTCTAAGGCGGCAGGCCTCGCAAGCCCTGTCGCTCCTGCACGGAAGACAGCAAGAGACTGCCCTGAGGAGAGAGGCTGGAGCCCTGTCCTCAACCTCATGCTGTCCTCTGAAGACATGGCTTAGGAAGCCGTGGCTCATCCACTCCGTCGTATCTTCGGGCGTCGCTTTCCCCAGACTGGTGGTGTTCCCATGAAATAATGAGGAACCGCCAACACTAAGGGCGAACGAAAATCTGAGTCGGGCTCTAAGGAGTGTCTGCCCAGGTAAGACCCTGGACCGGGCTACCTGTGAGGGGAAAGGTGGGATAACGCGTAGGGGAATGCTCCAGACGTCTTCCTCCTCCTCCAATCCCTTCCGCAAAGGACACCTCCCCTAGAACCTTCCAGAACTGTTAGAAACATACCTCCCCCCCTCTATTTACGAATAGAGAAAATTAAGTTTTTTTTAATATCAAAAGTAGTTGCCAAGCATACCCATGTGCTGACCTTTCCTCATACAGTGCCTTTGAGGTTTTCCATCAGTTCAGGGAGCTCCGAATGGTACCATTAGTTTTTGTTTTGGTTCTTTTGGGACAGGCTTTCTTTATTTTGTCTGTTTTGGTTGTCCTGGAACTCTTCATGTAGACCAGGCTATCCTTGAACTCACAGAGATCCTTTTGCCTTAGTTTCTAGAGTGCTGGGATTAAAATCATTCTACAAGCCAGTGTGGACGAGGGCAGTGGGCGTGGTGGACAGCCTGGTCTACAAAGTGAGTACAGGACAGCCAGGGGCACACAGAGAAACCCTGTCTCAAAACACCAAATAAACTCAAACAAAGCATTTGTCAATACGCCCCGCTTAGTCTATTTTTTTTTAAGCCACGATCTTTCTGTACAGCCCAGGTTCTAAAATCTGACTTGAGCCCCCTGTACTTCCCGTATGTTAGGATCACAAGAGTGAGATCCTCTCCCACCTTGTACCAGTACAGCTATATCTTTTTTTTTTTTTTTTTTTTTTTTAGGAACTTTTAGGTAGATGTTAAGGATAGTGTCAGTCTTGGAAGGTAGTTCTGCGAATTTTTCTTAAAGATTTATTTATTATTTATACAACATTCTGTCTGCACACCAGATCTTACTATAGATGGTTATGAGCCACTATGTGGTTGCTGGGTATTGAACTCAGGACCTTTGGAAGAGCAGCGAGTGTTCTTAAACTCTGAGCCAGCTCTCCAGCCCAGTTATGTGAATTTTTTGAGATCTGAAGAAATGGGACTAAAATGCTCTCCATTGTCAGTTTTCCAAGTGTTTCTTATATGAAAGAAGACTAATGTTCTGCTGGTGTCTAATTAGGACTTTGTCTTGACTTGTCTAAGACATTTTGAAAAGTCATTGGCACCTACTTCTACTTGTCTCAGCATATTTCAATGAATTATTACATTGGGCTTGAGATATTCAGGTTTCCTAACACTCTAAAGAACATTGCTGGTAGGTGTTCTTTTGTCTGAATTCAAGTTTGAGAACCAGAACATTTTTTTAATAATTTATTTAAGTTTTTGTACATTAGTGTGAAGGTGTCAGATCCCTTAGAATTGGGGTATAGATGGTTGTGAGCTGCCATGTGGGTGCTGGGAATTGAACTCAGGACCTTTGGAAGAGCAGCCAGTGCTCTTAACCTCTGAGCCATCTCTCCAGCCCCCCTTTTTGGTTTTTGAGACAGAATTTCTCTGTGTAACCCTGGCTCTCCTGGAAATCTCAAACTCACTGCAATTCCCCTGCCTGGTCTACCGAGTGCTATGATTAGCGGTTTGCTTTTTATTTTTTTAAAAAGGGATTTATTATTCTTATTTTATGTGTGTGGATGCATTGCTTGCTTGTATATCTGTGCACCACATGTGTGCAGTGCTGGTGAGACCAGAAGAGGGTGTTGCATCCTCTTAGAACTGGAACTATAGATGGTTGTAAACCACCATGTGGGTGTTGGGAATTAAACCCTGGACTTCTAGAAGAGCAACCAGTGCTGTTAACTGCTGATCCATCTCTCCAGCCCCAAGCATCAGACTTTTGGGCAAAGGAAATGGCATGAATTCAGATGATAGATTCTGGAAGTGTTTGGAAACACTAACTGACTAAAGCCAGAGAATTGCAAAATGGAGAGATGGGATATGAAGCTTTTTTAAAAAAGACTTTATTTATTTACTGTATATAAGTGCTCTATCTGCATCTATACCTGCACACCAAAAGATGGTACCAGATCACATTATAGATGGTTGTGAGCCACCATGTGGTTGCCGGGAATTGAACTCAGGACACCTTTGGAAGAGCAGACAGTGCTCTTAACCACTGAGCCATCTCTCCAGCCCCAGATATGAGGCTTTTAAAGCTGACAGAGGAACTGGTTATCAAACTGTGATTACACTTGAAAGAAATCATAAAAAATACTAATAGCAAAGGAAAAGTGATGGATTATATGTTAGTGAAAGTAATCTAGTTGTGGTATTGCAAGGTGAAAGATAGAAACCTCTTTGAAGTTCCTACTCCCAAGTAATGAATCTTTAACACATAGATTCCACATACCCCTCTTTCAGTGTGGGCTGATTTAGTGACTTGGTTCTTTCTAATACAATATTGAAAAATGATAGATGTCAAGCCTGGCATGGTGCTTACAATCCTAGTATTGAGGGGCCTGAGGCAAAAAAATTGCAGTGAATTCTAGGTCGGTCTGGGTTACAGAGCAATACTCTTTCTCAGTGTGGTTTCTGAAATTATGATTACTTATAATTTCTCTTTACAATCCCCCCCCCCCCTTATTCACTCATTTGTAAGGCAACCCTAGAGAGAGAGAAGCCAGATGCTATGTATGAAACTACTTTGACAACCATCTAGCAACCACATGAATGAAGTAAATGTGAAGTTCAAAAATTCAAAGATACAGCCGGGAGCAGCAGTGCACGCCTGTAATCCCAGCACTCTGGGAGGCAGAGGCAGGCAGATCGCTGTGAGTTCAAGGACAGCCTGGTTTACAAAGTTAGTCCAGGACAGCCAAGGCTATACAGAGAAATCCTGTCTCGGAAAAATTTTTTTTAAGTTACCTAGTTGAATATGTGAGTAGGTTTAAATGGCTGTTAGAGAAAGCTCAGAAGACTTTTAACAGTGGAGATCCAGATGAGAGGAAAGACATAAGGCTAGCCAGGATAATGATAGCCAAATTTAGAGAAGGTCCTGAGGGAAGCCAAAAGTACCCCAGGTGACCAAATCAGTGCTGAGCCAGGGTAGAGGACCAGTGTGCCTATTATAAGAGAAAAAGAGAAAACAAATGCCTAAAAATTCAAAGACAAGAAAAAAGAGAATGATATTCAGTCTAACTCGATCAGATTGATGGGATCAGAGCACCATACCAGTGAGCCCCAGGAACCCATGGTCACAAGAAAATGGAGGGCAAAACTCTATGGTTCCTGGTAAATACAGGTACGGCCCATTCAATACTGACTGAGAGAACCACCGTCCAAGGGGCCACAGAAACAAGCTTTACTCCTGGACCACCAGCCAAGAAGTGAATCTTGAACAAGGTACTGTGCCTCATTCTTTTCTTGTTATGCTAGATTGTCCATAGTCCTTGATTAGCAGAGACTTGTTAAGAAAATTTGCCACCATCACCGTTTTGGACCAAGTGGATCTATACTCAGCAATTCTGGTAAATTTCCTTTTATCAGAAGAATATGAAATGACAGAAATGAGTGCTAGAAAACTAGGAGCTGACTACTCTTAACAGAATTAATGCTAACATCTGCAACAGGCATAGAGACGAGTTCTCCTGGGCTGGCCTCACAGTGGCTTCCAGTTATTGTTCAACTCTTGAACTCAGCTTTGCCTGTAAGGGTTAAACAGTACCTAGTCTGGAAAGAAGCCAAAGCTGGCATTAGAAAACATATCAACTGCTTTAGAGATGCAGGAATGTTGGTGCCCTGACACTCACCTTAGAACTCTCTACTATGCCTATTGTCAAGACAGGCACCAAAGACTACCACCCTGTTCAGGACTTAAGTATATAAAAGAGTTGAGACTATTCACCTGATTTAAACTTTTCTCAGCCTATTGGCTCCAGGAAAAAACTGTATATACTGTCTTAGACCTGAAGGAAGGAAGCCTTTTTCTCTGCCTCTGGTGCCTCTGAACAAACCTATATTTGCTTTTGAATGGACAGATCCTGAGTCAGGGGTCAATGGCCAATTGAACTGGACTCAGCTACTACAAAGGGCTAAGAACTCTTCCAAAAGAACTGTTTGATGAGGCTCTTAGTGCAGACCTGCTTGGATACCACCAAGGGCACCTGAGTATCACCCTCTTGCAGTATGTGTATGATCTCCTCATTCCTGCATGCACCCTAGAAGAGTACCAACAAGCCACCAAGGAATTGCTTGCAATGCCTCAGCAGCTGGGCTACCAATTTTTGTCTGTCAAAAAAAGGCTCAGTTATGCTCCAGTAAGGTAAGTTATCAGGGATATTGCTTGGAGGAAAGCAGCAGAACTCTGTCTTCAAGCAGGATCCAAGCTCTCTTGAATATTCCTGAGCCACAGGATAAAAGGCAGGTGAGAGAATTCCTGGATACAATGGATGCCTAACTTTGCAGAAATAGCAAAACTATTGTACCAGAGCCTAGGAGGAGACGGCCCTTTGAGCTGGGAGGACAAGGAAAAGGAAGACTTCTAAAAGCTCAAGGAAGCTTTGATGTCAACTTTAGTTCTCAGGCCCCCTGATAATGTTAAACCTTTTTGGTTTTGTGGATAAGTAGAAGTGAGTGGTGAAATGTATATTGACTCAAACTTTGAGACTATGGAAAAGGTCTGTGGCTTATTTGTGTAAACA
The DNA here is from genome assembly GCA_028658305.1 of Pachyuromys duprasi. Taxonomy (NCBI): domain Eukaryota; kingdom Metazoa; phylum Chordata; class Mammalia; order Rodentia; family Muridae; genus Pachyuromys; species Pachyuromys duprasi. The sequence goes on along the minus strand of CM053757.1, from coordinate 10,893,412 downwards.
TCTAGACCTGGTCGCAGCAGAATGGCCAGCTTATACCCAGGCCATTGCTGACACCACCATATTATTGATTCAGGAAACTGATAAACTGATGATGGAACAGGAGTTGATTGTCTTTACTCCTCACACAATTGAAATGCTTCTTCAGGGAGCCTCTGAGCACTGACTGGATTTGGTCAAACAAGTGCCTCACCCATTATCAGGCTCTCTTTTTAGCTGCACCCAGGATCAGATACTCAGCTTCTTCAGTGTTAAACCCAGAATCACTTCTTCCTGACCCTGAAGAACAGCCAGTCCATGACTGTGTCTAGGTTATTAACCATTTGCAATATGGATGATCAGACCTCTGAGACTAGCTTCTCAGAAAGGCAGATGCCACCCTGTTCACCAGTGAAAACAGGTATATGCAAGATGGGATGAAGTATGTAGGATGAAGTATGTAGACACTAAGGTAATCTGGGCCCAATCTTTGTCTTCAGGAACATCAGACCAAAAGCTAGAACTGCTAGCCTTAAGTCATGGACTAAGATGGGGAAATAGCCACACTGTCAATATTTATACTGACAGCCTTGTACCAGGAACAGGACCTGTTAACCCCCAAAGGAAAGGAGATCAAAATCTAAGAGGAGATCTCAGCTCTCCTAGCAGCTATTGGGCTGCCAGAAAAGCTTGCTGTTATTCACTGTCCAGGACACCTGAAAGGGGACTCAGCTGAAGCATGAGTAACAGATATGTTAATGCCATGGCAAAAGAGTGGCCACCAAACTAGTGGAGCCATTGCAAAATTGGGTCTTCCCCCAATTCTCACACTCCTGCCTGAGCCAAGCCTATTAGACCGTCGTATGTATACTATTGAGGAAGAAAATTGGACCAGACAGCAAGGTTCCACTAAGGCAGAGAACTGGTGGATTCTTCCACATGGATGTCCCATCCTGTCAGAAGCCCTGGTGCCATTTCTTCTCACTAATTCATCAGAACACACGCCTGGGATTGACTAAACTGGCAAAGAATTTCTCCCTACAGTTCTTTTTAGAATCAGGTGCTCCCCCCTACTAGGACAGGCTGACACCATTTGAAATGTTTGGCCAACCGCCTCCACTATTCCTGTCAAGGGAAGTCCACAGATTATTGAAATGTCTATTCATTCCTTCCTCAAGTCCTTACAAGCACTGCAGCAGACAACTAGAGACATCCAGAGTCATCTATCACTCCCATTGGCTGTGCTACCCTTGGCTGAACAGCACACAAGTTCCAGCCTGCGGACTTGGTGTGGGTCTGCTGCTTACCCAGCAAGACAACGGAACCTTCGTGTTGTGATCCTGACAACGCCAAGGATCATCAAGGTAGCAAGGATGCAGCTTGGATCCACCACTCCCATCTAAAGGCAGACAAACTAACCAGGAAAAAGGTGACAAATGGAGGGTAATGCAAGATTCCCTGTGCCCTCTAAAGGTGCGGTTCATCTGTACCTTGAACTCAGACTGACACTTGATAGGTAACTACCATATGAGGCCAACTAAAATGTTGAAGTTTGGGATTGGGAGCTGTCTCAAACTTCAGATAGGAAAATAGTAAGTGTTTTCCAGAATGCTACTTCCCAACCCATGTTTAGATTTGACTTGTGTGATTTCTTTGATAACAGTGAACTTATGGCTGAAAGGGGAAGTTACAGTCTGGTTCACCTGGGTTGTGGGACCAAAATGCATACTAGGCTGATGGGCCTATACACTGTCATAAATGGAAAAGAGATTATCATTGTTCTACTCCAGGCTGCAAGGCTGGAGACCAGACTGGACATAACACTGGTAAATCTCCATTCAATAGGTATATCCTTCCCTGGATTGTAAACCTGGGACCTGCAACCCCTTCATTTTACAGATCATGGCCTGGAATGAATTAAATGACAAATACTGGCTTATAGGCTGGACCTGGGGAATTTATGCTTAAATTTAAGAATTATGGAAACAGTCCTGGTGTATATTTCACTATATGGAAAAAGATTGCACTGAGCCAATCCTGTAGGTCCCTGAAGGAGCTGGCTGCCTCAACCTGGGATTAAGGTGTCCTTTCTCTATCTTCCCTCCTAAGACCACTTTATCCATGGTAGCAAAGCGATCAACAGTCACAGTCAAGGGACCACAAAAGTAGATAGCTTCAGCCCTACTCTGAAACAAACTTAAAACTTTATCCTCTGATGATGCCCCTGAGCTTGAGTCCTTGAAGTTATTGTATAATTGGATAAATTGGAAGAGATTGTTGGATTTGTCTAGGTCTCAGGCCTTCCCTTTTTGTAGCAGTAGAGGTCAATCTCTTTCTTATCCTAACTACTACCTCACCAGAAAATTTAAATTGCAAACCAGAAGAAACTAAACTCATCCTGGGAGGTTTCCAAGGAATAGGCACTTGGGTTAATCTGTTCAGATTCCCTTTGTAGCCAAGCCTGTAATACTGTCTTAGATACCAACTGGTCTGATTATATTAGAATGTACTTGCTGTCCCCTATAAGGACCTGGTGGGTTTGTATGCCCAAGCTTGCTAGATATGTAACAGCTGAACACCTTGAATTGAGCCCACAGGAAGGGAATCTCTATATTCTAGCTTTTATCTTCTCCCAAGTAGACATATACTGGAGCGGAAGGTAGAAAACATTTGCCTGCATATAAAGGACTTTCCATTCTGAGGTCCAGCAGGGTCTCTTAGGAAAAAGAGAATAGCAATCTTAGCTATATTGTTAAGCCCCTCCTCCTGAAGCAAGAATCACTGGTACAGATGCCTTGGAAACATCAGCTATAGTTATTCAAGACCATAATTTTAAAATGCTAAGTGATAAACCAAGATGTACAACACCTAAAGGACTACATTGGGCAACTTGAAAAACAAAGTTGTTTCCCTAGAAGACAGGGTTTTATGGAACCATGGAGAACTAGATTTGTTACTCCTGAAGGAAACGCGTTATTTGTGCTGCCTTAGATGAAAAATGTTTTGGTGCCAATAACTCAGGAGTTTATGGGAAACATTAGATATGGTTCAGGAAAACGTAGATATAAAGGCAAAGGAATGTGCTGAGGCTTCTAATTGTTACCAATCTTTTCTCTTGGCCCCCATAACTTAACCGCCCCTTTAACAGCCCAAACTAGGCCTGTTCTTTTACTAATGCTTGGCATCACAATTGGCCCCTGCATTTTAAATTGGTTACTGCCATACCTTAAAAAGTACAATCAGCTCTGCTACATATGAGCCCTACAGGTTTGGTATCAATCTGTCCTTCAACACAAATCAATGATTTGATTCATATTATCAAGAACCAGTGGGTAATATGATAACTAAGTAAACTCTGTTTTATATGGGGCACCAGTTTTAGTAGGCTTTGTCCTTTGACTTAAATTCCTGAAAGATAAGCTCCTGATACCTGCCCCCTCCCCACAATGGTGTAACTTGTGAAATGATTAGCTGCTGGCTCGAGCTTTTGTAACACACTTATATCTGTATACAGGGTAGTTTCTCATATAGCTGAAAATTCCACAGGAAAATTAAGTAATTGTGTTTTTTGCCATTACAAACCCTTCCCACAACCCCTCCTGCGTGGCACGCCTTTGCGTTGGCTTTAAGGCTGTCACCCTGCTAGCAGTTTTAATAAATTCATCTAACTACAATCTGGATTGAGTTTGTGGTCTCAAACCTCATAACAGCCCAGCATGAACTCCTAGGTCTTAATCCTTGTGTGGCAGCTTAAATTTTTGTCTTTCTATAGTAAAATTCTTAAAATTATTTCAGTTTTTCCTGGCCCCTCACAGTCTTGGTTGTATTTTTGTCTGGGGTTGTAGTTGTTAAGACAGAGTCTTATGTAATCTAGACTGGTTCAAAACCTGATCCAGATTAGACAAGACTAACCCTGAACTACTTATCTTGCCTCTACCTTCCAAGTACTGGGATATAGGCTTGTGCCACTCTATCCAGAGGTCTGTTGAATTTGAAACTATTTTCATGGTTCCCCAAGGGACTTTTACTTCCTTAGATTTCCATGCCTTTTAGGAGGACTAGTGGGCATTTTGTTTGTTTATTTGTTTTTTGAGTTTTTTGAAAAAGGGTTTCTTTGTGTAACAGCCCTGGCTGTCCTGGAACTTGCTCTGTAGACCAGGCTAGCCTCAAACTCAGAGATCTGCCAGCCTCTGTCTCCTTAGTGCTTGTACTACAGGTGAGTGCCACCACTGTCCGGCAGGCAGACTAGTTTTAAATGTGGACAGTAATTATAGAAATGTACTGCCTTTTTTTCTTATTATGGTATAACTTTTGATTTTTTAAGGGAAATATTTTTTCTACTGGTTAATATTTTAGGACGAACTAAAAATACTAAGTTAATCCATGTTCTAAAAATAATTCAAGTAAATCTGAAAGAAGCAATTTATTGAGGACTAAATAACTTAAATTCTATTTATTTATTTGTTATTTTGGGGTTTTTTTTTTGTTTTTCAAGACAGGCTTTCTCTGTATAACAGCCCTGGCTGTCCTGAAATGGCTTTGAATTCACAAAGATCCACCTACCTCTGCCTCCCAAGCACTGGGATTCAAGGAGGGAGACAACACAGCTCAGCTTGTTTATTTGTTTTTGATGCTAGAATTTAACTCAGGGCCTCTTGTGTGGTAGGCAATCACTACCAGCTGAGCCGGCATGCAGCAAAGACCCCAAGGTCCACCGCTCATCAAAAACATAGTATGAAATTGAGAGTCCTTATGAAGATGGCCATCAACTGCTTGGAGAGAAACAGTTCTCAAAGAGCATTCCCAACTGCTTTCTGCAGGGAGTTTGCTTGCTTGCTAGCTCAATCTCTATCTCTCTTTATCCATCCATCCATCCATCCATCCATCCATCCGAGACAAGGTTTCTCTGTGTAGCCCTGGAATTAACTGTATATATCAGGCTGGCCTCAAACTCAGATTCACTTGCCCTGCCCCCTGAATGCTGGAACTAAAGGCATGCACCAACATACCTGGCCTCTGCAGGGTACTTTTAAAGGCAAAAAACATACTCTGCTTAACAGTTGGTACAGCAACAAGCAGTTTAACAGAAGCAAAAAGCTGCAGTTAAGTGGAGCATACAGGGTTGGGTAATTTTCTAAGGAACTTTCCTATAGGAAGGAAATAAGTCTGGGGTGGGGATCAACTCAGAATCAGACCCTAGATGGCTGTAGCAGAGACAAGGAGGAACCTTGGCCCTGTCACAGCCTCAGCATTAAAATTCATTCTCATTCTCTCTCTCCTCCTTCCTCCCTCTGTCCCTTTTTCTCCCACCCTCTCTCATGACAGTGTCTTACTATGTATCTCCAGCTGGCCTGGAACTCAGCTGTGAGTAGAGAAGGTTGGCTTTAAACTCAGAAATGTGCATCTGGAGTGCCTGGGATTAAAGTGCCCAATTTTTTTTTTTCCTTTGATTAGTGTGTGTGTGTGTGTGTGCAGAAAGAGATTTGAGTGGTATCCATTGAGCCATGTTTCTGCCCTGTGAAAATTTCTTAAATTGATGATTCTTTCAGAATTTTTAATTTAGTCCTAGCACTTGGGAGATGGAGACAGGAGGATCACTACATTGACAAATAAGACATAAGACTTTGAGTTCAAGGCCAGCCTGGTCTACAAAGCAAGTCCAGGACAGCCAAGGCTACACAGAGAAATCCTGTCTCAAAAAACCAAAAACAACAACAAAAACCCATAAAGCTTTACCTAAAAAAAGAAAATAAAAAACAAACAATCAAAAACCCAAAACTTAGCCAGATGTGTCACCACCATGCTTTTAATCCTAGCACTCAGGACACAGAGGCAGATGAGTTCAAGGCCAGCCTGGTCTACATAGAGTTCCAGGACAGCCAGAGCTACATATGTGTATGTATATATGTGTGTATGTATATACATATATACAAACACACACATATTGAAGATACAAAACAATTGTGACATTTTCTAGTTGTACCCTTTCTAGATATTGTTTACTAGTACACATTGTTTACTAGTAGACTTTTATTATTGGTAAACCAACTTTCTTCATTAAATTCAAACTAGCAACAATTTTATTTTTAACAAGAATTCCTTAAATAAGCTAAGCTTTTCTCCAACCAAGAACCATGTATAGATATAACCTAGAACTTCTGCTCAGATGTAGCCCATGGTAGCTCAGTATCCAAGTGGGTACCCTAGTAAGGGGTGCAGGGACTATTTCTGACATGTACTCAATGGCGGGCTCTTTGACCTCCCCATACTGCAAGGGAGGAGCAGCCCTGCTAGGCCACATAAGAGGACTTTGCAGCCAGTCCTGAAGATATCTGATAAAACAGGGTCAGATGAAAGGGGAGGAGGTCCTCCCCTATCAGTGGACTTGGAAAGGGGCAGGGAGGAGATGAGGAAGGGAGGGTGGGATTGGGAGGGAATGAGGAAGGCGGATACAGCTGGGATACAGAGTTAATAAAATGTAACTAATAATAAAAATTTTTTAAAAAGAAATGAAAATATTGTAAAAAAAAATAATAAGCTAAGTTTGTTGTATAGTCTGTCTGTCCTAGCTATTGGGAGGTGGTGGCAGGGCTATATGAGACCATCTCAAACAACAAAACTGATAAATACAGGCAGTAAAACACTGCATGTGGTGGTACTTACCTTTAAAACCAACTCTACAGAGGCAAAGGCAGGTGAATCTATTGAGTTCAAAGCTGGTCTTGTCTATATAATGAATTCCAGGATAACCAAGTGTACACAGTGATACTCCGTTTTAAAAAACAAAACCAAACAAACAAGAAAATGGAAAGACTACTCAGGTCTTCCAAGAGTCAGAGGAACCCTGTGGTGTTCATTAAATATCTGTCTGAGGCCTTTGGGGCCTTCTCTTTCAGCCTTTTTGTTGTTCTGTTTGTTTGTTTTTGGTTTTTTTTGGAGCCTCAACCCAGCAACAATGAAGCCTGATGACAACCTCAAAGTCTTTCTCCAAGGACCTGACAGCAATTTCCCAGGACGGCTGCCCAAATCTCCAGGATGTTCCCTTGCCAAGGCAGACACTGACTTCTTCACAGAAAAATGCAGCCTAGCTATCCACAGAATCCAGAGGGTCAGGATAGTTGTATCCAGGACACATTGTACCTAAAGTGATAACATCTGGGCTCAAATACTCCCTCCATCCAAAATGCAGAACTGATTGTGTTCCACCAGCTCTTATATAGATAACAGGTTTGCCTTTGCCACTCTTTATGGTCATGCCACAATTTACTAAGAAAAGGAACTTCTGAAGAATAAAAAAAAAAATCATTAAAAATAAAGATGAGAAAAACAAGACAAAAAGCTGGGTGTGGTAGCACATGCCTTTAGTCCCAGTACCCAGGGTGCAAAGGCAGGCATATCTCTGATTTCAAGGCCAGCCTGGGCTACAAAGTAAGTTCTAGAACAACCAAGGCTACCCAGAGAAATGCATTCTAGAAAAACAAAAAGTAACTCTCCTAGAAGCTGTCTGCCTTTCAGAGAAGTGACTGTCATACACTACAAAGGCCATCAAAAGGCTGACGCTCCCATGGCTGCAGGAAACCAATTGTAGCCGTCTGGGGAATGTGTTACTGACTTGTCCATAACCTTTCCTGATCCAAAACTTCTTCAGTCAGCCCACATCCAGGAGGAAAAGGAAAATGGTCATTTGAGAGGGCAAAACAGAATCCAACAGGATGGCGGTTTTTGCAAAACTCAAGAATTATGCTCCCTAAATTAGACCACCCATTGGGAACTATAAAATTTACTGAAATATCTTCCCTCAGAGATCTTAAGCCTCTGAGATGAGGCCACTGTCTCAGGGTTAATATTTATGTGATAAAACCCAATGACCAAAAGCAGCTTGGGGAAAGGGTTATTTGGCTTACATATCCCAAGTTATGGTCTATTAAGGGAAGCTAAGGCCGGGTGTGGTGGTGCATGCTTGTAGTCCCAGCACGCTGGGAGGCAGAGGCAGGTGGATCTTTGTGAGTTTGAAGCCAGGCTGGTCTACAAGGGGAGTCCAGGACAGCCAAGGCTACACAAAGAAACCCTGTCTTGAAAAACAAAACAGAAAAATTTAGCTAAGGCAAAAACTCAAGCTAGATGCAAAGGGCCTAGAGGAATGCTGCTTACTGGCTTGTTCCTCATAGCTTATAGCATCCAGGACCACCAGCCCAAGGGTGGTACTACTCAACGATGGGCTGGGCCCTTCCTTACCAAGAAGATGCCTTACAAGCTTGCCATAGCACAATCTTATGGAGGCCGCCGCCTTCCTCTTCCTCCGCTTCCTTTCTTTTCCTTCCTTGAGACAGGGTTTCTCTGTGTAGCACTGGCTGTCCTGGAGCTCACTCTACACCAGGCTGGTCTCAAACTTGGCAGAGATCCACCTGCCTCTGCCTACCATGTGCTGGGATTAAAGGTGTGCACTGGAGGCTGTTTTGAAATCGAGGTTCCGTCCACTCAGATGACTGTAGCTTGTGTCAAGTTGACTAAAGTGGCCAGCACAGTTGCCCAGGCAGTGTCCTGATGTCTTTCCAGCTTAAAGGTTAACTGAAAATGAAATTAGGCCCCTCTCCAGGAGCTAGTTCCTGGAGATGGGAGGTGGTTTTCACTGAGATGAAGCTTCCTCATATGAGATATAAATATCTACTGGTATTTATAGACATCTTTTTAATATAGATGAAAGCTTTGCTATACTTAGGGAGAAGCTGCCCTGATGACAGTCAAGAGTCTTACATGCACTTATTCCTCCATTCAGTCTGCTGTTGACTCAGATAATGTGTTTCCATATGGTCAGCAAAACCTTAAACATAACCTGGAAGTTTCATTTTGTCTGCCAAGTCCAGAGCTCTGGACAGGTTGAATGCATGAATAGGACTATTAAGTCCACCTTTCTAAACTAATACTGGAACCATGGGAAAACTAGTCCAACTTCCTGCCCCTAGTCTTCCTCAGGGCAAGATGTTTCTCTTCCATAAGGCAGGACTTAGCCTATATGAGATGATACTTGGGAGGTCATCTCTTCTGTTTTCCAATTTGAGGAGCTCACTAACCAGTTTTTTCTAAAGTATCTTTAGTCTCTTCAAAAGGTTCAGGCTGAGGTCCACTTTTAAAATTCGAGATGCCCTTCTAGCTCTCTTCTTCATGCCCTGCCATTCACTTTTGGTATTTGTCAAAAAGTTCCAAAAGAAAGGCTACCTCCTGTATGGAAAGGACCTTAAACTGTCATTCTGACTACATTGACATGGAGATTCCTTTCTGGATTCACCATTCTTGTTAATCCTGCCCCAGACAAGAATCAGGATGTACTGCCATACCAGGAACAGGGTTTCTAAAGCTAATACTGTCCCATAGGTAGGACTTTAACTTGCAAATACATGTTTCTTCATTCTGTCCAAGCCCTTTTCTTTTCCTTTTTCCTAACCTCTTTCTACGCGTGGGAAGTTATGGATAAGGCCATGAACATATGGGTTCAGTTACTCTCTACAGCTAAAAACAGACTCATGAAGATCTTAAACCTCCTGTCACCAGAAATGACCTTTTGGCAGGCCTAGGAGGATACCTGCTCATGTCCCATATGACTACTGGGACATTAAGGGGACTGACACATATTTGTTCTCTGGGGAGAACAAGAGGAAGCTAGAGCTAAAAGGGGCAATCTAGATGAAGACAAGTCTTGATGCAACCAAGAAATTAGCTTTTGCTTTTACTGGAAATGCATAACTATTGCCACTCACTCAGGGGTCCCCCTCCTTCCTGTCCATCGGGAGGAGATACAAAGGAGATTGTTCAGTTTGGTCTGTTAGCAACCCCTTGTACTTAGAAGTAAACAGCCCTCTGCATTATACCTGGGTGGGAGATCTGCTTGGGGAAATCAGATTCTATGTCACAGTAGGAAAGAAGGGCATTTTTTCACCATCTAATGGACTGCACCGTACCCCTTTATATCCATTGGCCTGTTGGTGCAACTAGACAAGCTTCTAGCTCCTTTCCTTTCCTCTCTAAATTTCAGACCCAGTGAGTACTCCTATGGCAGTCCCTCATTACCAACTCCTAGGCCTTCAATGACTGATCAACACCTGAAGACCTCTGCAGCCTCTGACCTTTTCCTTAAAAAAAAATTATTTGTTTTACATATGAGTACTCTATCTGAATGTACACCTGCATGCCAGGAGGGCATCGGGTCCCAATATAGATAGTTGTGGATGCTGGGAATTGAACTCACAACCTCTGGAAGAGCAGACAGTGCTCTTAACCATTCAGACAGGGTTTCTCTGAGTAGCCCTGGCTGACCTGGAACTATATAGTCCAGGCTAGCCTCAAACTCAGATCTGACTACCCCCTCTCTCTCAAATTATGGGATTAAGGTCAGTAAACTGGCTAGAGAATTTATTTAATCCCCATTTTTTATGTCCAATTGTTCATAATCTCCAAAAGTGTACTTCTACACAGGCTGACAGTGTGCCCATCTTGTATTTCTTCTCAAGCCGCCCCACCACCATGGCACAGCAGGATTGACTGCTTTAACACCATAGTCCTAGTTAAAGGAGAGGTGGGCTTGTTCAAATGAGTTAACAGACACTTGCTCATATCAGACATCTCCAGCTTCCCATAGACATCCACGCCCAGGTGGAGTCCCTTCCAGAAGTGGTTCTCCAAAACCAACAAGGTCTAGACAAAGTTTTTATGGACTGTGTGTGGCCCTGGGAGAGTCTGCTGTTTCTATGCTAATAAATTGGGTATTATAAAAGAAACCTGGGGCTAAAGAGGTTAAGGGTGGTTAAGAGCACTGGCTCTTCATTTCTCAGCACCCATATGGCAGCTCACAGCTGTCTGTAAATCCATTTCCAGAGGATCTAGCACCCTTCACAGACATGCAGACAGAACACCAATGCACATAAAAGTAAATAAATCTTAAAAAAAAAAACCCTAAAGAATGTTACAATTTGGACCAAAGACATAATGTGAATCCAACAGTTCCTGGTAGCATAAGATGTTTAATTACAACCCCTGGCTCACAATCCTGCTCATTGACCTTGAAGGATCACTGCTGCTTCTCTTCATAGGGCTCACAGTGGAATGCTGCATAGTCAACTGCCTTAAAGTTTTGTAAAACAAAGGGTGTCTCAGTTAAGCTAATAATCCTAAGGATCCAATATTACCCCTTAATAAAAAATCATAGTCTTAGAAGTAACTAAAAACTGTGGGGAGTGAAGTGGTCTAGAAGAGGTCAGGTTACCTCTCACCTCCCTACTGGAACCACATTCTGCTTTGTGGAACAAAAGGTTTCTCCTTTCTGAGAAATGATGCTTGTAAGATGTTTAATAGATCAAAGAGTTCTTCCTTCTTTGATATGTGTAAAAACAAAAACAGATGAAAAATAGGACTAAAGAGATGGCTCAGCAGTTAAGATCATGTTTCTCTTTCAGAGGACGCAGTTTAATTCCCAGCATCCACATGTTCACAGTTGTCTGTAACTCCAGTTCCAGGAGATTCAATGCTCTCTGCACACACAGGGTACACATATAGATATGCAGGTAAAACTCCTATACACATAAAGACCCCCAGCCTGTACCTGTGATTTTGGCTTTATAAATCCTACAGACGAGGGGTTTTTTTGTTGTTGTGTTTGCGATGGGAGCCTGCTCTTGGTCACTGGCTTGAATAAAAAAAGCTCTTAATTGACTCATGGTGGTCTGTAGCTGAACAGTTTTAAAAGACCATGGTTTGATTCTCAGCACCCACATGACAGCTCACAACCTTTAACTCCAGTTCCAGGGAATATGATGACCTTTAATGACTTTTAATGACCAGGCATGTTCATGGTGCACATAAAAACAGGCAGCCAAACCACCCACAGACATACAAAATAAAAGGTACAGTTGTTAAATTTTACTCAGTGCATTTGAAGAGAAATTTTAGCCTAATTAAAAAAAATGTTTGTGCCTGATTGTGTACCGCATTTGTTCACGTGCCCTTGGAGGTCAGGTGATTATGGTGTGACGTAGGTGCTAGGAACTGAATCTGAGTCCTCTGCACAGTAAGTTGTCTTAAGCAGTATGCCATCTCTCCAGTTCCATGCCTAATTTTTTTTACAGAAGGATTGTATCACATATTATCAGAAAGTACTTTCTGGGCCAGTGAGGTAGCAGAGTGGATAAAGGTGCTTTGGTGGCTTAAACCAGAATGGCCAGGCTGGTTTAACAAATTTGAATGTTTGGTTCATGGTTGGTATACTGTTAAGGATTAGGTGTTGTTTTGTTGGAGGTGTGTCACTGGGGGTAGACTGCTAGGCCTAGTCTAGCTCTCTGCCTTCATCTTGAATATGCTTTCAGCTACTGTTCCAATACCATGCTTGCCTGCTGCCATGCTTCCTAAAATGATGATGGACTTGGCATCTGAAACTGTAAGCAACAATCCCCACTTCCCCATTAAATGCTTTTTTTTGTAAGTTGCCTTGGCCATGGTCTCTTCATAGCAATAGAACAGTAACTAAGACAGGTGCTTGCTACCAAACCTGACTGTTTCCTAGGACCCACATGGTGGTAGAGAATCTACTATTATAAATTGTACATGCATGCTGTGGCATATACCCACACACATATATACAAATATTAAATACATATAATGTTAAAATATTTCTCAACTTTTCAGCCACAGGATGTTTTCTGTTTTTTTGTTTGTTTTGTTGGTTGGTTTCTCTATGTAGCCTTGGTTGTCCTGGACTCACTTTGTAGACCAGGCTGGCCTTGAACTCACAGAGATCCACCTGCCTCAGCCTCCCAGAGTGCTGGGATCACATTGCACTGGTAGGATGTTTTCTTGTTTCAGGTTGTATCTTACTTCTGGTAGAAAACAAGAGTACAGTACAGGAAATGAATGTAGTCATCAGAATCTGAAAACTATAAAATCATAAATTCTCCACATTTAAGGTTGGTGTGCTGAATTCTACAGACTGAATGCAAGGAACCAAAGGATGTCAATGCAACTTGTAAAATTCTTCATGTATCATTAAAATAGTCACAAAGGATTAAAATAATCTGGAGGTCAAATAAAAACTTTTTTTCATGTAACTAAAGATGCTAAACTGACATTTTTAAGTTCCAAAAATTAACCTCTTTGTTTGTCAGAATTTGTTCTAATTTGGGGGATCCACAACCCTTTACTATAAAACTGTGCCTGTATGCTGGAGAGCTGAACAGCTGGCTCAGAGGTTCCCAGCACTGTCTGCTCTTCCAGAGGTCAATTTCCCCTCAACCACATGGTGACTCATAACCATCTATAATGAGGTCTGGTGCCCTCTTCTGGC
>CM053757.1:10858473-10879609 GCA_028658305.1 Pachyuromys duprasi | reverse complement strand
TCAAGGCCCAGTCAGTAAAGAAGTCAATGTGTTTGGCATTAAAATCAAAACAAAAAAAAAACTTTAGCAAAAAAAAAAAAAATTTTTTGGGCAAGGGGGGGCTGAGGGGAGGTTAGGATTTATTTGGTTGTACATGTATGAGTATCTTTCCTGCATTTATGTTGTGTACCACCTGCAAGCCTGGTGCCTGAGGAGGCCAGAAGAGGGTGCCGGATCTCATGGAATTAGAGTTACAGGTAGTTGTAACCTGTAGGACTTGGAACTCAACCCATGTCCTCTGTGAGAGCAACAGCCATGGCTGTTTAACAGTACTCAAAAATTTCTGTTAATGGTAGCAGTCATCTGCTGTTACTCTTCCAAGGTCAGGTTAAATATGTTTGAACCAAGAACACACTGGGTCTGGATGTGAAGACATCTATGCTGTAGTCAAATCAAGGAAACTAAATATTTATTGATGATAGATCATTGTCTGTCTTTACAAAAGTTATATTACTCTAAATTTTACCAATAAAAACCTACCTAGTAAATTCTTATAGCATCTTGAAATTGTGAGATATTATGATTGTGATGTACACCTGAGTTCATCTGATGTTGGTTGTGTGGCAAGTCACAAATATTCAGGTCATTCTAACCATGAAGATGAAGTAACTTGTTTACCTGGGCATCAAATGTGCGACCAGAATGACAAAGATTATTAAGATCACAAAGGATAAATCCTGGAAGAATCTCCTCTTCTTCAATTCCTTTCAGTCTGATTTTGAGGTTTTCACCTGGAGCTACAGAGTCCGTTTCTACATCATCAGAAAGTATTCCAAGAACTTCCACATTGTGCTTAAAAAGAAATCAAAATTGGAGGTTTTGTGACACATGCAATGCATTATTGGCCATAAAATGACCTCAATGCTTATTTGCTAAGAAGGTACAAATTCACAAGTCAAAAAAAGGGGGATCAATCCCAGAGACTTATATGTGTCAGCAAGACTCTGCTACTTGCTACAAAGCTGCACTGTCACACTTGCTATTTTTAACTATTATACACTAACAACTTCTAAACAGTACAGAACAAACTTCATTTTCAAAATTAAAATACTGTAATGGTTAGTACTATAAACTCAACAAGATCTGGACTCACTAGGAGGCAAATGTCCAGGCATACCTTTGAGGGATTCTCCTGGGTATGCTTGAACAAAATTACCTTAACTGATGTGGGAAGAACCACCTTTACTCATTCCGAGTTGGGTACCTACACTATAAAAAGTGAGTGTTCTGCTCACTTCTCATCTTCCTGACTGCGAATGCACTGAGATCAGCATCTTCAACCTTCTGAAGCCTAGACTCTCCTGCCACAATGGACTGTACCCTTTAAGAGCGAAAATAAAGCCTACTTCCTTTGAGTTGCCTCACCCAACACCCCAAAATTATTTACTTTATGCACCAATATTTTGCCTGTAAGTGTCCCACATGTACGCCTTGTGCCCTCAAAGGTCAGAAGTGATAGCACTAGATCCCCCAGACCTGGAGTTAAGTTTTATTGGGAACTACTATGTGAGTGTTGGGAACTCAACCCAGGTCCTTATAAGAACAACAAGTGCTCTTTAATACTGAGCCATCTCTCCAGCTGCCTTGACTTGCTTTTAGAAAATTACTTTTGTTTATGTTTAAGTGTGTGCTTGTCTGGGTGTAGTGTCATGCATGCAATGTCTGTTGAAGCCAGAAGAGGGCATTGGATCCCCTAGAGCTGGAATTAGAGCCATTGATAGGGGTGAAGCAAGTAAACCTTTTTAAGTGCTGAGTCACTCTCCAGCCTGTCCTTTGAGTTGTCTTTCTCAGGGTATTTTACCATAACCACAGGAAACAAAGACAAATACCAAATTTAATAATTGTATTTTTCCTCTTTATATGCAAATTTCAGAATTAAAAAATTATTTCACTACAGCAGGTCAATCCTGAAATAAGTGTTTCTAAAAGTTATCTTAACAACAGAATTTTTAAAGTGTATTGTTTAGGCTAGAGAAATGGCACAGTGGTTAAGAGCATTTGCTGCTCTGCAAAGGACTACTCAATTCCCAGCACCCAACTGGTGGCTCACAACTATTTATAACTCCAGTTCCAGGAAAGCCAATGCTCTCTTCTGGCTGCTGTGGGCACCAGGTGTATATAATGCACAGATGCAGGCAAAGTACTCACATATACAAAATAAAAATGAATATATCTCTTTTTTAAACACAGTTTACTGAGTGCAGGATTTTCTTGTAGGAGAGGAACTAGACAGTCATGTGCTGCATGGTCAGCACAGTGTTGTTAATGTACTAAATGCCATTTGTTCTTTTGTTTCAGCAGCCACAGCCCTGCACGGGAAGGATGAGGGCAGTGATACAGGCACTGCAACCACAGGATATGTATTATTTGTTTAAAAGGGAGAGAATAGCAAAAAGCATTTACCTAGAAAGTACTAAAAATATCAATTTGTGTCTTAGAATAATTTTATAATCCCTCCTTGGAATAATTTTATAATACCTCAAAGTAGAAATCATCAAACCTACCTTTAAACCCACTAACAAGAATTTTTGTTTGTAATTGTGTATCTGGTGTGGGGTACATGGTACATGGAGAAAAGAGGTCAGAGGACAACTCTGGTGAAGTAGTTGCTCTCCTCTCACCTTGTGTGGGCTCTAGGTATCAAGGGTCAAGCCTTTTACCTACTGAGCCACCTTGACAGCCCTTAATTTTTTTTTTTTTTTTTTTGGTTTTGAGACAGGGTTTCTCTATGTAGTCCTGGAACTCAGTCTGTAGACCACGCTGGCCTCAAATTCAGAGATCAGCTTGCCTCTGCCTCCCAAGTGCCATCACACCTGACTTAATTTTATTACAAGTTACCTAAGATGACCTCTATCCTTATATAACGTATTATGAATGACTCTGAGCTCCAAATGTAACTGCCGCTACCTTCCAAGTGCTGAGATTATAGATATGCACTATTACATCCAGGTTTAAAATGGTTAATTGTAAAATACGTTTATACCGAATGAGTACAAATGCCTACAGAGTCCAGAAAACATCATGGAGCTCCTAAAACTGGAGACAGGGAGAGATGTAGGCTGCCCAAATTGCTGGGCACTCTTCAAGAGCAGCAAGCAAAGCACTCAATCACTCAGCCATCCCTGATTCCCTAGTGTTTACTATCTTAAATGAATGAAGTTAATTCTGCAAAGAAATCAAACTTCAAAACTATTCATGTTGCAGTGTGGCAACACACACTCAATAATATTGCCTCCTCGTCTCTAAGCACTTCAACCACCGTTATTTCCAGGGATCTTACATAAAATCACACAGTATCTGTGGGCCTGGGAATGTAACCCGATGGTAGAAGGCCTCCTTAGCATGCACAAGGGCCTGGGTTCAACTTCCAGTACCACAAAAATAAAAAACAAATCATTATTTGACTGTGACTGGCTTTCAATTTGTGTAATGTCATCTTAAGCTCTTTCATGTTAGAGTATGTTATAGTTTCCTTTTTTTAAAGGGCTAGTGAGAATATTTTTTTATTTTTAATCTTTTACAGGTGGTTATGAGCCTTCTGACATAGGTACTGGAATGGAACCCAGGTCTTCTAGAAAAGCTCTCTGTCTAGCTCTTTGAGAATTTTATTAAGTGTAAGACAGAACAAAGAAAGTCTTGAGCTAATGGGAAGGATCCTAAATTGGGCCACGGGTGAATTTTTCTACTGCATATACATGTAACCAAACTTTTGGCTACAGTGGGATTGTGCTTTCATGAGCATGGTTATACAAATAGCTCAGACTGTCAGTCAGAGAAACTTTTCTAGTAATGGATTACAAAATGATCCTTTGGGGGGGTGGGGGGGATGTAATTAATGGTAAAGTGCCTGTCTAGACAGGGCCCTTAGCTTGGGGGTGGGAAGTGTTTAAGAGTAACAACAACAACAAAAATCCCCAAAAGATTTTTTTTTAATCCCTGAGAGTATAGTCTTGCATGTATTATTCTTTGGCATTTAAATGACACAGACACACCAGGACTGAACCTGAATTTTCTACCATAGCTCTCATTTGTTTTGTCAACTCCAAATCCCTTATGTTATTAGCCCCTATTGATTATGAGAAAGGTTAACAGTTTCAAATCTTCATGAAGCACCTTCCAACAGTGTCAGCTGACCCTTTGTCAGATTTTTTTTTTTTTTAATTTTATATCCTGATAGTAACCCTTCTTTTTTCTCCTCTATCCCCCTTCTTCCCTAGTCCTCAAAGAGTTCGGGAAGCCCTTCTCCCTTACCATCTGATCCCAGTCTATCCTCTTCCTCTGTGGCCTGGTTAGGCCATCCCACCTAGGGCAAGTATCAAAGAGCAGGCATCGGAGTCCATGTCAGACAGCCTCTGCTCCCCTTACTAGGAAAAGACCACATAAAGACTGAGCTGCCTATTGGCTACATCTGAGTCCTCTGCATACATGGTCCTTGAATGGTGGTGTTAATGACTTTTTTTATTTTTTAGACAAGGTAGAGCTCTCTGCGTAGTTCTGGCTGTCCTGGAACTCTGTACACCAGACTGTCCTTAAACTCAGATGCACCTTCCTTTGCCTCCTGAATGCTGGGATTAAAGGAATGTGCCACCACTGCCTGGTCACCATATGTTCTTAAATTTCACACTGAGCGCTCTTGTTCTCTTACACTCTTTCTCTCTCTCTCTCTCCCTCTATCGCCCCCCCTTCTCTCTCTTTTTCCCCCATCATGTCCTGCTCCGCCTGCTCCCCCTCTCTTCATATCCATCTAATAAACCTTTCATATATAAAAAAAAATTCACACTGAGCACACAATAAAATAATTATTACTTATAAATCTTAAGTTTGTTTTAGTGGAAATTCCCAAGTATTTTAAAAGTTTAGAATCTGCAAACAAATCCAGAGTAAATTTAAGTAAGAGAACACACAACAAAACTCTTACCTTGTTTGGCATCATTACAAGCTGCTGGCCTTTACAAATAGATCCAGATTCCAGCTTTCCCAGGACCACAGTCCCCATATCCTATTGAAATTTAGAATAAAAAAAATAAAAATTAAAAATTTCAGACTTTTATTGCTGATTATAGCAGGTAAATAAAAGTGAAAGTCTATGGGATTTAGCTATCAAGGAAAAATCTCTTAGCTTAAGTAATAGAATGTTTACAATTATTCTTAAACACAGAGGAGGTAACAATACTCCATAATTTGCATATTAAATAACAAAAATACCTAATGTTCGAAACAAAATTTCATGCAGAAAACAGCACAGAATTTTATTTATTTACTCTGTGTAACAGAACTTGGCTGTCCTGGAACTCACTCTGTAGACCAGGCTGATATCAAACTCACAGATCCTCCTGCTTCTGTCTCCCAAATATTAGGATTAA
Organism: Pachyuromys duprasi; assembly: GCA_028658305.1. Classification (NCBI taxonomy): domain Eukaryota; kingdom Metazoa; phylum Chordata; class Mammalia; order Rodentia; family Muridae; genus Pachyuromys; species Pachyuromys duprasi. The sequence goes on along the minus strand of CM053757.1, from coordinate 10,874,207 downwards.
AGTGTATGCTGTCACACCCACCTAGGAATTGTTACCGTCAAAAGTTTAAAGAGTAAGCTGAGAGCTTAGGATGTAGCTCAGTGGCAGACAGCTTGCTTGGCGTTCACAAGGCCCAAGCTGAGGTGCAAGCCCCTGTACTGCAAAACAAGCTACCTAGGAAATAAAGCTGAAAACCCAACTGAAGCCAATGAAGCAGATTTTTTTCCTTAGGGGTTTGAGATGTGCAGAGTTGTTTTTGTGCAGACAGGGTTTCACTATGTAGCCCTGGCTAGTGTAGAATTTGCTATGTAGATCAGGCTGACCTTGAGTTAATAGATCTACCTGTCTCTGCTTCCTAAGTGCTGAAATTAAAAACACTGATTGATCCATGAACCACCACACCCAATGAAGTGCACTCTGATAAAATAAGCCCTCATGTAAGGTAATATTATAACTCTGTACTATTCTTGCAAGGCTACTTGACACTTTAAATGTGAAGAATCTTTCAAAACAGCAAATTTCACTGTATTAAGATTGCAGCTAACAAACGACTAGCTCACTGAGCCATTGAACATACTCACGAAAAGCTTAAGTAAATCATGGCCTTCCATAAGCAAATACTCAAAAGGATAAAACATTTTAATAAAGCTTTTTTATAACTTGTAACAAAACACAATGATTTCATCTCCCCTGAAATACAATAACTTTATTATTTGCAGTACCTTGTACTTATCAACAATTGGCAGCCTGATTGGTCCATCAACTGATCTATTGAAGTTTGGCAAATTATCCAGATATGGAATAAATGGTAAGCCACTGAGAACAAAACAATATCCATTAAAGAAAATTAACATAATAACTTTTAAAATCTAAGAAGTTACACTATTGTAATTTAAAAAACAAAAAATTATATAACATTATTTTCCTATGCACATTTTCTTCACTTAATATATTTTCATTTCATGAAATTTACACCCCAGAAAACTAAAATAAAACAATGTATCTTACTTTTGAAAGTTCCCCAGGCTAGGTTATGATGACACACCCTGTAATCCCAGGACTTGGGAGGTTTAGATAAGAGGTTAATCAATTCAAGGCTAACTTGGGCTATATAGTAAGATTCTTGTCTCAAAACATAACACAACAAAACAGAAAACTACAAACATACAAAGCTTATCTAGTAGTGTTTGTGTGTGAGCTTGTGCATATGGGATCACAGGACAGTTTACAGGAGTCAGTATTCTCCTTTAATGGTCCGAGCCCTAGAGAAAAACTAAAGCAATGGCTTGTAGCAAGCAAGCACCTTGACCCATTCAGCCATGCTGGCCCAGTTTCCCTATAACTTTATGTTGATTAGAAAAAATGTTTTGTAGCTGGGTGCGGTGGCATGTGCCCATAATCCCAGCACTCAGGGAGACAGAGGCAGGTGGACTGCTGTGAGTTTGAGGCCACCCTGGTCTACAAAGCAAGTACAGGATAGCCAAGTGCTAGTACTAAAGGCATGTGTCATTGTGCCAGGTTCCCCTTTACTTTGACTGTGTGGCAACACTGTCTAGCAAGACTGTCTGTTTTGTAGTAATTATAAGCTGATCCTAACATATGTGGAAGTTCAAGAGACTTCCACAAAAAAAAAAGAAAGAAAGAAAGAAAGAAAAAGTTGGCTATTTTAAAGTTATACAGCAAGCAAGATACTATAGTCTTAGACAGCTGAACAGAAGAGAACTGAAGGGTAAAAATAAACCCTCAACATTTATGGCCATTTCATTTCTAATGAGGGTGGTAATACAACACAGAAATTACACCATAATTGGATACTCATATACCAAAGCAAAATGAACCTAGCTAGGGAAAGACAATAACCTTAGACAAAAATGAAAGGCCATGGGGCTGGAGAGATGGCTCAGAGGTTAAGAGCACTGTCTGTTCTTCCAAAGGTTCTGAATTCAATTCCCAGCAACCACATGGTGGTTCATAACCATCTATCGTGAGATCTGGTGCCCTCTTATGGTACGCAGGCACACATGCAGGCAGAACACTGTATAAATAAATAAATTTAAAAAAAATGATCCTTAAAAATAAATATAGAATATAGGGGAAAAAAGGCCATAAACCTTACCAGGAATGATCTGAATACTAAATATTAAAAATAAAAGTTTTTTTTTTAATATTTAGATTTGTGTTCGTTTACTGTTCTTTTGAGACAGGGTTTTTCTGTGTAGCCCTGCTGTCCTTCTCCCGAGTGCTGGGTATGTTTATATTTCTATCTCATAGTTGCTACGTGTTTTGTCTGCAAATTGTATGTGCATCATGTGCATACCTCTTCTCACAGGAGCTAAGAAAAGGACATCAGCTCCCCTAGATTTGAAATTACACATGATTGTAAGCTGCCATGTGGGAGCTGGGAACCAACTTCCAGGTCCTCTGCAAGAGCAACAAGTGCTCTTAACAAATGAGCCTTTTTTCCAGCCCTGAAAACCTAAAATCTTAACAATTACTTACTCTAGAAACTAGACTGCCTCATCCTCTTCTGCAGGGTTCTAAATCTTTACAACCTTGGATCAGCCAATGCATTCACTCACTCATGTATACGTGCCATGGTGCCCTGGTGCCTTGGTACATAGGTAGAGCTCAGAAAACCACTTGCAGAAATGTTTTCTCTTTCTACCATGAAAGTTTCAGGGAAGGGGCTGGAGAAATGGCTCAGAGGTTAAGGGCACTGATTGCTCTTCCAGAGATCCTGAGTTCAATTCCCGGTGACCACATGGTGGCTCACAGCCATCTATAATGAGATCTGGTGCCCTCTTTTGACATGCAGGCAGAACAATGTATACACAAATAAAAATGTTTTTAAATGAAAGGACAGTTTCAGGGAGTAAACTCACCAGGCTTGGTAGCAGGTACCATAATATGCTGAGCCATCTCACTAGCTATGTTTTAAAAAACAAAACACAGATTTGCTGACTCACATTTCTAATTCCAGGACTGCTAAGAGAAGATGGGAGAGAGGCAGAGATGGGAGAATCACATGAAGGATTGTGGGCCAGCTGGAGTAAAATGAGAGGACCTGCCTACTAAGCAAGAAAGGTGAGAGAGAAGTAACTTCTACCAGCTATCTTCTGACCTCCACCTAGGCATTGTAGCACACATAAACCTGCTCTCGTTTGCACAATGGATAATAGGAACGAAAGGTTGAGGTATAAATAGCTCCGTTGAAACAGAACATACTCAGTATGTGCAAGGCTCTAGACTCTATCCAAAACAAACAAGTAGGAATAAAAGAAAGGGAAGATAAGAAGGAATTTAATATAGAATGGAAAAAAATACTTGCAAATTATCATTTATCAAGTAAGGACTTATACATAAGAAACCTTTTTGGGTTTTTGTGTGTTTGACTAAGTGGGACTGGGAAACTGAACGGGCAAGGGGGGAGCTCATGCTTGTAAGGCAAGCAACCTACTGACTAGAGTTATAGGCCAAAGCACCCATAAAGAACTCATATGACTCAAAGAAGACCCCATAGGCCTGGAGAGATGGTTCAGAGAGTTAACTGCCTGCTATGCAAGCACAAGGACGCGAGAGTCTGGAGGCCAGCACCCATGTAAAAGCCAGGCATTGCATGCACCTGCAACTAGCACTGGGGAGGAGACTGATCAGGGTTCACTAGTCAGTCATTCTACCCACTACACACAGCACATATACCAAAATAATAACAAAAATATAAAACAAAGAAGGACCACAACGTTGTTTTTTTAAAAGGCAAAGGTCTTAGTGTTTTTGACACCAAGACTACAGGCAAAATCTTTTCCAATTACTATTAAGATATGCCCAACCTCCCTTTAAAAAAGTAAGAAAACATTACTCACATGTACCAAGGACAGAAATCTGATTGCTCTTTGAGATTTGCTCCCGTCAGTCCTGAGCAGGGCATAAAATGAATGTCCTTTTTGGGATTGAAGCCAACTTTTTTCAAAAATGGTACTAGTTTTTCTTTACATTCCTCATACCTATGAATATTTAGAAAAACTCAATTATGCCAACTACATGACCTATCGTTTTGTAAGTAAACAAAGCTTAGAAAAATTGGAATAAACAATGTAAACAATAAAAAAGTTCTTTTACATCACTGACATGTCTGTAAAAACCAGCAAAGCATCTAAGCTTACCTCTCATTGCTCCAGTTTACTGTTGGATCATCCATCTTATTAATTAGCACAATTAAGTGTTTGACACCTGCTGTCTTTGCCAACATTGCATGCTCTCTTGTCTGTCCTCCTTTTTCAAATCCGGTTTCGAACTCTCCTTTCCTGGCTGATATTACCTATTCCAAGAAATCAAGTAACTTATCTTCGACATTCAGGCAACATCCATCTGTCCTGTCGCCTGTCCCTGTACTCCCCCACCACCTTCACTAGCAAAAACTCTCAATTGTAACTTCTATAAGAAGGCTTTCCAAGGATATGGGAGCATATGTTTTACAAGGGACATACCGAATCACAGGGTGTCTGAATTGCTTAAAGATTGGAGGGTTTGAAGTCTGTTGGTAGTGGTACATGCCTTTAATCCCAGCACTCAGGAGGCAGAGGCAGACAAGGTTTGAGGGCAGCCTGGTCCACAGCGTAAGTTTCAGGAAAGCCAGTGCTACGCAGAGAAACTGTCTCAAAAACACCCAGAAAATTTGAGAGCTTGGAGTTGAGTAGGTATGGCTCATTAATAGAGTTGCTGTGCCAAGTATTAAAACAACGTAAATGTTTTTCCAGCTCTTTAAATTCCCTAAATCTAGGATATGTACACATAGTTCAAACATATTTTCAAGGAAAGGATGTGATCAAATGTGTTTAGATATATATATATGTAGGTATACATATATCTATATAGATATGCAAGCAATATATACACACACAATTATATATACATATGTATGTGTACATACATAATATATATTGCAGAGAGAGAGAGAATATCTGTGTGTCTCTCTATATATGGGTGCCTGCTAAGGCCAGAAGTATCAGATACACTTGGATCTTGAGTTACAGGCAATTATGAGCCACTGGACAAGAAGGCTGAAAATCAAATACAGATCTTCTGCAAGAGCAATATATGCTGTTAACCACTAAGCCACCTCAGCCTCTACTGGGTTTAATCTCTAATACTAAACAAAACAAAACAAAAATTTTAAGAGTATGTGCTGATGCACACTTGTAACCCTACATTTGGGAATCTAAAGCAAGAAGACAGTGAATCTGAGGACAGCATGTACCAAACATGAAGGGAATGGAAAGAGGAAAGTAGAAACAAGAGGTTAATTTCAATCTCTGTGGGATTAGAATTAAAACAAAAAAACAACAAAAACAACTAAATTTGGACACACAGATAATAGCAAGAGAAAAATTGTAATGTACCTATAAATTTTGAAGAGTTCATGGGCAAAGAAGAGTGACAAGAATTAATATTGTGACTAATGTATGTGATACACTACAACTTTTTTGTTTGTTTTTTGTTTTTCCAGACAGGATTTCTCTATGCATCCTTGACTGTCCTAGACGTGCTTTGTAGACCAGGCTGGCCTAAAATTCATAGAGATCTGCCTGCCTCTATCTGCCTCCCTGAGTGCTGAGATTATGGGGATATGCCACTGCAAACAGCTTCACTACAACTTTTAAAAAGTGAATTAGAATATTAAAGGTAGGAGTGTATAGCACACCTTAAGTTAGAGGTGAGCAGATTTCTGACCAGGCCAGCCAGAGTTACATAGCCCATTTCGCAAGTCAGTGATAGAGAACTTGCACAGCAATATGCAAAGGCCATGGATTTGAGCCTTTCCAATTAAAGAGAAAAGATACACCCTCGGCTAATAATAAATAGGCACGGAACAGAAATGTCTTTCTTACCAGTACAGCCAAGTCAGCTTGAGAGGCACCACCAATCATATTTGGGACAAAACTCTTATGGCCAGGAGCATCTAGAATTGTAAAATGCTTCTTTTCTGTTTCAAAATAGGCACGACCCACTTCTACTGTTTTACCCTTGTCTCGCTCTTCCTGATTTGTGTCTAAGGCCCAAGACAAGTACCTGGAAGGATTTAAAAAAAAAATGATTATTTTTAAAATATTCTTCTTCCACTAAGCATGTAATTCAACGTAACATCCAGTTTCATGTCCACTATTATATAAGAGTTGTGAACTTCTCTCACAAGGGATTGAACCCAAGCTTTTCCCTTACTCTACTACTCACCTATACTTCCAGAGATGTAAAGTTTAAAAATCAAAATAAAAGGGGCTGGAGAGCTGGCTCAGAAGCTAAGAGCACTGGCTGCTCTTCCAGAGGTCCTGAGTCCAATTCCCAGCAACCACATAGTAGCTCACAACCATCTATCATGAGATCTGGTGCCTTCTTCTGACATGCAGGCAGAACACTGTATACAAATAAATTAATCAATAAATCCTTAAAAAATCAAATTAATATTACTTACACACAAGCATGCACGCACGAAAGCACATGTAGGCACGCATGTGCGCACACACACATACTAATATCTTTTCTCTTACCATTGAAAGGTAATGACTATCAATAAATATATTTCTTCCTTTTCCTTCCAGTACTTAAATAGCATATTTTTGCCCCTTTGTTTTTTGAGACAGGGTTTCTCTATATAGTCCTGGGTGTGCTGGAACACACATTGACCCACCTGCCTCTGCCTCCCAAGGACTAGGATTAAAGGTCTGCACCTCCACTAGCTAACAATGTAACTGTAATCTTTTTCTTTAAATTATTTATAGTGTTGTTTGCATGTACACCTGCATGCCAGCAGAGGGCACCAGATCTCATCATAGATGGTTGTGAGCCACCATATGGTTGCTGGGAATTGAACTCAGGACCTCTGGAAGAGCAGACAGTGTTCTTAACCTCTGAGCCATCTCTTCAGCCCTAACTATAATCTTTTAATGGTTACACAATTACTCAATTAAACGGATGGCTTATAACTTATTGAACAATTCTCTTACTACTAGATGTTTAGATGACTCCCAGATTTCCCTTGAATAAGTTAGTAAACCATCAGAAACAGGTTGTACCTAGAACCCCTGCTCAGACGTAGCCCATGGCAGCTCAGTATCCAAGTGGCTTCCCTAGTAAGGGGAACAGGGACTGTCTCTGGCATGAACTCTATGGCTAGCTCTCTGACCTCCCCAACCCCAGTGGGAGGAGCAGCCTAGCTAGGCCACAGAGGAGGACATTGCAGCCAGCCCTGGTGAGACCTGATAAGGTAGGGTCAGATGGAAGGGGAGGAGGATCTCCCCTATCAGTGGACTTAGAGAAGGACAAGGAGGAGATGAAGGAGGAAGGGTGGGATTGGGAGGGGGCTACAGCTCAGACACAAAGTAAACAAACTGTCTAATATAAAAAAATATATATAAAAAAAAAAGGTCGCTATATATGAGAAAAAAATTTTGCCTTTATTATACAGTATTTTAGACAGCAAAATTTTGTTTTAAATCATTTTATTGAGATAGGGCCTCACTTTGTTGCCTCAAACTCATGGGCTGAAAATATGTATTTGAATAAACTACAAAAACATTAAGGGTACCGTGTTTCCTCAAAAGCAGCTCATAGCACCATAAAGTTTACTATACCAAGTTTCTCTGTTTTTTTCTTTAGCTTCTCGTTCATATTTCTCAAGTGTCCTTTTGTCGACCATTCCAGTCAAATACCTGAAAACGATTAAAGACAAAAACAAAAAACAAAAGTACACATTTAATGACCGAGTAAAGGAACATGTTAAAGCACCTGAAGGGAGTCTGAACTATAGAAAACAGCTGTTTCACAGAAGAATTGCATTTGTTTATTTGTGTGCATAAGCACAGTGGACGTGGGGAAGGCAGAGGACAATCTGCAGCAGTCAGTCTCTTCTACCAAGTGGGTCCCAGGTATTGAGTTCAGGTGGCTAGCTTTGGTGACCTTTGCCCACTAAGCTATCTCACTAACCAAAAGTAAATGTACCATTCATAGAACTAGTTTAAATATAAAAAGGGTATCATTTCAAATTATTAGATAAAAAGAAAAGCACTTCATAGTGAAAACTGATAGTTGATACTTTACCAAGGTGTCCTGAGTTCATTGTCAGTACTTTGTAAAAACACATTTAATATGTAAACCATTGTTGACAGCACAATACCCATAGGACACAAAATATAGTATGCTGTCTGTGGGTTTTTTTTTTGAGACAGAGTTTCTCTGCCTGTCTGTCCTGCAGAGTCCTGCCTGTCTGTCCTGCAACTTGCTTTGTAGACCAGCTGACCTCGAATTCAGCATGTGCTGCCACTGACTAAGTTCTGTGATCTTTTTTGATTTTACAAGAAAGGGTTTTTCTGTGTAGCCTCGGTTGTCCTAGACTCGCTTTGTAGACCAGGCTGGCTTTGAACTCAGAGATCCACCTGCCTGCTGGGATTTCAGGCATATACTGCACGCCCAGTTCTGTGATATTCTTAATACAATGAAAGTGTCAGTGATATCCAAACTGTAAAACATTATGAAAAAAACCAATTAAGATTCTTTAAATTACTAAGGTCAGCGGCTGGTAAGATGGCACAGCAGTTAAGAGAACTTGCTCCTCTTGTAGAGGACCTGAGTTTGGGACCCAGCAACAACATGGGAGCTCACAACTGCCTGTAACTGCCTTCCAGGAAATTCAACACCCTCTTCTAGCCTGCTCAGGCACATGCACACACATAATAATGCACAGGCACACATATACATAAATGTAGCTAATTAAAAAAATTTTAAAGATTACTAAGGTTATAAAATGAAAACTGAAAATGTTACAGACTGAGGACTCTGGCGATATAACAGCACTATGTTAAAATTCAAGAACATAAAAAGTAACAATAAAAGCCAAGCCCACACCTGTCATCCCAAAAATTGGGGAGGCAGAGGCAGGCTGTTCTCTGAGAGTTCCAGGCCAGCCTGGTTTACAAAGTGAGTCTAGGGCAGCCAAGGCTACACAGAAAAACCCTGTCTCAAAAAAACAAACAAACAAAAAACAACAACATATGGAAGAACTGGTGAAATTCAATTAAGACCAAACTTGTCAGGTGTGGTGGCATCCTAGCTGCAGGCAGGCAAACCAAACAACCAATGAACCAACAATAACAGTTGAAGCTTTCTGCCCCTGAAGTATTTGTTCTTTTTTAACAGTGCTATGGACTGAATCCAAGACCTAATGCATGGCTGGTGAGTTAGTACTCTTGAGACTTACATCCCAGCCATAGTTTTCCAATTTAGATTACCAGACCATAGTTTGTATATGATTTTCTCATTAGGGTAAACTGAATAAAGTGACTATGGGGAACTTTGTATTGTTTCTGCAATCTTTCTGTAAGGCCAACATATACATACACATATGCATGTGAACATGTAAGACTAAAAATTTTTGTAATAAAGATCCTTTGATATATATTAAAAACCATTCTATATTATATGTATATAAGTTCTAATGTACAGGCAATAAAGTATGACTTGTCAAAGAAAGATTATTTTAAAATGGCTTTTGTCAATGTGAGACTATCTTGTCTGAATAGCTCACTAGTAATGCATGGTAGCTGGTAGCTTTTATTCAATCCAAATCAAAGCCCCATCACTCTCATTCCAAATATGATCCACATATGATCCACCTACAATATGTTCTTCACAATATGAATACAAAAGAAAGAGTGCCACCCCAACTACAGTCCATCAACAAAAACCATACTATCTAAAATACCATCAAATAGGCACAATAACACTAGCATCTACAGAATGATATTAGCTAACTAAAGATGTCTCTTTTAGGGGAAAATTTCAGAAATAACAACAACAGGATTACCACTTAGGACTACTCAACTAAGCAACACAACAGCATGCCATCGTCTAAATTCTGAGAAGGAATTACAATTTTAGGACCTTTCGTTTTCTTTCTTTCCTTTTTCCCCCCAAAGATTTATGTATACAGTGTTCTGCCTGCAGGCCAGAAGAGGGCACCAGATCTCATTATAGATAGTTGTGAGCCCCCATGTGGAATTTAGGACCTCTGGAAGAACATCCAATGTCCTGAACGTCTGAGCCATCCCTTTTAATTAATTACAAAGATGTATCAACTGGGAAGGTAGGTCAGTGGGTAGGGTTTACTCTCTAAGTCCTAACAACCCTAGTTCAGAACCCTAGAACCCAGACATGGCAGCACTGTGTGATTCTAGTCCATTTACAGAGAGATGGGAAGCTCAGAGTAGGGTATGGGAGGACAGCTACTAAGAGACCCTATCTCAAACAAGGTGGAAGGAAAACAATATTTCCTTTCTCCTCCATATATACACCATGGCATGTGCTCTTCCCACAAATGCACACACACACACATCAATATACACACAGTTTTAAGAAACTGTCAATACCAAAATGCATTACTACAGGTCTGTCAAGGTCTTTCCAAGTAGGTGGCTTGTACTGAATGATAAAAATTGGGGTTGGAGTGATGGTTCAGTGTTTATACCACTTGTCACACAAACGTATAAACTGGAGTCCCAGAATCCATGTAAATGTCAGGTCAGAGCAGTAGGTCTGCCCTGCCTGTTATTCCAGCCTCAAAGGCAGAGAGAGAGAAAATCCTTAAGTAAGATGACTAGTGAAATTAGCCAAATCAGGGAGCTCTGGGTTGACTGAGACCTTGCCACAATGAATAAGCTATACCAATCTTCGATTTCCTCATGTATGCAAACACATGTGTAGACTAATATACATGCATATGAACATATATACACACACTCATGCCTCTTTCCCTCAATAAAAAAGAAAAACAACTTAGAACGATAGCCAGACTACTTGCCTTTGATTAAATCAACATCAATTTCAGAAGCAAAGAATAGCTCATTCATGAGTCAAAATCGAACTTTTGATTTCAGAATATAGCTCAGCAGATATATAACCTTCCTACCCCCCAAAACATACACACACACAGATTTCTCTTGTGCAGCCCTGGTTGTCCTAGAACTCACTCTGTAGACCAGGCTGGCCTTAAACTCACAGAGATCTGCATATTTCTGCCTCCTGAGTGCTGGGATTAAAGGCATGCCCTACCAGTGTCTGGTTGACAAGATTCCTTCTTCTGGCCTCAGTGGACACAAGGAATGTACAGTGTGCAATACATATATGAAAACATTCATACACATAAAAGTATATCTTATCCAACCCAGAAAGCTAGCTTTCATTACCCTAAAAAAATGACAGATGCTTCTCAACTTGCCATGGATTCTCTTTTACTCCACCACCAGTCAAAGTACCCTTTAGCCAGACATGGTGGTATTTAATCCCTACATTTAGGAGGCAAAGACAGGAATACAAGCTCTGTGTACAGGCCTACACATTGAGACCCTGCCCCCAAAAAAACAAAACAATTTGTCTGGGCATTTATTAGATAGAGCCAGAAAGATCAGGAGTTCTGGGTAGTCTGAGACTGTATACTTTTTAAGGCCAGCCTGGGACACATGCTTCCTCCAAAATAAAAAATAAAACACCTAAACTACTTAACATCACTGCTTAGTTTAACCTCCCTTAAACAAATTCAGATCACTTATATTAACTTACTGTTGGGCAAAATCAAGTGACACAAAGCCCACTTAATACAGTGTAAAACAATTTCATTTATAGACACAAAAGGGCACATAAACACACATACACACAACCCCCACCCCATCCAACTGACACTAGCAACAATACACTGTAGAGGACTGTCTGGCTTGGTAATCAGTGATTCAATGACTGGAAACTATTCCTCACTGTCACTGCCAGTATCAAAAGGAAGATCAAACCACCCAGGAAAAGATCAAAGTTAGTATGATTTCTAGTTAATGCCAGGAGCCATCTGTATATTCAAAGCCAACTAAAGCTTTCTTATCTTTCATATAACTTTCTAACAGTATATTATATATAAAACACATTATTTATATTCATATATTAAGTATAATTATTTTAAAATAATTAAATGGTATTTATATAGTTATATATGAAAATTAAAAAGCTTATGGAAAAGACTATATTTTAAGAGGGGCTGGAGAAAAGCCTCAGTGGTTAAAAGCACTGAAGACCTAGTTCTATTCCCAGCACCCACATCAGACACCTGTAATTCTCACACCAAGGGGATTCAGCAAACTCTTCATACCTTCCACACCCACCTACATGCATGGATGCACATACATACATTCTCTCTCGCACACACATTAAAAAAACATCTTTATAAAGGTTCAGCGGTTAAGAGCACTGGCTGTTCTTCCAGAGGACCCAGGCTCAATTCCCAGCAGCCACATGGGAGGTCACAACTGTCTGTAACTCCAGACAGGGAATCTAACACCCTCACACAGATATATATGCAGACAAAACACCAATGAACATAAAATAAAAATAATTAATTTTTAAAAGAAAAGAAAAAGATTTCTTAAAAGAGGAAAATGGGAAGATCACTTTATCAGTAAAAGCTCTTGCTCTGCAAGCATGTGGAACAAGTTCAAATCCCTATCATCCAGATAAAAAGCTGGGCATGGATATGGATGTCACGGCGAACAGCCTTCTCTCAAAACAAACACACAGCTGGACATGGCTTCCTATGGCTGTAACTTCAGCACTGGGGGTAAGGGTAGGTGAGATAGAGATAAGCAGATCCCCAAAGCCTCAGCCAGTCAACTCAAAGCTGAGAGCCTCCAGTTCAGTAAGAGACCCATTCCAATGCAATAAAGCAGAGAGCAACAAAAAGCCACATGATGTCCTCCTATAGCCTCTGCATGTATGGGCACATAAATATGTGCACCAGTATTCATATGTAAACACCACCAACACACACATACACACCATATTTTGTTTTGTTTTTTAAGACAGGGTTTCTCTGTTATGTAGCCCTGGTTGTTTTGTTTCTTAAGGATAGTTTTCAGAAACTATTCCATGGGTGTGATAGTAATTAAAAACTAATGATGATACAACAACAAGAATTACTTACTATCTGTCTTCCCTACAGATGATTTGTTATTAAAGTTTCTAACTTGAGGTGGTAACCAAATTTTATCTAGATTGTATGGCAACAGGAACCCTTACAATGCCTGAAATTTATTCAATTAAAACTCTACCATTAAATAAAAGAGACTTACATTATTTGCCCTCCAATGGTTGACTTGCCCGCATCTAAAAGGAACAGCAAAATATTGGAATGTAGGTTAAAAAACGACAACCAATATATACAAACACAACTACAGTGATATTTGTTATTGTTTTGTTTATTCTTTTGTTTGTTTGCTTGTTTGAGACAGGGCTTCTCTATGTGTAGCTTTGGTTGTCTTGGAACTCATCTGTAGACCAGGCTCACCTGGAACTCACAGAGATCTCCCCGCCTGTGCTGGGACTAAAGGCATGCACCACAGTCTGGAGATTTTTTTTTTCTTATCATATACAATCAAGTCTTGCAAAAGCATCTAAACTGTAATAGAACTACTGGGGATTAAATCCTAGGGACCCTCTTCCATGTACAATGGATGAGGCTAAGATTCCCTACAGGGCAATGATGACTGAGAAATACTTTCCTGACAAATCAGAAATAATATTTAAAAAGGATCTTTGTGGACCTTCAGTTAGCAGCATAGTACCAGAGAATACACATCCCCCAGAAAGCCTTAGAAGACAGCAAAAGCAGCTAAAGGACTTTTGTTAGCAGCCCAGGTTGGCCTTGAACCTGATTCTCCTGCCTCTGCCTTGGGCTCCTGAGTGCCAGGATTACAGGCATGTTCCACTTTGCCAGGCCATGTAAGTAGACTTCCTCTCACTTTAGGAAACAGAACAGGCATTCCTGCAGATTTCAAAGTTCGTTTTCTGTAAAGGGGTATGACATGATAAAGGGGAAAAAGTCAAGCATCCTGAGGCACACCTGCAACCTACTACTCAGGCGGATGAAGCAGGAAGAGCCCAGATTGAAGGCCAGCCTTGACCACGACATAGCGAGTCCCTGTCTAGAGGTGGAGGGATAACATAGAATTCAGTACTTTCTTCTCACAATTTAATGATAAGTCAGAAAACATAAAGTAAGGTCTTGTTTGTTTGGCTAAATCAGTTACTTGGCAAGCACCCAGAGGTTACTCTATGAATTTCATACAAAATTAAGCTTAATAATAATAACGTTAACCCCATTAAAAGGAACTTATTAACTAAAAATATTTCTTGGATACTAAGAGATATCACATTACCAGTGGTCTACAGACTAATTAGCTATCCATTATACATATACTGAAGCTTCCTTTATGCTATTACAAAACAGTTCATCTGCCCAAACTTTAAAAACAAAAAACTGGCAATTTTTTTTTTCAGCCGAGGCAAGTTTTTAAAAAAAGAGCCAGGCGGCTCATGGCTTTAATCCCAGCACTTAGGAGGAGAGGTAGGCAGATCTCTGAGTTCGAGGCCAACCTGGTCTCCAGATTAAGTTCCAGGACAGCCAGGCTACACAGAGAAACCCTGTCGCAAACAAAAAAAAACAAAAAAACAACACGTGACCCTGCGGTCAACTCTCAGTGCTGATTGTTTATGCAGAGCATTATAGATATTTCAGTGTTTTTGACTCAGTTTTACTCATCATCTCCAAGTAGCTAAATAAGAGGTTCTACATGTTGATGTCTCTAATAACTCTGGTCATTGCTTAGGAGTTCTGTGGGACAACTTACCAACATGCCCAATGAATACTACATTTACATGTTCTTTCTTAGGAGCACCTGGCGGTGCCACCACTGACTTAGGTTTTGGTATTTCTTCTTCCTCTTCCATCATTTCTTGGGTACTTTCCTCTGGTGGCCTTCCATCTCCTGAGGAACCACCCCCTGGCTCTGCTTCACTTATTTCTTCTTTGTGCTCCCATGATTCTTCTGGGGACATTTCTGTCTCTCCATTTTCTACCAAAGAAAGATATTTTAACTCAATATTCTGAAAAAGACCTGCCTGCATTTTAACCACACAGGCTTTACTTAAGACACTTACTTAAATCCCTCTCCTGACACCCATGACAAAGGCAGAGATGGTGGGTTTTCAAGCTGGCCTTGGTGCTGACAGCAGAGAGCCATATACCAGATCTGATACTATCCTAGCATGGAATCATTTCCTAAGAGTAGACTACACGTAAACAAGCAGGCCTCCACTCCCAACACCAGCTATTTCAGTGTCAACATGTCCTGACAGGTGGGAAGAAAAGGAAAGTATAAAAACCAGAATAAGGAATATGAAATAATTTAAGAGATAAATTTTCTACGGAAACAATAACTCTTTGGCATTAACTTTAATAGTCACCATGGAAATAGGAAACTTTTAGGAATAGTACATTCTTTTTTGTTGTTTTGTTACCTTTGCGGGGGGGGGGGGCATTCAAGACAAGAGTTTCTCTGTATAACAAGAACCCTGGCTGTCCTGGACTCACTTTGTAGACCATGCTGTCCTCGAACCCACAGAGATCCCCCTTGCCTCTTCCTTCTTGTGTGCTGGGATTAAAAGGCAGTGTGCTCAACTACATCCAGAAATAAAGCTATTTTTTTAAAGGATGGAATTTTTTTGATGAAATGTTAGAGTCAGGCACAATGGAGCATGTATGTCTGTAATCCCAGCATTCTGAAAGTAGAGAGGCAATAGGTTCAAATAGTTCAAGGCCATCTTGAAAAATGTGCCAGTCTAGGCTACAAAGACCCAGTCTCTAGAAAGAACAGGTACAACCTTTAAAT
>CM053757.1:10808771-10857973 GCA_028658305.1 Pachyuromys duprasi | reverse complement strand
TGCCTCTTCCTTCTTGTGTGCTGGGATTAAAAGGCAGTGTGCTCAACTACATCCAGAAATAAAGCTATTTTTTTAAAGGATGGAATTTTTTTGATGAAATGTTAGAGTCAGGCACAATGGAGCATGTATGTCTATAATCCCAGCATTCTGAAAGTAGAGAGGCAATAGGTTCAAATAGTTCAAGGCCATCTTGAAAAATGTGCCAGTCTAGGCTACAAAGACCCAGTCTCTAGAAAGAACAGGTACAACCTTTAAATTACTAGACTTCTTTACTCAATTCCATTTGCAGTCAATAATTTGCCATCGCTGTGTTAATGTTCAATTTGTTATATTTCTAAAGTCTAATTGCAAAAACTTCAGTGTGGCATAAGCACAAACATTTCAGTCATCAGAACACTTACATTTGCACCTTAAATCTGGAGAATTAAATAATTTCATATTACTGTTTTAGAATGGTCAGAAATTCTTACCAACAGGTTCTGAAAGTTCCATGCTAACAGCTGAATTTGAACCTAGAGAATAAATAGAAACACAAATACATATTCATGAAACAATATGTAATTTTACACATCACAGAGAAGTTAATGTTTTCTTGGTTAGAAATTTTAAAAATTACCTTCACACAATAATGATGGTTCTTGAGAGGACTCCACTGGTGCTGGTTAAAAAAAGTAAGTGTTATTAGCAATTAAGCTACACCTTATTTTCTTATCTTTTAACATAATAAAAGCAGCTATTCAATAACATCACAAGTCTCAGCAACTCAGAACAAAGGAAGCTAAGTGAGTTTCAAAGCAGAAGTCTATTCAGCCTACTTTACAAAAACTCTACCAATTGCAGACAACTAAAAGAAATCTGGGCACCAGCAAGATGGTTCAGCAGGTAAAGAACTGGCCACAAAAACCTGACAACCTGAGTTCAATGTTTGAGCCCACATAAGTGTGGAAGGAGAAGCCTGGCACTCAAAAAAAGGTGGAAGGAGGGAACCAATTCCACACAGTTGTCTCTGGCCTCTACACAGGTGTCATAGCATATTCACACCTGCACTTACACAAAATGATTAATTAAAAACTCCACAGAAAAAAGCCAACTTCAATAATGAAAAAAAAATGTATTAATATTTTTCCAAATCTTTCCTTCACAGATATTATAAATATAACACAAAAGCCCAGGACAAATCTAATTAACTGGATTCTACTTATCTAATACATCTCTACTTCTGATAATCCTCCAACCCAAGAAGGCTATGACTGTCAAGTTAGGAAATCCCCAAGTAATCCAATACTAAGACAAAGGACAACTGTATGAAGCCTCTGGAACATATATGAACATAATCAAAAATGGGGATTCTTGCCAGAGTTGATCCCAGCACTCCACTGATAGAGGCAGGCTGGTTTCTGGCATGTTCAAGGACAGCAAGAGCTACACAGAGAAACCTGTTTCAAAAGTATTATCATCAAGCTGGGCGTGGTGGTACATGCCTTTGATCCCAACACTAGAAGAGCCAAAAACAAACAAAAAAGCATCATTATCATTAGTTTTTGTTTTTCAAGACTATGTTTCTCTGTGTAGCTCTGGCTGTCCTGTTATTTGTTCTGTAGACCTGGCTCTCCTCAAACTCAGATATCCAGCTGTCTCTGCCTCCCTGAGCACTGGAATTAAAGGTGTGTGTCACCACCCCGGCTCAAAACAAATATTTTTTTAGTGATTCTGATGAAGGTAGTTCTGGCCTAGTTTAGAATTCTATGATCAATCAGTTCAGTTTGCAGTTTTCAAATTGCAAATTGCTTATGTCGTCCTTGTAGAGCTGTAGAAGAAATATATATTCTGCTCCCAAATATGTAAGTTTGCTTTCTTTATCCCTGAGAAAACAATTGATACTGCTAGACTTTCCAAGATGCAGAAACACACCAAAGAATTTCAAGTCATTTGACATAGAACAATAGTAGTGAATCTGTAACTTACAGATTTCATCTTTAAAACCTTTGGCCAGAACAAGAATCATCATTACAGTGAAATGGGTGTGGCAGCACATGCCTACAATCCCAGAATTTGGAGGTCTGAAGGGTGAGGATCCATTCAGCTAATAAACAAATCTAAGCCAGCTGGTTACATGAGACTATGCTGGGGGAAGGGGAGTGGGGGTGGCAAACAAACACCCATTTTCATTACCACCAAATGTTGAGGAAAATAATTCCTGTTCCTGATAAAGGACAGTAAGGTTTATTTACTACAACTGTTTTTGTTTGTGGGCATAAGAGATCAAACCTAAGACCTAGTGCTTATTAGGTGTTCATATGTATGTTTTGCCTGCATGCACGTAGGTGCAATGAAGGGAATCTGGCCAGCTCAAGCGTGGCAAGCATGGCTCTGCAAGCATGGCTCTGGCAGGCCTTGTCCTTCTCCCCAATTCCCTCTGTTAGATTACATTCCTATAGCTAGCCACCAAGGCCCATTTCCTTGGCCAGTTCTTCCTCTTGAGGCTGATTGCCATGGTCCAGCAACCAAACCCCCCTTTTGGCTCACCTAATTAACATGGCCAACTAAAAGTCAGCACCTCATCCTAACATGAGGTTTCCCCTATGGATAATTTCCTATGGGCCAAATCTGTCTCCTCTCTATCCAGAGGCAATACTTTGTTCCCCTGAGACAAATATTCCTTCTCTTTCTTCTTTGTGCCCCCCACCCCCACCCCGTCTCCCTGTTCTCTTCCCCTTTTCCCTCTATCTCCTGTCTTTATCCTTTATCCCTATCCTCTGGTGCAAATAAACCTACTTTGTGCTGAGAACTTGGTCATGGGGTGTCTTGAGCCGACTCTGTGGTTCCCTACATTTGTCAATGTTGGATCTCCTAAAACTGGGATTACAGATGGTTGTGAGCCAACAAAAGTGGCTGCTCAGAATCAAACCTAGGTCCTTTCAAAGAACAAAAATACTCTTAACCATTAAGCTATCTCGCCAGCCTCTTCATTTTTTTTTAATTTCATTTTATTTTTTGTGACGTCTCTCACTGAACCTCAGGCTCACTGATTAGACTAGACTGGCTAAACCAGCAAGTCATTCCTGTGCTTGAGATTACAAGCATGTGCCAGTACACTGGGCTTTTTATGTGTACACTTGGGGTTGATCTTAGGTCCTCCTACTTGAGCAGTCAAGTGCTTTTCAGACTGAGCCATATCCCCAGTCCAAGGAGAATCATTTTATTTTGCTTTGTTTCTTCAAGACAGGTTTTCTCTGTGTAACAAGTGCCCTAGCTGTCCTAGACTTACTTTGTAGACCAGGCTGGACTCGAACCCACAGAGATAGACCTGCTTCTTCCTCCCGAATAAGAGCCATTTTAATTTGGGATACAACTGTTGTATTTACTGGAACATACCAACAATTTCTCCCACAAAGAATTATTCCATCTTTCAAATAAATCCAAGTATGTTTCCAGATGTATGTGAGTAAGTGCACAGGTAATCAATCACAGGGTGGGTGTTGGGGGCTAGAGAACCACCACAGCTGTCATTCTCAGGAATACAATCAACCTCTTTTGAAGTAGTCTCTCATTGGCTTGGAGCTGTCTAATGAGGTCCAAGACTCTTCCCAGGACCACCTTCCCAAAGCTGGCATGATAGACACACCTCCACCACAACTGGCATTTTTATGTAGTTTCTGAGGGGTTGAATTTGGGACCTTGTACTTATAAGGCAAGCACTTTACTGAGTGAGCTGTTCCCCAGACAGAATTATTCTATTTGAAAATACTTCGCAAAGATGTGTTTCTGAAAATGGAGTTATTAATGGAAATTTGAAGCCATAACTTTATTCCTTAGAACAATCTCTGCCTCGTTCCACTAGGACATCTGAACCATACAGGATTTAAGAAAGGAAGCCCTAGTGGTCACCGATCCAATAAATGGACTCTGAATCTAGAAAGACTATAAGGCCAAGCTTATTAGTAGCCAGCAGAATATCACATGCATTACTCATAAATAATACCAGAGTAAAATGAATGATCAAGGATGTATTGTGCATTTGACAACTGGTATACTTTTAGTCCTTTAATCATTGCATACATATGAAGTGCATACATATGAAGTGCATACTAAATACTTTATTCTGGCACTTAATGCCCTTTGTAAACTTGATGATCTTAAATGTCATGAATTGTAGAGTAGTTTGAAAAAGAAAACCCTGCTTGTCAAGATTGTTATGCTGTATTATTCAGCCATGGAGGTGCTCTCAGACAGACGTTCTCCTAAGAAGTCCCAAGTATCTATATATTATAAGTGTAAACAGTGCTAGAGCCTACACGGTCAAGTGCAAGTATGCTTGATTTTGAAATGCTCAATTACAATTAAGGCTATCTCAAGTGTGGTTCTACTAGTTACCTCAAGTGTTTTCCTGTCTCAACAAATTTTATTCATTGTAATATGCTTAGCTTACTGTTAATAGGCATTTTTCAGCAGCACTATTTGAAAAAAAGACAAAATGGCACTTCTATAACTTAGAAAAAGCACAGTTAATCCTGGTGTAGCAATTATTGTATCTATGTCATAGTACTTTTTGAATGTTTAAAGTAATATAAAATCAACATGTAAAGACCAAGTAAAAATCAGCAGTGCCTGCTTCAAATCTACACTTGGAAGACAGAAGCTAGAGAATCACTGTGAACTCCAGGCCAGCCTGATCTAACCAATCTCAGGCCAGCGGGTTACTTAATGAGACTCTTCCTTAAAAAATAAACAAAAACAACAAAATAGTTGATATTAGAGTAAATTACTACCATTCTCCATCCAAAATTTTATGGATTCCTCTGTGCAATGGGTCCCTATCTGCCTGTAATAGATATTTGGTTAATGATAGAACGGATCTGCAGATAGTTTTGCACTGAGAGTGAAAAGTGACATCTGCTGAATTATCTACTAGGTGCCAGTTCAAAAATCGACAGCAAACAAATGTATTCTCTCATTCAATCAATCCTCTTAGCATACATATCATTTCCATACTTTTAGTGAATGAAAAAACTACTTATAACTTGTAGTTGACAGACAAGAAGGATTTCAACCCAGGAATTCAGTTCAGTTTTGGGGTTCTACCACTGCTGCAATTGGTAGGACAAGTGTATCCCAAATTAAAAAGATTCCCCTAGGGCTAGGGATATGTCTCAGTCTGAAATGCACTTGCTGCTCAGTATGAGGACATTTGTAAAACCAACACCAAGTGCACACATAAAAGGTCCAGTGTAATGGCACATGCTTGGTGCTCAGCCAGTCTAGTCTAATCAATAAGCACCAGGTTCAGTGGTTAAAAATATTCAGACATATAAAGTAAAACAAATCTCTGAAAACAAAAACCCAGGAGACCAACTGAGAAAGACACTTGACCTCTGGCCTCCACATATATAAACATGCACATGTGTACACGCATTCAAGCACGCACGCACGAACACTCTCGTGCACACACTCAGGATTCTACCGCAAGAAAGAAAAAAAACTAGCTCTAACATTAAAGCTGTTGCCACAAATCTTAAAAGCAGTGAAAAGGGGCTGGAGAGATTGCTTGGCAGTTAAGAACACTTACTGCTCTTGCAGAGGACCTAAGTTCAGTTTCCAGCACCCACAACCACCTATAATTCCAGTTCTAGGGACCCAACATCCTCGTCTGTCTCCATAGTCACCAGGCATGTAGTACACAATACATGCAGGCAAATACACACAGCAAATTCCAGACCATCCAAGGCTACATAACAAAACATTATAAAAAATATTGTCTAAGACTTAACACAGACAGTAAGCCATATTTTAAAACCAGAGGTTACAGCCAAGCAGTGGTGACCTTTAATCCCTTCACTTGGAAGGCAGAAGCAGGTGGATCTGAGTTCAAAGCCAGCCTGGTCTACAAAGTGAGTTCCATGACAGCCAGGTCTACTCAGAAAAACTGTCTCAAAAAAAACCCCAAAAAAACAAAACAAAAAACCAAAAAACAAAAACCATTAAGGTACATATTGTAATGATTCCATCAGCCTAAACTATTCTGAACTGGTAAATCTATAACTGGAAAAGCAGAGAATAGCAAGTAGTACTTACTACGTTAGGAACACAGGTTTCCTTTCCAGGTGGAGAAAATGATTTACAAAAACAACCAAAAGAGCTGAGGTGTGAATGGCTCAGTGGCAGTGCATTGCACACAGGACACTTTGGATTAAAAATAAAACCACATGTGCACAAAAACTCAGTTCATATATTTCATGAATTCATTTTTAAAATTTGTACTGTAAATAATACAATAGCTTTTGGTATAACACTTAAATCTTTTTTTTCCTTTCAGTTTTTTTGAGACAAGGTTTCTCTCTGTGTAGCTTTAACTGTCCTGGAACTCACTCTGTAGACCAGACTGTCCTCAAACCCAGAGATCTGCCTGCTGAGTGTCATGATTAAAGGTATGTGCCACCACTGCCTGGCCAGGTTTTCTTTCTTTTCAGGTTTTTCTTTTCCCCCCTTGAGATGGGGTCTTAGCTCTGCTTGACCTTGAACTCACAGACATTTATCTGCCTGTATGTATGTATTAATAGGCTGACTGTGGGAGGGGGAGAAAGACACACAGACACAAAGAGAGACAGAGAATGCACAAGCAGATGCTACAGTGGCTGCATGCAGATCAGAGAACAATGTTTAAAAGTCAGTTCTTGCAGTACAAGTTATTGGGAGCAGTGTCACTCTTTTATCTCTTGCACTGTGTACTCCAAGCTAGCCTGGTCAATGAGTTTTGGGGTGATTCTCCTTTTTGCCACAGGAATATTGGGATTACAGATACACAGCACCACATCTGGCTTTTCAATATAGGTTCTGGGGATCAAACTCAGGTTGTCAAGCTTACATGGTAAATGCTTTGTTTTGCTTTGACCCACTGCAGTGAGTTCTGTCTTCCCTGGCCCTCTTTTTCTTTTAAAGACAAGGGTCTCACTTTGTAGTTCAGATTGACCTTGAACTCATAATGTACCCCAGGCTAGCTCTGAACTGGCGGCACTCTTCTCTACACTTACCCCACATCGTGGATTCACTGAATTTGAATACAGTAAAAGCCATTTTGAATGTGCCCACTTTCTAGGCAGGGTTTACAGAAGTGCCTTACTCAGGAGGTTTTGAAGGATAGCTTAAAGAAAGACTTAAACATCTCTAGCACTCAGACCCAACTAGCTCACCAAAATTATGTGTTGAGATATCTTTTCCTACAGGCAATACTGGAAAACGGTGAAAGAAGACAAGAGAAGAAAGTCTGCTGAACACATAAAAATGGCAATTCCCAAACATTCTAAACATGAAAAAGCAGCTGGACATTGAAGCAAACCTGTACTGCCACTCAGGAGGGTGAGATGGGAGGATCATTAAATTTGAGGCCAGGCTGGGATTCACAGTGAGTTCAAGGCCAGCAAGTGCTACTATAGCAAGACCTGTAACAAACTAAAGCACTCAGATGAGTACCTGAAATCCCAGGTACACAGGATGCTGAAGTACAAGGATCACTTGAAGACCAAGAGTTCCAGGCTAGCCTGGCACCAGGGAAAGACTCAAAAAATGTGAAGAGGAGTAGGGGAATAAGATTAAGTGGGACAGCAAAGGTACAAGGCAAAGAAAACAGTTCAAAGCCATCTACACAAACACTATTTTTTCTTTTTTTTTGAGACAAGGTTTCTCTTGTAGTCCTGGCTGTCCTAGACTCGCTTTGCAGACCAGGCTAGCCTGGAACTCACAGGAATCCACCTGCCTCTGCCTCCTGAGTGCTGGGATTAAAGGCGTGCACCACCAGGCTCGGCACATTTTCTTGATTGCAGAAGAGGGAGTTAAGTTACTAAAAACTAGAGCAGTGCCTATGACTCCACGGGCCTGGTTTTGAAAAAGGGTCTCAAAGAGATTGTACCTTTCCTTATGATTAGAAGTTACTATCATAAAAATAAGCTTTGAGGGCTGGAGAGATGGCTCAGTGGTTAAGAGCACTGGCTCTTCTTCCAGAGGTCCTGAGTTCAATTCCCAGCAACCACATAGAGGCTCATAACCATCTAGATGAGATCTGGCCTGCAGGCAGAATACTGTATAAATAAAGAAATCTTACAAAAAGAAAAAACAAAACAAAAGCTTTGAAACCAGAGTCTACTCTTCCATTTATTCATGGGCATACTCTTACTAATATATCGGTTTTTACACCCTGGTTTTTGCCTCTACAAAATGGGTTGATAGCCGGCTCCGGTGGTGCACTTCTATAATCCCAGCGCTCAGGGAGGCAGAGGCAGGCGGGTTACTGTGAGTTTGAGCCAGCCTGGTCTACAAAGTGAGTTGAGGACACCCAAGGCTACACAGACAAAACCTGTCTTGGGGTTAAAAAAAAAAAAAAAAGGTTGGTGGCGCATGCTTTTGATCCCAGCACTCAGGAAGGCTGAGAGACCTCTGTGAGTTAGAGGCCACCCTTGTCTACAAAAGGAGTCCAAGACAGCCAAGGCTACACAGAGCAATCTGGTCTCATAATTACATACATAGCTCAATAACTGAAGTGGGTTGGTACTATCCAAGCATCTAGAAAGCACTGTGGAAACTAAGTGCTAAGCTGCAGTAACTGCTCCGTAAAACTTACAAGCATTTCAGAGTCCTGTACTTATTACAAAAACCTTTAAGAATGAAAACATTAGAAATTCCAGGGCTGCTCTGTCAGAAAATCCATGCTGGTTTAAACTGGCTTCTCTTTCACTATTAAACAGCATGGCATGGCAGAAAGAGCCCTAAACTAGCAGCTGGCAAACCAGGATTCCAGATTCAACTATTCATTAACTCTGGGAGTGACTTCCACATCCACTTAGCATGCTTCAGCTGCTACTTCTTTATCCAAACTAAGATAGTCTTTCTGGTGGAGTCATCTCTACCCTGAACATTAAAGACTCTATTTATTATATCATTAAAGCAAAGCCACATATCAACCTAATATGATTTTCTATAGTGTAACAAAAACTCCACATTTTAAGTAATCCTAAAAAGGCTGTATTTATGATTTATGACTGATCTACTTCAAAAACAGTTAAAAATATCCCAGCACTTGGGAGGCAGAGGCAGGCGGATCTCTGTGAGTTCAAGGCCTGCCTCCTGGTCTACAAAGAGAATTCCAGGATAGCCAGGCTCTTACACAGAGAAACCCTGTCTTAAACAAACACATACAAAAACAAACAAAAAACACTTTGAGGTATATTAAAATACCAAAGCCATTTCAGATAGTGTCAATAAGATATAAAAATAGCAACCATTGAAATCAACTACCCAAAGATGGACACAAATTGCTCAGCAATATGCACTTTTGCTTTTTATTACCCCTTCAACTGAAATGACAATCACCTAATTGGAACCTGTCTGAGAAGTAAGCATAACCACTCCTTAACTACAGTAAACAGATGCTTTGGGAATTCTTACTGTTTCTTTACCCTTGAAAGAATTACAATGGGAAACAGTAACAAGTTCCTTTTAGAACAAAGCTGTTAATAAATAAACTATAACTACTGTTAAGGTCCTTTGTTAAAATCTACCGAAAACAATGACAAAACTTTAGGTACCCAAACCAAACCTAAGCATGAACTAGTAAAAATATATATATATATATGATCCAAGCAATAAGAAAGGTAATGTTCTACTTTGCCAAATTCCCGGAAAAGTTCAAAGTAATCCCAGTACTTGGAGAGGTGAATTCCAGTCCAGCCTGGGAAATGCAGCGAGACCCTGCCTAAAAATAAAACCAAGGCACCAATGAAGAACACCTGGTGAAAAACAAATACATCCTTAATTTTATGATTAGGATGTCAAGGTTGAAACCAGTCTCTTGTCTCTACATCCTCTGTGTGTCTTTGCATATTTGCAGTCTTCCACTACTGTAAACTTAATTGGCTTCTTTTACACTCTTTGAAAGATTATAATTGATTATCTTGATGTTCCTTCAGACCTACCTTTCAACACCTTGCACTGCATCTACATCCAGCAGACAGGCAAATGCTTGTTTACTGCTAGAATGGGTATCTGAGCAAAAAATTCCACTTCAAAAAATTCCATTCTACTATGTTAACTCATCCCAAAAGTTTTATTAAGTCTTTTTCATTCCTTTCTCTTCAACCAGAAAGATATTGTTAACATCTTTAAGATATTTTTTCCCTGACAAACAAAAGCAAGCAAATCAAAGCTTGTATTTGTTTTCTACAATATTTTCCTAACGTGTCTTAAGAAATTTTGGCTATTGTTTTCTTACAATGTCAAGGATCTAATTCTAACTCAGGGCCTTTTGATTACTACGCAAGCGTTCTACCACTGAACCATGTCTCTAGCTGTCCTAATAATTTTACTTTCAAAATTAGTTTATTACTATTATTGTGTGTGTGTGCATGCGCACACGTATGTATGCTTGTGTAAAGGTCATAGAACAACTCTGTGGAGTTGATTCTCTTTTCCACTTATCCTGTGTGGGTATCAAACCCAGGTCAACAGGCTTGCTTGGCAAGTTCTTTTGTCAACTAAGCCATTGCCTGCTCTATCCATACAGTACAATTTCAAAAAGGTGAAATATAAAGAACACAGTAAAGCAATAATCCATATAGTAACATCACTAAATAAAATATCCTCCAAAGGTTTGTTTCCAGTCAGAATTTCTAAGTTTAAACAGCTGCTCAATCTAATACATGATAGTGCCCCCTAAATCCATACATTCAAGCTGTCCACGTGTGGAAACATGAACTAAGAACCAGAATCTAATGTTCATCATTATGTCACTCTAAAAACACCATCACCAACTTCCTCCTATTCTCCTCTAGTTAGTATCTCAATGAGTATGAACAGTTCTGCATCTTTATTCCTGCAGACATTTAAACTGTAAAACAAAACCCAAATCAAAAACATTGGTTGGGAGGCTAGCCGAGAGGTGGCTCAGTGTATCAAAGCTTGCTATACAAGACCTCAATTCAAGGTGGGCCATGGTGGTGCATCTGATCCTCAGCACATGGAAGGCAGAGTCTGGGGAATCTCTGTGAGTTGGAGGCCAACCACCTGGTCTACAGAGTAGTGAGTTCCATGACAACCTGGGCTGTTACACAGAGAATCCCGGTCTTGAAAAATAACGAACAAAAAAAGACCTGAGCTCAAATGCCTAGCACTCCTTTTAAAAAGCAGGAATCACTAACTTTAAAAGGCAGTGTGGTACTATGGGCACAGGTGCACGTAACCCCTGTGCTGTGGGCACCAGAGACAGGAGCATCACTGGAGTTTACTGACAGCCAGCCTAGCTCCAGGCTCATAAAAGATCTTATCTCAAGGGAGTATGGCAGAGAG
Organism: Pachyuromys duprasi; assembly: GCA_028658305.1. Taxonomy (NCBI): domain Eukaryota; kingdom Metazoa; phylum Chordata; class Mammalia; order Rodentia; family Muridae; genus Pachyuromys; species Pachyuromys duprasi. The sequence continues at coordinate 10,846,642 of CM053757.1, read as the reverse complement.
TAGTAAGTAGGACACTCTACTCTTCCTCTAGTTTCCATGAACCCCGCACAACCAAAACTCTCTCTCTCCTCTCTTCTCTGTCTCTCTCTCTGAGGCTGGGAGAGGATGTGGCTAGGTGGTAAAATCCTTGCCTACAATGTATAAGAGGCTCAGGGTTTCACCATTAGCACCATGACAAAAAGAAGACTATCTAGTTTCAAGGGTAACTGGTCAACACAATAAAGTACAAAAGTTCTTCTACACAAATAATCATTCCTTTGATTTTGGATATTCTCCAATATTCTAGCCCTAAAAGAAATAACTTCTGAAACTATCAGGTGATCAAAAAGCTAGGCCGGCTTAGTGGCAAGCACCAGTAATTGTTCACAGCACTCTGGGAGGCTGAGGCAGAAAGACTAAGATAGCCTGGGCTATATAATGAGATCTGTCTTTAAAAGAAAAAAAAAATCAGAAACAAGACTAAGGATGGGGCTCAGTGTATGCCTAGCTTGAGTCCTAACATCATGTATATCACATAAACTGTATGTGGCGACACAAGCTTATAATCTCAGCACTTGGGGTATAGAGGTGGGAAGAAACAGAAAAGTCAAAGTCATTCTTGGCTATGTAGCAACGGAGAGACCAGCCTAGGCAACATGACCTTGTATTAAAAAAAATAAAAATCCATCAAGTGATAATGGCTACTTAACCTTGAGAATTTACTAAAATTAAATTAAAATTTTCCAGTCATTTTTAAGACCTCTATTTTCATTGATGATCACTAGCCCAATTTACTTGGCTCTGTAGGAAATTGGATTAAAATGGATTATATTTAATTACACTTAAATGAAATCATTGTTTGAAATGTGGTGTTTTCACATTCAAAGAGAACAAGATCAGCACCAGTTCCCAAGTCCTGACTCTCCAGAAACAGGCATGTATGAAACTCATGCCACCAAAGCCCCTTCCTCTACTGGTTGTTCTAGGCAGAACTGCATTTAAGAAACACAGGGGCTGGAAAGACGGCTCAGTGCTTAAGAGCACTCACTGTCTGCTCTTCCAGAGGTCCTGGGTTCAATTCTTAGCGAAAACAACTATCTATACTGGGGTCTGATGCCTTCTGATATGCAGATACAGCACTAATATACATACAATGAATAAAATCTTAAAACAAAAAAGACAAACCATTTTGTTTCCAGGAGAAAGAAGAGTCTTCAGCAGGTACACCCTTAAGAGTTATGCAAGAGCCCCACTCACCACAGCCCTATAACAGCTCTCCTGGGAAACACCACCACAGACTGGCTTAATAACAAAGGAAACAGGCCACAGACTGGCTTAATAATAAAGAAAACAGGGCCTTTTTCCTCACCATCAAAAACATTTGGAGCCAGCAAGATGGATCACACCTGTAACTCCCTCACTCAGGGAGGCAGTGGCAGGTGGATCTCTGTAGACCAGGCTGGCTTCAAACTCAGAGATCCACCTGCCTCTGCCTTCCTGAGTGTTGGGATTATAGGCATATGCCACCAGGCCTGGCTATGCTTACAGTACTATTATTTCTTTTCAATGGATATAGGTTCTTACTCTAGCCCACACTGACCTCAGTTTCTCTAGTGTTTCAATCACAGAACAATCAAAATAAAAATTTTAAGATGGATGACAGTGGTGCACATCTTTAATCCCAGCATTCAGGAGGCAAAGGCAGGTGGATCTCTTTGAGTTTGAAGCCAGCCTGGTCTACAGAATGCGTTGAAAAAATAAATAAATAAATATCATTTTGTAGAAACAATTAGAATAGTGAGACCAAAATAGATTTCTGACTGAAAAAGAAAAAAAAATTCACACACACACTATAATCCAGGAACTTTCTGACAAACATTTCCCTACACTTAGTAAAACCACAAATTAGCAAGTAACAGATTTTTAAAAAACAAAACAACAACAAAAAAACCACTCCTGCATAAAAAGTAATGCCTTATCAGTCATAGTGACCATTCCAAACCATGTCGTTTTGGATGGCTATCCCTTTAAAATTAGATTAATGCCTGTGAATGCAGTCCCAAGTCTACCCAGTCTACTATCAATGCTGGTAGTTCCTGAGGAACAAAGGAGAGCCGCGAAAGTAATGGTTGGACAAATGATAGCTCTAAGATAAGGTGGAAACAGGTACTTTCAGCAATTTGTTAGGAAGCTAAAAATAGCTGAATGTAAGCAAAGAATTAAAAGTTGAGTTTCCTTATTTGAAAGGAAAAATATCAATCACAAATAGAAATGCCAGTCAACAAAACAGGTAAGTATGTCAAATCCCTTCTGCATAGCAAGGCCCCAAAAGTTCCCTAGACTCCCTTAAAAAAAAAAAAAAAGTTTAATACAAACTGTGCTTACATAAGTTCCTCACAAAACATATCCCTAAATACCCCTTCACTTCTAAAGAGCCGAATGAAGCAGAAGTTTCCCAAGAAACTAAATTCCAAGAGAACTTTTTTTTTGGTTTTGATTTTGTTGTTGTTTTTGAAACAGGATTTTGCCTGATAGTCCAATAGCAGTCACCTAAAGATCTGGCTGCCTGATCTCCTGAGTCCCCCCACACTTGGGAGAGGGAGGCTAGGTGACAATGCCATTTGCTTTCTTCAAGCATCCTCCTGCCTCAGCCTCCAGAGTTCCGGGACTATCGGCTTTACCTAGAGTAACACCACACCAGGCTCAAGTCCAGAACCATAGTAATTAACAATTTACTCACCTGAAATGGGCTCAAATTATTTGGCCCACCAATGTTCCTGCTAAATAACCAAACAGTGAGCCCTTCCCCTTCCCTTTTTAGACAATACCACATTTACTCAAATAAGCACCAGTATGAAGGCAATACTTAAGTTCACTCAACAGGCATTGCTACAAAATACGTACCTGAAAGCAGGCTACCAATCATACAGCTAGCTTATAAAAAGATTTAAGGACTGAAACTTGAAACGACAGAAAGTGTATCTAGTAGTTACTGTGACAACTACTAAGTTATCAGAAGTATTCAAGGGTCTCAAGTATCAGACTGGACTACCAGTACACGAACACAAACTAAGCAACTATAGCAAGCAGCACCTATAAGGTCAATACTTTTTAAACAATTAAAAAATCTAAACGTGACACTTGGAAGAAAAATCTTAAGTCCCGCTTAAAAGGAGCACGTAAGCCAATGAGGTTTTCCACATGTTACTACTGAGTAATCTTTCTGACATTTTTTGAACTTTTTAAGGAATCAAAATGTTAAGGGTGAAAAAAGGTCTTTGTATTGACAGCCAACAGTTTCTGGCGGATCACAAGCCTGCAATGCATCTTGGGATTCCTTCAGGTCGTTTCGGTGCCACGGATATTTAAAACGCAATTACAGTTCCAATAGTAGGAACTGCAGCAGGAGCAACTCTCTGGGCCGGGAGAAGAGACAAGTCTTGTCCCCCAGTTCTTAAGCTCTCACACCGTCCACATGCCGGACCTCAGGGCCCATCGGTCCCCACTTCTGGGCCTCGTGGCACTGACTGCCGAGGGTCCGCACGATCCCATACGGTTCCTATGTCTAGGGGGTGAACCGCGGCCTTCGGCGGAGGGGCAAGCCTCGCCGGGTCTCTTGGTTTCTGCTCCACCCCGCCCGAGCGCCCGAAGCCAAGCAGCTCCCGGACTGGAGGCGCCCCACCCAGACCAGCCGGCGCCGCTGTCAGCGCCCCACGTGCGGGGCCGGCTGGGCCGCGCGTCTTCTCCACCCACCCCACCGCGGAACTCCGGCTCCAGTCCGCCGCCCGTGCCTCGGGGATACCCAGCCCGGCAATTTACCCGAAGGGCCTCCCGCGCTGCTGCCCGCTCCGTGGTCGCCGCCGGCCGCGCCAGCTGGGGATGGCGGCGGCTGGGCAGGGCCCCGCAGGAAGGACGGCACGAATTCCGCGGCGTGGACGTTGGGGACGAAGGGCTTGGCGTTGACGTTGAGTTGCCGGCTGAAGGCCGCGCTGAGGTTCTCACGCTGGGCCTCTGCTACTGTGGAGCCGCCGCCGCAAGGCCCCGGCCCGGGGGTCTCCATATCCGTCTGGTCCCAGCAGTCGGGCGCAGAGTCGCTGCTGCTGCTGCTGCTCCCGCCGCCGCCACCGCCGCCGCCTCCGCCGCCGCCGCCGCCGCCTCCGCCGCTGCTGGGATCCATGATCGGGGGGGCCGTGTGTGTGGTGAAGAGAGGGCGGGAAATGGAGGCGGGGGCGGCCGACCGGGGAGGAGCAGGCCGCGCTGACCCAGGGAGAACGTTAAGACAGAGGGGCTGCCGGCCAACGACTCACTCCTCGGCGTCTTGGGCGACAGCTACAGTCCAAACTGGGCACTCTTGACCGGGGCAACAGCGGCTCAACCCTCCTCGTGTGTGCGAAAGGGTCTCCTCCCACCCAGCCCCAACTACCGCCGCCGGCCTCACCGCCAACCCCACGCTTGGCGTGGATTGACCCCTCGCTACCACCCGTACCTTCGCCTCGGTAGTTCCCTGCTATGTCCGCCCGCGTTTCCGCTTACGAAGCGCGGCCGACAGCTAAACTACAAGTTCCAACAGCACCCGCGCAGACTCGCTGCGGTTTTCTCGTGGGCCGACGGGAGTCGGAGTTCAGTGCTCAAGCGTCAGCGGAAGCGGCTGGAACTCCCGGCAGGCAGCGCGAGAAGGCAGAGGTCGGCTGGCCCATCTGTCGCAGGGTGGGGGCAGGGCTGTGGGCCGGGCCGTTCAGCACGCGGCAAGGATCTGCGACCAGCTTGCAAGAACACGGACTGCAGGCCTAACCTAGGGAATTTTTTTTTCCTCTCCTTCTTTTTCAGCGCCTTTACTGCCTTCTCGGTCTCTCTCAGTCTGAACCTTGTTCTCCAGCCCCAGCCAGAGTTTGCCCTACATTTCAAAGACGGCGGGGAGCGTCTTTCTTTTTATGTATTCATTTGTGGATGAGGCAGTAAAACCGTGAGATGTTATAGCCCAAACTGCAGAGTGGCTCATAAAGGACTAGGCCGGGGAAGTCCGGCAGGAGGGATTGTTAACTGGAAACTTTCAATGACTCATGTTATGTTTGACTAGTCATTAAAAGCCCTCACCTAAACCTTTTCCCAGCCTTTCCTTCTCCCTGCCAAGAGACTTACGAATTAATCAGGACTGCCATATTTCGTAGTGTACCCAGCGATACCTACTGGGCTATTTTGGTGCTTCCAGTTCTTTATCCGCCATTAGGTGAAGTAGTCTCCTTTTGAATGGCCGGATCTGTCAGCTGTTCTCAAAGTACTTCAATAATGACTGTATCTCACACTTGGCAGGTTGCATTTTAGTAAATGTGGGGAAAGTGACAAGAAGAAATACAGTTCACCTTTAGTTCTTACTGCAGGAAGTAGGAAAACCAGTTCTAAATACCTGTGACATTGTCCTGTAATTCACTTATTGAGACCAAGATAGAGAAAAACATACTGTTAACTTCCTCTGACAAGAGCCTAGAGAATACAATTGCTTGGAAGTTATAGAATAACGAGTAAAGAGATGTTTAAGCAATTTGAAGTTATTTTTTTTTTTTTAATCTAGACCTTAGAGATCTAAGTTGGAATGCAGACTTTAAACATTTGTATTGTAAAGAAGCCTAAGGAGAGGTAAAATGCAAAGCTGTCAGTTACTTTTTAAAGCAAGGTCTTAGAGTTGCTTTTTTTTTCCTTTTATGGTTGGTTAGTTGGGTTTTTTGTTTGTTAGTTAAGCAGGAATAAATGAAGCCCTGACCTCCTGATCCTTTTATTTATCTCACTTTCCAAGTGCTGAAATTGTTTGCAGGCCCATCTGTTTGTGGCCCAGGCTGAATTAGACTCAAGGTCTTCTGCTCTAAGCCTCTGGAACCTGTATGGCACCACCATTTTCATTTGTGTCTCTAAGAAATTCTCGTTTTTCACTCAAGATTTGCATTCCACAGCCCACTCCAGAGAAAATGTCAACATCTGCATGCAGCTGACTGGAGGAGCTGAGCATAGTCTTCAAACCATGCTATCATTGTATAGAGCCAACTCCTGGGACTCTGTGATCACATTCTGATAGTGTTAGCTCACAGCCAGCTGATTTAACAGTCTCTTTGTTTATAGTGCTTCTTACGGACAGTGTCAGAAACTGCTAAAACTGTTGTTTGGAAAGCAGTTGATGAGCCCAGTGTTGGTGCAGTACCTTAAAACCAGTACTATGGAGGACTGAGGCAGGAGGACCCCTATAAATTCAAGATTAGCTACTATGTAACTTGGGGTACATACAGGTCTGCACACTCAGTATTGGGATTGTAGGCCTGTGCCACAATGCCGACTTTCCTTTGGTTTTCAAAGGCATTGATCTACCAGACTGATCTCCAGCAGGCAAATGAGAAATTCTTGTTAACAAACAGCAGTGTGCTAAAAGTGAACAATTTGAGGGCAGGTCTGTAGTCGTTGTTCCCACCACCTATTATAAAGCTAGGCAAGTAAAATGCACTTAGAAATAGTAAAGTCATGCTACTGTCCTTTATAAGCATTAAGGGCTTTTGAGATACAGAGTAATTATTTATTCATATGTGTGTTTGTGTATGAAATGATGATGCACTACAGATTTTATATGAAAGAGGTTTATTGGATAGAGAGAGAAGGAGAGAGCAAGACATGATAGGGTGAGGGGAGAGAGGAAGAGAGCACAAGAGCAAAAAGGCAAGAGAAAGACAAAGTGGTAGGTTGGTCCTTTTACGGAGCAACTGAACCACACCTGCCAGCCTACACATGATGACGTCATAGATTACTAGGCAACCAAGAAGCAGGCTGCCCTGAATAGTGTGTGTGTGTGTGTGTGTGTGTCTGTCTGTCTGTCTGTCTGTCTGTGCGCGCGCAGGTGTAAGGGTCAGAGGACAACTTTTGGAGTTATCTTCATCTTTCATGTTGTTGAGGCAGGATCGTTCTTGTTTCTGCCATGCTTTGTACTTCAGACTAGCTGGCTGTAAAGTTTCTGTGCCATTCTTCTGTCCTGCCTGCTGTCTTGATTTAAGTAGGAATGCTGGGATTACAAGATTCTCAACACCATATCCAGGTTTGTTTTGTTATTGTTTTTAATGTGTCTGAGTGCTTATATGTCTGTGCACACCCAGTGGATCTCTTGGAACTAGAGCTACAGATGTTATGAGCCATTAGCCAGATGCTGGGAATTGAACCCCAGTTTTCTAGAAGAGCAGCCATTGCTCTTAACCACTGAGCCATCTCTCCAGCCCTATATCCAGCTGTTTTCATCTGGTGTGGTGGTTTGAATAGAAATGGCCCCCATAGACTCATGTGTTTGAATGCTTAGTCATTAGGGAGTGGCAATCACTTGACAATGATTAGGAGGTATGGCCTTGGTAGAGTAGGTGTGGCTTTGTTAAAGTATGTCACTGGGGGTAGGCTTTGAGGTTTCAAAAGCTCAAGCCAGGCCCAGAGTCATACTCTACCTGGTACCTGCAGATCCAGATGTAGAACTCAGTTGTTCTCCAGTACCATGTCTTCCTGCATGCTTCCATGCTCCTTGCCATGATAACGGACTAAGCCTCTGAAACTGTAAGCCTGCCCCAATTAAATGGTTCCCTTTATAAGAGTTGCTATGGTCATATGTCTCTTCACAGCAGTAGAACATTGATTAAAACATCTGGTTTCTGGGAATCAAACTCAGGTTATTAAGATTGCATGGCAAGTACTTTTATTCACTGAGCCATCTTGCTGGTTTAGGACTAATAATGTTAAAAGACAGTGGTGGCTCATGCCTTTAATCCCAGAACTCAGGCAGAAGCAGGCAGATATCTGAGTTTGAGGCCTGCCTCAAATTGAATCCAGGACAGCCAGAGCTGTTACACAGAGAAACTGTGTATCAAAAATGAAATAAAGACACAGTTTTCCAAAGACTACTGCTGTTTTCTGGAATGTATAATAAAGGGTTAGTTTAACAGCTGCTTTCCCTAGCAGAGCTATCCTTCTTCAAGGTTTGAACCACACCACAACAATAATTCCTATCTTCTAATGCAGATTTCATGAGCTGTCATTGTTGGCCATCTTTCTTTCTCTCCCACCCAATAGTACTAGAAAATGGAGTCTAGGATCTTACACATGCTTAGCATATACTCTACCAATGAGCCACACACCTCTAATCCGTCCTTTTGTCTTTTTGTCCTTAAAAAAATATCACTGTATTTCAAAACTAAGACAGGATTTCCAAATGTGTATGTGTTTTAAGATTCATTTATTTACAGTTTATATAGGATTCTGCCTGCATATGTGCTGATACAGCAGAAGAGAACACCAGATCTCATTATAGATGGTTGTGAGCCACCATGTGGTTGCTAGGAATTGAACTCAGGACTTCGGGAAGAATAACCAGTGCTCTTTACCTCCAAGCCATTTCTCCAGTCCCTCCAAATGTGTTTTTTAACCCAACTAACTCAACTATATAGTACTTTTGAGTTTTGTTTATGTTTTGCTATTTTGTTTTAAGCAAAAAGTTAAGCAGATGAAATTTAGTGCAATGTGATCTAGTTAATTGTATTGTTCCAGAGTCAGTTTCTGGAGGTCTACAGCACAATAGATATTAGCTCTTGGGAGGCTAGGTAGTAAGTCCATTGGAGTTCTAAAGTAGTTTTGCCTTTTATGGCTGACAGGTATTTCAAAAAAAACTTCCATAGTTGGGCTGGAGAAACAGCTCAGAGGTTAAGAGCACTGGCTGCTCTTCCAAAGGGCCTGAGTTCAATTCCCAGCAACCACATGGTGGTTCACAACCATCTAGAATGAGATCTGAATACATAGTAAATAAATGTTAAAAAAAAAAAAAAACTCCATAGTAAACCAGGCGTGGTAGTGCACACATGATCCCAGCACTTGAGGAGGCAGAGGCAGGCAGATCTCTGTGAATTCAAGGCTATCCTAGTCTGCAAAGCAAGTCCAGGACAACCAAGGTTACACAGAGAAACCCTGTCTCAAAAAAACTGAAAAACAAATTTTAATACTAGCAAAAGAATATGTTTTTTGAACACTTAGAGCCCGTGGAAAAGTTAGACTAGGTTCCGAAATCTTTACCAAAAGAGTCTTACTGGTTTTCTCAATGAAAATTGTTTGGAATAGGAGTAGAATCGGAGTAGGGGAGGGTTTTTTTTGAGAAGGTTAAAAATAAAGACCAGTACAGAGAATCACAAAGGCTTTTGCCTAGAAACTCAAAAGATTGCCAATTTTTTTTATAGATGTTGATACTTTGTTTCATATTTCAAGATCAGAAACAAAACAATTTTAATAATACGTTGCCTTTTTGGTCCCCAACCGAGTTTAAACAGTATAAAGAAAGATGACCATCTGATCCTCCTGCCCTGCTGCCCAATTGCTGGGACTACAGGCAGGTAAGACCTTCCGTTCAAGCAGTGCTAGGCAAGCACTCTATGCATGAAGCAGCATACATCCACACAACTGTCTGCATTGTTCTCTACCTTCCCTACCATCCCTCTCCGGGAATTCACGTCTGTCCCAGCTGAAAGGTGTCCTTGTGAAATATAAATAACTTCATAGCACCTTTCTAGCCTACTGGCAACTGTCTTTCTGATTGTACAAATGACTATTCTAGGAACCTCATAGAAATAGAGTAAGACAGTACCTGTCCTTTATAGACTATTTTAACTGGGCATGATGTTCTTCAGACCGTCTGTCTGTCAGATATGTCATATTTTTCTTTTCAAAGAATGAATAAGTCCATTTTATATACGACATGCTATTTATCCAATCATTTTGTTGGTTGTACTTTTGGCTTTTACTAATATTGCTATGAATGTGTACCTATACATATCTATTTGAACTGCTGTTTTCAAGTTTTGTTTGTTTTGTGTTGCAGTAAGGATCAAACCCAGGGCTTTGCACATGGGATCCCCTGAAATTGGAATTACAAGTGGTTGTGAGCCTTCATGTGGGTGCTGGGAATCAAACCTGGGCCCTCTGGAAGAGCAGTTAGTACTCTTAACCGATGAACCATCTCTCTAGCCTGAGACTTGTTTTTTCTAAAAAATGTATACATTATATGTATATATGTTATATGAATTATAAATATATATAAATATATAAATTTATTTGCTTATTTAGTGTGTTTATGTGTTGCAGGATATTTGATCACACTGTGACCCCTGAGATTGTGTTATTTACTAGAAAAAACTGTTTTTGCTTGTAATATGGCTCAGCCTTAGCACAGACCTTTAATCCAAGAGCTTTTGAAGACATTAAAAGTAACAAGGCTAACTCCATTTTGTTTCTCAAACTCCATCTTATGTTGATTGTCCTTAGAATGACTTGGCCCCCACCCTTGAGTTCCAGGAAAGGCCTCAGAATGTTCTCAGCAGCTTGCATCCAGACATAGCAACTGAGGCTAACTGATAATTACAGGGATGGTCAAGATACCCCTTTTGGGCTGTTTTTCTCTATTGTTTGACCAGATTCAATTAACCAATTTGTTTACAGTGCATTGCATTCCTTTGCCTCTTTGTCCAATCATGTAATGCCAAGGCTTGGAGGTCCCTCCTTTCAGTTTTTCCCTTTAAAAACCTGTCTCCTCAGACCTCAGGGCCACTCTCCCAACCTGCTGTGTCAGAAGGGATTTTGACCCAAGCTTGAACTTGAATAAATACCCTGTGTGTTTTGCATCAGAGTCCTGTTGCTGGTGGTCTCTTGGGGGTCTGGTGATCTAGGCATAACACTCTCTGCTTGAATATTGTAAACAGGATTAAATAAGGTCAACCATAGGTCAAGGGGCAGAGCAAGCAACCAGTTGACAGGAAGTGAACATAGGATTATTGAGAAAAAAGCATAGTGAATAAGAGGGAGCCAGGAGGATAGATAGAGAAATGCATAGGAAGTAGAAGGGAGGGGCATTCAGTTCAAGGAGTCTTGTTTGAGAAGGGGGCATTCCTTCTGGGACATTGACTAAAGAGGAAGATCAGTTGGATGCTTTCTTTGCCGTTGTGAGCTAGCAGGCATTCACCCCAGCATCTGGCCCCTGAATATTTATTGGTAAAATCAAATGATTGAGATGTTGTTAAAAACAACATGTGTGTGCATGTCAGCAGTAGCCTGTGAGATTCAGTTCTCTCCTTCCTTTCAATGAATCCAAGGGATCAAACTCAGGTGGTCAGGCATGGTGACAAGTGCCTTTACTCATTGAACCATCTTGCCTGCCCACGAATCATTATCATTAATTGTGTATGGGCATGGGTATGCATATGAGTTTAGGTGCCTGCAACAGCTAGAGACATTGGATATCCTGGAGCTGGAGTTAAAGGTGGTTGTGAGCCACCCAGCATGGATTCTGAGAAGGGAACAATGTTCTCTGTAAGAGCAGTGCTCTTAATTTATCGAGCCGTCCCTCCAGCCCTGCTTTTGTTGTGCCCAGATCTTACAGTACCCACAGACCACCAGGAGGCAGATCACATAAGCAAGAGCAAAGAGCTTAAGCTTAAGCTCAGTCTCTCCACTGGCACCAAGCCACCTAGGCAGTGGATCAGAGAGGAGAGTCTCAAGTAGCTGCATTGAAGGGTTTTTACTGGGGTTTAAACAAGAACCAGGACTTCCCAGCTTTGCAGTTACACGATTGGATGATATTCAGCAAGGGCAAACTTGTTACAAAGTGATTGGCTAACTAATATAGCACTGAGTGAAGAATGTTAGGTATTTTCTGTGCCAGGAAATGCTCTACTATAAGGTCAAGCACAGATGCCCCACCCTGAGATAAGATATCTTCCCATTTACCCTCAGGCTGTTCCTTGGGTAGGAAATCTTAAGACCTTGTTTTTGGAATTGGTTTCTTTGGCCTAGTTCCTGGTGACCTTAGGTGGGGTCACTAGTTCCTAGTGGCTTTTGGGGGTGTCAGGCTTGGTTCTCTTACTTTCAATTCTTTTTGTTTGTTTGTTTTTGTTTTGTTTGTTCTGGAACTCACTCTCTAGACCAGGCTGGCCTTGACCTCTGCCTCTGCCTCCCAAGTGTTGGGATTAAAGACATGCACCACCACTGCCCGCCTTTCTGCTCTTAATTCTTGAAGTTATCTATCTAGAACTAGAATTGATGAATCATGGGTTGTGAGTTTAATATTTTTTACGAAGCATTACCAGGCAAGGCGGTACATATCTTTGATGTCAGCATTTCGCATTGTGAATTCAAGATAAGCCTGGTCTACAAAGTTCCCAGGTGGCCAGGGCTATGTACGGAGACAACACACACACACAGACACTGCCTGTTTTCTACAGTAATTATAAATATTTATACTTGCTGATCATCAAAGCACAAGTTTTCCAATTTCTCCATATCCACCCAGCACTTTTGTGTGTATATGGCAGGATCTCATGTAACCCAAGCTAGCTTCAAACTTGCTACATAGCAGAACGTGGTCTTCAGTTCCAGATCTTCCTAGTCTTATCTCCCTAGGATGTTGCAGGATATTGATCACACTGTGAACCCCGACATTATGTCGTTTACTCGGAAAAGCTGTTTCCAGTTGTCCTGTGGCTCAACCCTTGCACACACCTTTAACTCAAGAATTTTCTGCTTGAATATTGTAAACAGGATTATATAAAATCAAGATTATATAAAGGTCAAGAGGTGGAGTGGAGCAAGCAACCAGTTGACAGGAAGTGAACATAGGAAATAACCATAGAGATTAAGAAGAAATCAGAAGAAAGATAGACACACAGGAAGTAGGAGGGAGGGGTATTCAGTTTAAAGGTTTTTGTTGTTGTTGTTGTTTGTTTGTTTTTTGAGACTGTAGAGAAGGAGGATTTCTTCCTTGGGACTTTGGTTAAGGGGGAAGATTTAGCTGGATGCTTTCTCTGTCTCTCTGAGCTAGCAGGCTTTCACCCCAGCATTTGGCTTCCAAGTCTTCATTGGTAAAATTGAACGATTGAGACTTTGTTAAAGACACAAGGGTTTGGATTATACAGCCCTTGTTAAGATGTTCCACTATCTTAAGTTTTTTAAGGGTCCAGAAGATGCTGAAAGAACGACACAGACTCAAATAAGATGCAAGCAAAAAAAGGTGTTTATTCATGCCCCCAGCATGCTGGAGCTACCATCTAGGCAGAATGTTGACTCTAGACAAAGGCATGCAGGCCTTTTTATAGGAAACTAGGGGAATTTCAGGGACAAGTCATTTTTATTTCGACTAGCACAGGTCAAAAGCAAGGGTATCAATGATTAGGGCTTGATGGCTCTCTAAACTGGTTCAAACCGCCCCAAACTGTTGGGTGCCAAGGAAGTTGCAAGGGTCAACTGGCTTGCATCCAGTTGGTCAGTGGGCTGCATTTCTAAAGATAAGGCTGCCCAGCACAGATACCCTACACTAAGATACCTTCCCATTTTTATCTCCAGGGTATTCCTTTGGTAGGACATTTTATTGTCTTGTTCCTGGAATTGGTGACTGATGGCTTAGTTCCTGGGATTGGTGACTTTTGGGGAAGGTCAGGCCTGGTCCTCTCAAGTTTAATTTGTCTGAAAACAACAACAATCAGCATGGTGCCATATGCCTGTAATTCTAGTATATGGGAAGTGGAACCAGGAGAATCAAAATAGTGAGTTCAAGGCCACACTTGGCTACATAAAACTTTGTTAAAAAATAAACTGGATAACAATAACAAAGTCTATAGAATTATCAGGATTTTTAAAAAATTTCAATTCATGTGTGTGTGGTCACAGATGCATTTCATGGCACATATGTGGAAGCCAAAGGACAACTTTCAAGGGTCAGGTGGGTTGTGGGGATGTAATCAGGTTGTGAGCAATAGGTTGCAGGTTCCTTTACTGATGAGCCATCTGACTGGCCCCTCAGTCATGCTTTTATACCGTCTACTCTGAATTATTCTGGGGATCTGGAAGGATGGCTCAATGCATGAAGCATTATCATCTAAGTACAAGGATCTGAGTCCAGCTGATGTTTCTCTTTAGTCTGCAATCCCATTGTTTCCCATGAGATGGGAGGTGGAGACCAGCGACTCTCCAGAAGCTCTAGATCCAGGACTGATGGTCAAGAGACCCTGCCTTGTGAAAGGTGGAAACTAAGGGAATGTGACCTCGACATTCACACATACACACACGTGTACACAAACACACAGAAATTTGAGAGATAGAGTACTTATCTTGGAACGGACAGAGAATTCTATGTTTGCTACTTAATTTCCTAATCCAGCAAACACTTTGCCACTGTAGGAAACAAGTGCTGCGATAAATTGGTCCTCTATTTTGGCCTAACGTTCTGGTTTTACATGGGTTGTTGTTTACATCTCTGTGGCTATTGTTCACAGGATGTACAGTTCACCCACTTCAGTCAGGTCAATGGTTTTTAGCATGGTCACAGTTGTCTAAGCACCACCAAATCCCAAACCCATTGCAGGTGTTTTTGTAAGCTATATCACTGGAGATAGAATAGATGGCAGGCAGCAAAGTAGGGGAGAAAATGAATCTTAAAGAGACACAAAATAAGACCAGGTGTAGTAGTTCAAGCCTGTGATCTCAACATTCAGGAGGATTAAGCAGGTGGATCGATTTAAACATGGGTTAAGTTTGGGTTACCGAGTGGACCCAGTTGAGGTTTACAGAATATGGGGAAAAACAGACACACATATACACACAAAACACATAAATTGGAGGCTGAAGAAATGGCTCAGTGGTTAAGAGCACTGTCTACTTTTCCAGAGGTCCTGAGTTCAATTCCCAGCAACCACATGGTGGCTCACAACCATCTGGTGCCCCTCTTCTGGCATGCAGGTGTATGTGCAGTAGAACACTCATATACATAAATAAAGATTTAAAATAAAATCTTTTAAAAAAGAACACATTGATGAGAAAAGTGCACTAGGTACAAGATTAATACAAAGTGTAAGGAAGGTAGATTGATAGCTAGAACTGCTGCTGTTGGAATGGGTAATGCCAGGACAGTGATCGCAGTGACACCGAACCCACACCAGTGGCTTCCTAACGCTTGTCTGTAGGTGAGCCAACTTTTCAATGAACTACAAAAACCAGTAGTTCTGGTTTCCCCAGGGATCAGGGAGGCTTCCCATGGCAACTCTTTCTGTAGTAAAGATGAGACAGAGTGATAGAACCACAGTGTCATCAGGGGCTAAAATATAGGCAGTATTAAAAACAAGTACTTCTCCCTGGGTCTTTAGTATTTCCGGCGACTGTGGCTCTAAGATCAGAAGACTTTGTAACATGTCATCTGTTTGAAAGCACAGGTCTTCTCTATCTCTGCTGCTATTTCCTGTCAACAGGAATGGGTTGGTGGGAAAGCCAGAGTTCTGCTTACTCGTGTTATTATTTAGGTTTTAGTGCTAAGGATGAGACCAAGAGCTTCACACATAACACATTCTGTACCATTGAGCTAAACTCCTCAGTCCTGATGTCTACTTCAGATAAGCATCCTAAGGCATTCCTTGCATCCTCCGCTGCCTACCCCCTCACAACACTATGGGAAGCCATATCCCAGGATGCTAGCTCTCACCCTGAACTCCGAAAGACGCTCAACCAGATCTATGAGGGGCATAGAACCCACAGTGGAGGGAGTATACGAGGAGAAAACAATACAATCAAAGCAACCTGGAGCATCTCCTGAGAGTCATCCCTTGGACTGTATTCCAGCTCTAACTTACTGCTTGCTGTTCTTGCAGTTTGGTACCTGGCTTCTGTTAGTGATCCATGATGTTTTTAAAATGCACATTTGTAAGCCAGGGAGATTTCCTAGAACATTTTTTTGGTGATGGAATGTGCCACATGTGCCAGTAGCCATGTGGATGTGGCTATTGAGTACTTGGAATGGGACAAGAGACGCCGAGGAACTGAATATTTTATCTAAATGAATTTAATTTCTTTAGATTGTTAGCATGTGGTTGCCAGTGAGGCTGGGAGGTTCAAAACATGGGAATCTCTTCTAAGCCCTGCAAAATGGCTCCCCGGGTTAAGGCAGCTGAAGGGAGCTGTGAGCAAATGTGCGCACCCCTCCCCCTTCCTCCTGCTCATGCCTAGGGTTCTACTTGAGAAGATTAGGGGCCTGGGAACCCCTGCATTATTTAAATGTTGATCTCTGTCACCCTAACCCCATGCTTGTCTTTTCTTTTTCTTTGGGGGCGTGGCTTAGTCTCTGTCCCGATCCCCATGCTTGTCGGTTTTCTCTGCGGTGGCTTCTGGCAGGTTGCCCATGTTTAGGTGGGTGGCCCCACTCCCATTTACAAGCAAGCAGTACTAATTGACCCTGTGTTATGAAGGAAAAAGAGACAAAAAGACATGAAGGTGGGAGGGGGACATGGAGGGAGGTGAATGGGGGAGTGGAAGTTGGGAGTGGATACAATCAATATACATTATATAAATGTATGAAACTGTCAAAGAAGAATAAAACTATAAAGGATATTGCTAACTTGATAAGGTGCTTTCCATTCAGGCATGAAGGTCTGGTCCCAGAACTCTTGTAAAAAACTGGGTAATTCTAGAGCTAGAGAGGCAGAAACCAAAGGATCCTAGCAGCTAGATGACCTGAGAGACACTGCCTCAAATAAATAAGGTAGATAGTGATATTTAACAGATATCTGATCTTCACATACACACACACTAGTTAAAATGGGCTTGCACATATAGGTCAGTAGAGTGCTTGCCTAGCATGCACGAAGGCCTGGGTTTCATCCTCATCACTCATAACACAGACATGGTGCTGAATGCCTATTATCTTAGTAGTGGGGAAGAGACAGGAGAGTCAGAAGTTCAAGGACGTCCTTAACCACATAGCCTGCACTACCTGAAACAGGTTCAAAAAATAAAATAAAATTTAAAAAGTTTCAACAATAGTTAAAATGGTAAACCAAATCTTATATATCACCATGCATTATTTTTAAGTCAGGAAGGTTTAGTACTGCTACCAAACTTCTTACCCTGCGCCTGAAGGAAAAGTCCTGAGAATAAGTCATAAGGGGAAAAAAAATCTGTGAAGAATTCCTGATACAAGGAAGGGATGCTATGAGGAAGGGTGGAGGAATTGTTTGTAAATGCTTCTGAGGTCATGATACAAGGCTTATGGTCTTGGCTCTGTCTGGTAGGTAGTATTGGCTTCTGGTTTTTCAGGTTTGGTTTTGTTTTTGAGAAAGAACCTAGCTATATAGCCCAAGCTGGCCCACAATTCTTTGACGAGAATTTCTGCAGAGATGATGTCTGCAGAGATGATGGACTGATCAGAATGACAGTGCAGAGATGTTGCAGATCAAGAGGCTAATTTCCTTATTTTGGGCTTGTTTTTTGGTTTTTGGTGGTTTTTTTTTAAATGTTGTTTGCTCCTTTCTTTCTTTCTTTCTTTCTTTCTTTCTTTCTTTCTTTCTTTCTTTCTTTCTTTCTTTCTTCCTTTCCTTCCTTCCTTCCTTTCTTTCCTTTCCTTCCTTTCCTTTCATTCCTTTCTTTCCTTCCTTTCCTTTCTTTCATTCATTTCTTTCCTTCCTTTCCTTTCTTTCGTTTTCCAGACAGGGTTTCTCTGTGTAATGTCCTTGGCTGTCCTAGACTTGCTTTGTAGACCAGGCTGGCCTTGAACTCAGAGATCTACCTGCCTCTGCCTCTGGAGTCCTGGGATTACAGGTTTATGACACTACCGGGCAAATCCAAAGGGAGGCCTTGAACCCTGGTCTCCCTCTTGGCAGGCAAATCCAAAGGGAGGCCTTGAACCCTGGTCTCCCTCTTGGCAGGCAGGGGAGACTCAACGCTATTCTAAGGCAGACTAGCCATGTTTTTGTTTTTAAAAACAAGAGCTCCCTGTGTATCTAAGGCTGATCTTAAATCCCTGATCATCCTGACTCAGCCTCCCAAGAGCTAGGATTTCAGGTACAAGCCAGGATACTTAGTCATGTTTGTATTTTTAGTTGATATATGGAGTAGTAGTATGTATTTATTGGGTACAGTGTAGCATTTCAGTGCATTTATGTCATGTGTGACAACCAGCTCAAGATAAATTGGTATAGATGTCCTTCAGATATTCCTTTGTATTAGTAACATTAAAAATCTTTTTTTAAAAAAACATGCTGTTCAGGTGGGCATGGTGGGGCATGCCTTCAATCCCAGCACTTGGGAAGCAGAGGCAGATGGATCTCAGGGTTTCATGCCAGCCTTGTCTGCAGAGAAAGTTCCAGGACACCCAGGGTTACACGGGAAAACCTTGTCTCAAATATCAACAACAAAAAAGCTATTTGTTTCTTGTATGTTGCTGTACACGCATGTGTATGTGCTAGCTACTATATGTATGTAGAGGTAGGACAGCAACTTGTGGGTGTCAGCTTCGTTCTTTCACATGAAGGTCCTGGGAATTGATTTTAGGTCCTCTGGCATTCTTAATGCTGAGCCACCTATCCCATGCTCTTCCTCCTCCCCCCCCACCCCTTTGTTTTTAAAGACAGGGTCTCTTGTGAAATAGGCTGGTCTTGCACTCATTAAGTAGCGGAAGGATGATGTTGAACTTCTGACCTAACTGCCTTTACCTCCTGTGTACTAGGATTGCAGGCACGCACTACCAAGCCTCTTCAATGTAGTGCTGGGACTGGGTTACAAGCGTGGTGGGTGAGCACTCTACCACCTGAGCTACATCCCCAGCCCACATTTCAGAGCCTTTCTCTCCACACTAATTCTTCCTGGAGCAAGAACACAGTTTCAGCAACGACTCCCATGATGCTAGAGAGAGAGGGAGATGGCATGTTATTTTAGAGCCTGGAAACACATTTTATTTTTTCTCACCCCTATAAATATAGTTACACTCTTGTTTCTCTGAGGTTGAAAGTGGTGTTATCAGAGCAGCTGGTGGGTGCTAACCTTCCACGTGGTTACTAAATGCTGTTAATGTCACTAAGCAAATACCAGCACCAAAGTGAGACTAGGAACGGGCTCAGGACTCCTGGCTGGCCACAGTGAACCAGGGAGGCCCATGATCTCCCAGATGGACTGTTGGGCAGCCTTCACCATTGCTTCTTTTGTTGCTCATGGCTATGGATCATCCTACCTCTCGGCATCCAGGGCTGATCATCATGTCATGTGCTGGGCAAGGGGGCTTCTTGGGAAATGTCTGGAGGGGCTGAGCAGAGCTTCATGTGGGATCTGCTGACCCTCAGTGTTCGGGCACCGACAGCATTGACACCGGAGATCTGGGTAACACTTACCACTCTAAATGGGCTCCTACTGTCATGGCGTCTCCTTTCAAATTTGTCCTACCTGGGAAGTTTTTTTGATAGGGCTTCTCTAATTTTTTTCCTTTCTTTAAAAAAAGCAGAATAGGGGATTAATAATAATAATATGTTTGGGGGGGGCTTAATTTTTTTTTTTGTTAAGCTGATTTGTTTTTTTGAGAGCTTTCTACATTTCTAAAATTTCCACTTCCTCCTTTCCTTCCAAACTTCCCTCATTTTCTCCTCTCTAAACTCATGGTCTTGCTGGGGCATGGTGGCACACACCTGCCTTTAATTCTAGCACTCAGGAGGCTGAAGCAGGTGGATCTCTGTAAGTTGGAGGCCAGCCTGGTCTACATAACAAGTCCTAGGCCAGTCAGTACTACACTGTCTCAAAAACAAAAACAAAAAACAAAAAAACCATCTCCCCCCAAACAACAAACAAACAACAAACAAACAAGAAAACAAGAACAAAACCCACACAAAACAAATTCACGCTCTCTTCTTTATTATTCCTCCATGTATACACACACATGTAACCTACTGAGTTCATTCAGGTTTGCTTACATGAACATGTGTGCAGGGTTGACCACCTGGGTTTGGGCTGGAGTTTGTCCCCGGAGGAAGGTAATTTCCGGCCTCTCAGCAGCCTTTGACCCTCTCTGGCTCTTCATCCAGGGGTGGGGCTATGTAGATGTTCTCCTGTCCACTTCCGCTCAGCAACTGGTGTTGTCATTGTGCCAGTCTTGTTCAGACAAGCATATTGTTGTGATTTCATGGGTGTGCTTTCCCATACTGCCTAGGGAACTCTGTCTACCAAAAAATGTTCTAGGCCTCTGGCTCTTCCATTATTTCTCCTGAGTGTTAGGTGTCAGGGCTGCAGACACATCAGTTGGATTTGGGCACCCCACAATACTCACTCTCTGCATTTTGACCAGTTAGGAATTTTCACAACAGTTTTCATCTGTTGTGAAATGGAAGCTTCTTTGATAGAGTATAAGAGCTACAAAGCTGGGCCAATGAGCAGGAGCTAAACATTTTTTAATTAGAGTTTTTACTTCTTTGTATGAGTATGTATATTCTTGTGTGGATGCATACGTGCCATAGTGATCATGTGACTGGAGAGAAACTTTAAGGAATTGGGTGTCTCTTTCTACCGTGCAGGTTCCAAGGACCAAACTTAGGTCCACATGTTGAGGACAGCACCTTCACCTGCTGAGGCATCTCACCAGCTCCTGGAGTTCACTAAGACATTGAAATATAGATTATAAGCCCTGTGTTTAAGAAAAAGAAAGGTGTTCAGGAAGGAAGTAAAACACACTCAGCCAAGAGTGTGAGTGTGTTTAGTCTTGCCTATAGCCTCCCTAACCTCTTTGTGTGAGCTTTTGATGGATGACTAATTTTTTTTTCCAGGCAGGGTTTCTCTGTGTAGCCTTGGCTATTCTGGAACTTTGTAGACTAGGCTAGCCTTGAACTCACAGAGATCAGCTTACCTCTGCCTCCTGAGTGCTGGGATTAAAGGCGTGTACCACCACCCAGTATTATGGATGACAAATTTAAGTGAACTGAGGGCTGAGGTGTAACTCAAGGGTAGAGGGTTTGCTTACCATGTGGAGTCCCTGGTTTCCGTCTTCATCCTAAGGACCTCATAACACACAGTGTCATTTGCTTCTGCAGTCCCAGCCCGTAAAAGGTGGCAGCAAGAGGCACAGAGACTTGAAGGGATCAGAAGTTTGGTCTTTGGCCACATAATCAGAATTGGCAGAGATGGGATTTGAGCGATGTGGTAGATTGGGTAAGGGTGCAAGCCAGGAGGTAGCTGCATTGTTGCAGCATGGGTCATAAAATATATGTGTGAGATCCTTTAAAAAGGCAGAACCGAGTTGGGAGTAGTGGTTTCTCTGTAAGCCCAGCACACAGGAGGCAGAGGCAGAAGGGTCAGTTCTAGGTCATTCCCAGCTACCTTTTCCAGTGTGGGTTACACGAGACTCTAACTGAAAAAAAACAACAACAAAAAAGAATAGAACCCCAGTTGTGGGCATTTCTATGTGCAGGGCCGTAAGTTTTCTGCCATCTCCCCATGGACTATGAGGGCTCTACTTCAGGACATGGGGTCATCAGTTTCACTTCCTGACAGCTGACTACTTGTACAGATTGCTTTTCTGCCTCTTCTACACACAAATATAAACAGAGCTTGACCCCTCCCCCAAGCTGCTGATCTCAGTGCTGTAAATAATAGAGTTGGGATTCCACCTGGAGTGAGAAGGGGGGGGGGTGGCCGGGGGGGGGGGGAGCCCGCAAGAGCGAGAGAGCGAGCAAGGAGCAGGAGCAGTGGGAACAGCCCAAACTTGTTAACCTTCCTCTTTGCTGATGTCAGACTCGGTTTCTGCTGACCCTCGAGTCTTGGCACAGTCAATGGGAACAATACCCCCTCCTGAGCCTGGCAGAGATCAGCAAACACATTGTTCCTATGGCTAAGCAGAGCCAAGGCTGTGTTTTCCCCAGAGGGAGATTCTAGTCTAGTCTGTGGTTCACAGAGGTAAAGGTGAGTTTTTGCTGTGCCTGTGTATGTGGGGCTCATCACAGAACCCCTCACATAGGCTGTCTGATGGCCGAATGGTATAAGAAGGGTAGCCGCTCCAAAGTGCGGAATGAAAGCATTTTGTAATGTGATTCAAGGAGGATTTATTTGCTTATGACTTTAAAAAAGATTTTATTTTATGTGTATATGAATGTTTTGGTTATTTGTATGTATGTGTAGAACATGTATGCCTAGTGCTTCACTCCAGGAATTCCCACTCCAGGCAGAACACTCCAGCTCTATTAAGGGATCAGATTCCTTGAAACTGTTAAGGATGGTTGTGAGCCACCATGTAGGTGCTGGGAACTGAACTCAGGTTCTCTGCAAGATCAGCCAGTACTCTTAGCTGCTGAGTTATCTCTCTCTCTATGTATGCATGTATGAGTGCTCTGTTGGCTTGTACACCTGTATGCCAGAAGAGGGCACCAGATCTCATTACAGATGGTTGTGAGCTACCATGTAGTTGCTAGGAATTGAACTCAAGACTTCTGGAAGAACAGACAGTGCTCTTAACCACTGAGCCATCTCTCCAGCCCCCACCCCTTTTTTTGAAACAGCATTTCACTATGTAGACCAGGCTGGCTTCAGACTCACAGAGATACCCCTGCCTCTACCTCCCAAATGCTGGCTGGTGTGCACTACCATGCCTAGTTGTTTGTTTGGAGACAAGCTGTTGTGACGTTTGTCAGAAGAGCTTTTAACATGAGAGCCTCCTTCCTCAGCCCCTTGAGCAATGGGATTATAAACATAGCCACTTCATATACTGTTTGGTTTTGTTCCATTTTATATTTAATTAATTTATTTAATATATTTGTTTAATTTTATTATACATTTTAATATATTTAGTATATTTATTATTTATACAGTATTCTGCCTGCGTGTATGCCTGCAGGCCAGAAGAAGGCACCAGATCTCATCATAGATGATTACCAGCCACCATTTGGTTGCTGGGAATTGAACTCAGGACTTTTGGAAGAACAGCCAGTGCTGTTCAGAGGTTAACTCTGAACCATCTCTCTAGACCATGTTTAGTTTTTAAAATCACATTTGTGTGTGTGTGTATTGGCAGGTCAGGCACATGTGTGTGTGGAGATTAGTGGACAGCCTCAGGTAAGATGTTCTAAAGCCTTCCATCCAACTTTTCTTTTGGTGTTTTTTTTTTTTTTTTAAAGAAGACATTTCATTTTTATCATCAGGAGGCTGCTGCATGGCATGGTGGGTGTGGTGGGCTGAGTGCAGATGTGGGCTACAGGAGAAGGTGATGAAAGGGAAAGGGACACGTGAAGGCAGAGGTCATAGCAAGGCACAGTTGAGTGGCCAATAAGATTAAGACATTCTTGGGAGTCTAGCTGCTTATCACTGTTCATCATGTGGAAAAGGACACCAGGGTCCTTCTGGTCCCTTGTGAAAGCAGCTGGATGCGAAGTCTGAAGGTCTGGAGCTCAGTCTTGGGGCTTTTGCTGTTGTTGCCATCCTTCCTACTGTACTTCTGGAAAACAGCCATCAGGGACCCCATGCTGTGCTCAGTCTCTGGAGGGCTGGGCATTTTTGCCAGGTTGGAATACAAGGCTGGCTGGCTGAAACAGGATCTTGCTGTGTAGCTCAGGTTGACCTTGGACCTATACTCCTCTGCTTTTGCCTCCTTTTTATTGGGATTAAGACATGCACCACTTTGTCTAGCATTAAAACATTGTTTTTAATTATTGAAATTAGATTTAGTATGTGTGTCTATGTGCCCATGTGGATGGGGCTATATTCGTGACATGGTGCTTGTGTAGAGGTCAAAGGGCAATTTACAAGAGTTGGTTCTCTCCTTCTGCCATGTGGGTCACAGGAACAACATTCAGGTGGTCACGCTTGGTGCCACCTGCCTTTATCTTCTCAGCCATCTTGCTGGCACTCTGGGCGTTGTGGATTGAATGATATCACATACTTTCTCTGCACTAATTGTGGCAGTCACGATCCCACATTAGCTATCAGTGTGGTCACCTTCAGTGGTAAGTTTTCTTGTGACCAGTTACACTTGCTCTCCTGCGATAGGGCCTGCGCATCAAGACAGTTATAATTGAATTGTTTCTCCTCAGAAGATATGATGAAGCTCCAACTCCTGCTTGTGACTGTGGGTCTCTCGGGAAACAGTATTTTCAGATAATGTCAAGTTAAGATGAGGCCCTTAGGGTGGGCTCTAATCTATTGTGACTGGCTTCCTCATAAGAGGAATACATGTGAAGGGCTGTAGAGCTCGGTGGTGGAGTACCTCCCTGGCATGTGCCAGATCTAAGATGTTGTTGTAAATATAACAGAAATGCCTGTTAGGCTTTAAAATATTTGTTATTAGCCCTAAGATTATCATGTCAGTATTATCTATCCCATTTTCACAAATAATGAGATGCAGACACCTGTTAGATTTACAATTGCCTTATTTACCTTGGGCCGGGCAGATATTTCCTCTACACTGTCTCAATATCCTCAGCATCCATCTCCCAGCCCCCATCCAGTGCCGTCCATCTTAATCCTCCTCATCGGCTCTACCTTCCTTCCATAATCCCATGGTACTTGCTTTTTTCCGTCATCTGGGCCTTTCCACACCATTATTTGAGTCCCTCCTCCTTGCCCACATGGTTTTTTTTCTCCATACTCACCCATCTAGGCATCCTCCTTTCTCCTCTTTCCCCTCTGTCTCTAAGAAATATGACCTGTTGGTCAATGTAAGGACCTGAATAGGCTGGAAGACAAACATGCAAACTGCCTCCCATATAAAAAAAAAAACTTTTATCCTTTTGAATGTGAGACACAGAAAACAGATGTCAGTCATGCCTGATGCAAAAAAGATACTGGGGCTTACAGGTAGCAAAGTACACACCAGCCTAGTTAAGTCCTAAAAACTCAAAGATTACAATTCATATGTTTAAAAGTTGAAACTGTCCATCCCATATTATAAAAGGGACAAGTCAAAAAGTAGCCACAACTGATATAAAAACCCAGGTACAAGATGCCTAGGGTATGCTTAAATTCTAAAGGTAAAATCTGGCTACAAAGGCGTAACTGCCCATCCTGTATAAAAGAGGGATAGGACAAAAATAGCCACAACATATATAAAAACCCAGGCTTGAACTTATAAACAGGTACATGGTATCTAGGATATGCTTAAAAGGAGTTTATATAAATTTTACTTAAAACATGCCTTTTCCGGAGATAGGGGGCTACAGCTGGGACACAAAATGAATAAAATGTAATTAATATAAAAATAAAAATTAAAAAAGTAAAAAGCCGCAAGTTTAAAAAACAAAACAAAACAAACAAAGAAAACAAACAAAACATGCCTTTTCTATTGCTCAAGGTGCTGGCTTGTCTCTCCAGTGGGAGGCCTTCTCTTGGGAAACAGGTAGTGGTTTGGTGTAGTACAACATGTGCCCAGGAGCCCAGAGAGGATATTTAGGTTCATACAATCTTATTTGATTTCAACATGATAGTAATTATATGTTCAATAATATGGAAACTTATATTGCTGATCCCTCTACATAGGAATAGCTCTGAAACTCACTGAAACATGGATGTCTATGCAGAGCAAATCTTGTTGGCTACAAAATCCCCATGACATGTACATGCCATCCTTTCATGTTATGAATAGAGTGACAGATGTCTTTCTTCTGCTCATACAAATAAGAGCCATTCTTAATTGACCTGTGCGTCCTGTACATCTCATACATTTACAATTTTAGAACTGTATATTGCTGTGAGAAATTATGTATTTTCAGAACCAAAGAATTGGACACCAGAGATGCTGGATCAAACCTGACAGGACTTGTCCTTCCAACATTGCTGAGATGCTGACACATATGTTCCAGCATCCTGCATGTTCCAGCATTCTGCTTGTTCAAGCCTCAACTACATCATTTGCTGTTCCTCATCAAAGCCTGCTCCCAAGAGAGCTTTGAAGA
Source organism: Pachyuromys duprasi (assembly GCA_028658305.1). Classification (NCBI taxonomy): domain Eukaryota; kingdom Metazoa; phylum Chordata; class Mammalia; order Rodentia; family Muridae; genus Pachyuromys; species Pachyuromys duprasi. The sequence continues at coordinate 10,820,948 of CM053757.1, read as the reverse complement.
AAGCTACTAATCTCAACTGATCCAGCATTTTAGACTGTTCCAAACTGGACTTCTATTAAACCTAAAATTTCTCAACATTCCAAGACTGGACCACAAATGTTAATGTTTGCTTAACTAACCATTTTTCCCAGTTTCCTTTGGGCTCCCAAACAGGATTGCTTTGCCACAAAAAACAGCTAGAAGAAACCCATGAGAATGGCATCCAATTTCCTTTAAAAGGGGGTTGTGTAGGTTTTTGGTTGTTTTCTGGGGCTATGAATATTTATTGTCATTGGGAGATGGTTATAAGTTATTAGTGGTCTTATTCAGAGAGAAAATGAGGTAAAACTTAAGAATTTCTTTTCTTTTCTCTATCTTTCTTTCTTAGATAGGGAGAAAAGGGGTTAAAAAGAAAGAAAGGGTAATGTAGGGATATCTTATAGGAACAATAAGACAAAATCTACTCAAATTAAGACTTTATTATTCTCAAATAAGGTTATTTTTAACTCTTTGGTATAGGATTTTATATATTGATGCAAAAATAAGTAGTTTTGATACATTGGTATAGATTTTGGTATATTGATACAAAATTAAGGTTTACTGTCAATACTTTTAAACTGATATACAAACTGTTTAGGGTATTAGGTAATGTAAGCTAATTATTAGTTAATTAAGTCAGAGTCATGTCAGACACTAGTTTAATTTATCATAAAAATATATATCCCAGGTTTAACAGATAGATATGATTCTATAGATATGTAGATTATATAAAGATAGATAAATCTTCAAAAACCTCAGAGAAGTATAGAATATGGCATTTAAGAATGTTTTTATTATTTTAAAGATTCTTTGACAATGAAACAGATCATCTCCTGGCAGCACCCAGCCTTCCTCAAAGAAGATGATGAACCTCCATATGGAGATGGCTTCAAATGTGGCAAACCAGCCACTTGGGGAAAAGAAAATGCCCTTTCTTCACAACAGATAGGATTTTGCCTAGATGGGCAAGCTCAAATGCAGGACGAGTTGACTGCCAAACTCTGCCGAGACAGGGTAAGCAAGTTCTAAATAGATCCTGCTTCACATATATGTTGGTCAAATATACTGGGCCAGAAGGCTGAAGATGATGTTCCAACATTATAAAGAGTTGGGTAGCTGTTCAGGCAGCAAACCTTCTCTGTCATTTTTCTATTTTTTGGAAGCTGCTAACACGCACTTCATATTTACTCAAATAATTAATTTTATTCCTTCTCAAGTCTCTGATGGGGCTGAAGACCAAATAGTCATAGTATTATACTTAGCTTAATTGCTTAGGAATTAAAATGATATGTTAGATTTAGATGATGTTTTTAGGTTGATAGATAAAAACTTAAAATAACAGGTACAAAACCTTAGACGCTCATAGAATTGATATTTTCTTCAAGATTGCCAAATACATTTACAGTAGACATTATATATGTAAGCCTTCGGTATTGGTTTTTATAATTGTTTCATAATTATTCTTACTGTATAAAAATGGCCTTTTAATTTAGACAGAAAAGGGGAATTGTTGGAGGTTGGTCTAATACTAATTACTGGCTCTGATATCTGGTTATTGCCTGCCAGGTACACCCATCCTTGTTTATGTAAACCTGCCTAAGACATACCTGACTGGTTAATTAAACAGCCTATACCAGGCAGGGCAGAATGGGGTAGGCATGGCTAAGGTTCCTGGTCTTTTGAGGAAACAGATTGACAGGAAGAGAAGAGGAAGGAAGAGGCCACCATGGGTTAATGTGAAGAAGACAAAACAAAACAAACAAACAAAAAAAAAACAAACACATGAGACTGGAGAAAGACTCCAATGATGGCATGGAAAGACCCAGATGAAGAATAAAAGGAAGTACCACAGGATGAAAGGTAGACCAGATGAGGAAGATTAAGGTGGATACACTGGATGGGGACTGGGAGATGGATGGTGAACATATTGAGACAGTGTAAGTGAAATATCTGCCCGGCCCAAGGTAAATAAATCTAACAGGTGTCTGTGTCTTATTATTTGTGCTAGTGGGCTAAATAATACTGCTGTGATAATCTTAGGGCTAACAATAAATTACATATATCCCAACACCTTTCTATTATTTACTATAACACTGAGACTCACCCCAATACTACAAAGGCAGAGCTACTAAACATAGCTACAAAAGGAAAACATGCCATGTGGGAACTGATGAACCCAAGGGAAGAACAAGGGATAACAGAGGTGAAGCTTGTCCTATATCAACAATAAAAGGAGGATGCTAGTGATTGACAGCATGGTGCTAGAAGACAGGCATAGTCTGCTGTAGAACAAGAGCCTCAGGGGCTGCCTGAAGCTATGGATATTACTAATGCCTGTATATGCTGGTCTTTAGCACACCTACCTATTGTTAAAGTTTAACTTATGAATTAGGTACAGAGTTAATGATAACTGATAATAAAATAAGCATAATGTGTGGTAATAGAAGTTATGTGAATATTGTCTCTTTCAAAATCTGTTCTTGTCCTTTCACCTTTTCACTTAAAGAGAACATTTTATGGCACTTCTTTGTCATATCTGAGTTAGCAGCACTAGGACTCTTGCACTTAGGGACCATTAATAATGAAAGTGCTAGGTGAACAGCATTGTAATATTGTGGTGTCCAAGCAAACTATGAAGGCCAGTAAGTAACTATGTGCAGGCCATGTACACAGCACAGATACACTGGACAGATTCATGTTTGGGGCAAAACAGGATGATGTCTCATTAAGTCTTCAAAATGATATGTAGGTTAGAATTTACTTCTCTATTCTGGCATCTCCAGAGTAACTGGTATGGAAAGTGAAACCATGGGTAAGGAAGGACTATTGTACAGTATGTATTATTTTTAGAATGTGTGCATACATGTATGTGTGTGTATGTGTGTGTGTGCAGGTGTGCATGTGTGTATGTCTGAGTGCACCACAATGGGCATGTGTATGTGGAGGTCAGAGGACAACTTCTGGGAGTTGGTTTTCTCCCTCTTCTGTGTGTTTGTAGGACTGAACTCAGGTGGTCAGTGCTTTTACCTGCTGGCTCTTGAGACAAGATGTTGTGTATCTCCCTGCATCGCCAAGGAAGACCTTTGGGCTCCTGATCCTCCTGCCTCTACCTTCCAGGAAGTGGGATTACAGGTGTGTGTCACCATGCCTCTCAGCTGTGTGTGTGTGTGTAGGGCACACACAAAACATGCATAGCATGAACGATGATGCATGCCAGGTCACACATACGGAAGTCAAAAGTTAACCTTGAATGTGCATTCTCACCTTCTACCTTATAGTATTTATTTATTGCTTTTGGAGACAGGGTTTCGCTATAGTCCTGGCTGTCCTGGAACTTGCTCTTTAGACCAGGCTGGCCTTGAACTCAAGAAATCTGCCTGCCTCTCCATCCTGACTGCTGAGATTAAAGGTATGCCACCACTGCTCAGTTTGTTTATTTGTTTTTATTTTCTGGTGTGTGGGTATTTTGCTGAATGAATGTCTATGCACCATGTGTATATATGTGTACCATGTGTATGTCTGTGCACCATGTAGGTGCCTTGTGCCTGCTGGAGCAGAAGAAGGCATTGGATCCCCTGGATCTAGAGTTACAGACAGTTGTTAGCTGCCATGTGAGTGCTAAGAATCAAACCCAGGTCATCAGAGCATTGCTGAGCCATCTTCCCAGCCCCTCCACCTTATTTTGGGACAAATATTCTCTAGGTATTATGACAACTTGACACAAGCTAGAGTCATGTGAGAGGAGGGAGCCTCAGTTGAGAAAATACATCCATAAGATCTGGCTATGGCAAGCCCATTAGGTATTTTCTTTCTTTTTATTTGTTTGTTTGAGATAGATTCTCATTATGTAGCTCTGATTCCTGGAACTCATTATGTAGACCAGACTGGCCTTGAATTCACAAAGAGCCGCCTGCCTTTGTACTCATCACATCCCCTGGGACTGGAGATACAGATGTTTGTAAGCTGCCATGGGTGTTGGGAATAGAGCCCAGGCCCTCTGGAAGAGCAGCCAGGGTGTTTAACCATTGAGCACTCTCTTTAGCCCCCACCCCCCATTACTATCTTTGACATGGAAATCTCTTGTATCTCAGGCTGGCCTCCTACCTTGCCAAGCATGACCTTGAACTCCTAATTCTTCTCCAGCCTTCAGTGTTTGTGTTTTCTGTTTTTCAAGACAGGGTTTCTTTGTGTAACCTTGGCTATCCTGGACTCACTTTTTGGAACAGGCTGACCTTGAACTCACAGAGATCCACCTGCCTCTGCCTCCCAGAGTGCTGGGATTACAGGGTGTGCCACCATGCCTGGCTGCCTTCAGTTCTCGAGTGTTGAGATCCCAAGCTTATACCACCACTCTGTTTGATCCCAGAGCCTTATACATGCTAGGCAAGTGTTTACCACCTGAGCTATGTCCCTAGACCCTATATTTACATTCTTTTTCAATTAAAAAACCTTTTATTTAAATTTATGTGTGTGTGTGTGTGAGGCTTTGTATACTGTATACATGCAGTAGAAGCCAGAAAAGAGGATCAGATCCCCTAAAACTGGAGTTACAGGTGGATGTAAGCTACCATGTGGGCGCTGGGAACTGAACCCAGGTTCCTTTGGGAGAGCACAAAGTGCTCCTAACCACTGAGTCATCTTTCTGGCCCCCTTCCCCATTTTTTCCCACATAGTATATTTTGATAATGTTTTTTGCCTCCCCTAATTTCTCCCAGATCTCCCCCCCCCATTTTATATTCTTTTTCTTTCTCTTAAAACAATAAATAAATGATCCAGGTGGTGGTGGAGCATGCCTTTAATTCCAGTGTTTGGGAGGCAGAGGCAAGCAGACTCTTATGAGTTCAAAGCCAAATGGAGTTCAGGACAGCTAGAGCTACACAGAGAAACCCTGTCTCCAAACAAACAAATAGGCTGGACTAAAGGCTTTGCAGGCACTGCATGATGCACATGGTACACAAACATACATGCAGACAAAACACCTGTACATACAAAATAAATAGGAAAGAAATGAGCAAAAGCAAAGAATACACACAAAAACCCTGCACACAAATAAAAATCAAAATAAACAAGTAAAAGGCCAGTAAGACAAAAAAATTACAAAAAGGGCAAAAGGAAACAAAAATACCATTGTGTTTGTTTTGTGTTGGCCAACTGTCTTAGTTAGGGTTTCTATTGTTGCAATGAAACACCATGACCAAAAATCAAGTTGGGGAAGAAAGGGTTTATTTGACTTATACTTCCACTTCCCTGTTTATCACTGAAGGAAGTCAGGACAGGAACTCAAGTAGGGCCGGAAACCTAGAGGCAAGAGCTGGTGCAGAGGCCGTGGAGGCTGCTGCTTACTGGCTTGCTTCTTGTGGCTTGCTTAGTGTGCTTTCTTACAGCACCCAAGACCACCAGCCCAGGGATGGCCCCCACCACAATGGGCTGGGCCCTCACCCACCGATCACTAATTGAGAAAATGCCTTAATAGCTGGATCTCATGGAGGAGTTTTCTCAACTGAGGCTCCTTTCTCTCTGATGATTCTAGCTTGTGTCAAGTTGACACATAAAACCAGCCAGTACACCAAATATTCCTGAGCATAGGCATGCCCTGAAGTATGGTTAATATACCCAGGGGACTCTATTGGAGAAAATGGATTTTTCCTTTGCCAGTGGGTATGAATTGCATACAGCTTCTTGTTTTTGTGATGGGAGTCCATGTCTGCTTCCTGTTCTCAGTGCTGGGACCCTGTGTGGCTTGATGTACAGGCTGTGTGCTGCCACAGTCTGTGAGCTCATGTGCATCAGGCCTGTTGTCTGAAGGACACTGTTTCCTTAGAGTCCACATCACCTCTGTCACTTCAGGCATTGAAGGAAGCCAGTCTCATTTTCCTCCCCATGGATATGTCACCAAAATATCCTAGCTCTGATAATAGTCTTTTCTAGTTTTTGCTTATGACTACAGCAACATATATCAGGAGCCTGGCATTTCCTGGGACTGGGTTTAGGGCTTTGCAGCTTTCCCAGTAGCATCCCCTCTGGGCTAGACTGCTGTTTCGAGGGGTAGTGCTGTCACTGTAGTGCTGATGGGATTGTGGCTGCTCAGAGAAATCCAGAAGGAGCTTAATTGCATTGTCAGGACTCCAAGACCCAGAAGCAAACTGGGTATGGTGGCCCCTAGCTGTAGTTCAGCTCTAGGTTGGTGAGAACAGAGACAGAAGGATTGACAGTGAGTTCGGGCCATCTAGCATGTCTAGTAAGATCTTGTCTCTGAAACCAACCAGATAAAAACAGTAGCTGGGAGATGGCTTATTGGGTATAGTGCTTGCCTCAAAACCATGAGTGTCTGGGCCACCAAGATGGCTCCGCAGGTAAAGGGTCTTGATAGGACCCATGCAGTGGAAGAAGAGAAAGAACAAGTTACCGTTTGACATCCATACAGGAACGAAATTGTTAAGTGTGGTGCAAGCATTAACAACAAAACGTGAGATGGTAAGTTTGAATCCTCACACCCACAAAAAGGCTGGGCGGTGGTGACGCCTGTCTGTAACCCCAGAGCACAGGCAAGGTATAGTGGTTTGTGGGCTAGCCAGCCTAGCCCCACTGTGGGCCCATGTTCATGGAGAGACCTTGTCTCAAAAAGACTAAGTAGCACACACACATTCATACCTCCCACCCCCAACCCCACATACATACTCCCTCATACAACCCCTCACACACAACAGAAAGAGGAGAGGGAGAGGGAGAGAGAGAGACCAAGATTTAAACCGGCTAGGAACAAAACTGGAAACTTCCTTGGCCCACAAGTGTGGACAGTCCCACAGACTAACCTTAGGCTCTGCTGCCACCAGGAGTCCAGATGAGTAAATGTAGGTGTAAAACCCACCTCCTTTTCCAGATTCACTGAGATTCATGGCTGTGAAGAGTTAGGAACTAGTCGCAAAGCTCCCTATGTTCTACTGTGTAGTGTGTGTATCATAGGACGTCCCCAGATGGGTTTCTTCTCTTTCTCTCTCCCTCTCTCTTCCTTTCTTTCTTCCTTCCTTCCTTTCCTCTTTCTTCTTCTTTTATTTTGAAACAGGATTTCTCTGTATAGCCCTGGCTGTCCTGGTACTTGCTCTGTACCAGGCTGGTCTCAAACTCAGGGATCAGCCTGCTTCTGCTTCCTGAATGCTGGGATTGCAGGCATGCCCCACGACCACTGGCTTCCCATATGGGTTACTTACAACACTAATTTTAACAGATGATTTGTGAAGTGATCATACATGTTTGAGGTTTATACTATCCCTTTTTTGGTGTTGGTTTTAGATGGGATCTCATGCAGCATGAGCTGGACTTGAACTTGCTATGTAGCTGAGAATTCCAGATCTCCCTGCACTCTGGATTTCTTGCTGAGTACAGGAACTACATGATGTAGCGATGTAATTATAAACATTATTAGTGCTTAAATAAATTCATTGTCACTGGGTGGTGGTGCCACATACATTTATTTCAAGTGCTTGGGGGGGGGTGGAGACAGCTCAGTGGCTCAGTGGTTAAGAGCATTGTCTGCTCTTCCAGAGGTCCTGAGTTCAATTCTCAGCAACTACATGGTGACTCACAACCATCTATACTGGGATCTGATGCCCTCTGCTGGCATGCAGGTGTACATGCAGATAGAGCACTCATGTGTAAAATAAATAAATCTTTTAAAAAAGGGGTGCTGGGGGCTGGAGAGATGGCTCAGAGGTTAAGAGCACTGGCTACTCTTCTAAAGGTCCTGAGTTCAATTCCCAGAAACCACATGGTGGCTCACAAACCATCTATAATGAGATCTGGTATTCTCTTCTGGTGTGTGTAGACATACATGCAGGCAGAACACTTATAAACAGAAAATAAATAATATAAAAAATGTTAAAAAAAGTAGTTGGGAGGTAGAGGCAGGCAGATCTGTGAGCCTGGTCTACAGAGAGAGTTCCAGGACAGCCAGAGGTACACGTAGAACCCTATCTTGAAAAACCAAACCAATCAACCAAATAAATAAACACACTTCATTGAACTGACCATTCCACCCCAGCTGTTTGAATTCATCCCCACACAACCCAAGGTTTCAATATGTAGCTTAGGCTAGCCTCCGAGTTGTGGAAATTCTGCCCCAGCCTTCTGAGTGTTGGAATTACAAGCATAATAGACCATGTCCAGCTAGCATCATCTAGTTTAATCTTTTTTTTTTACAACTTATGAGATTTATTCTTGACTAGTTTAATCTTAAATTAAAAATTATATAAATACTGTACCTGTACATGTGGGATTGTATGACAGGACATGTGTCCCCTTCCTCTTTTGCTAGAAATCAGAACTCAAACTCAGGTCAATAATCCTGCATGACAAGCACTTTACCCACTGAGCCATCCTGCTGACCCTCTTTTATTTTATTTGTAGACAGGATTTGTGGCAGTTTCAATGAAAATACCGCTCCCCCATATGCTCACAGGGAGTGTCACTCCTGGGAGGTGTGGTCTTGTTGGAGGAAGTGTGTTACTAGGGTTGGGCTTTGAGGTTTCAGATGCTCAAGCCAGGCCCAGTGTGGCTCTCTCTTCCTGCTGCATGTCAATCAAGATGTAGAACTCTCAGCTCCTTCTCCATGTCTGTCTGCAGGCAGACAATGCTTTTCATCATGATGAAACTGTAAGCCCCAACTAAAGGTTTTCCTTTGTAAGAGTTGCCATGGTCATGGTGTCTCTTCACAGTAATGAAATCCTAAATAAGACAGGGTCTCTGGTAGCTCAGGCTAGATTTTTATTTTTTAGTATTTACTTTATTATTTATGTGTGTGTGTGTGCATGTATGTCTATGCATGTGTGTTGATGTCTTTGGAGGTCAGAAGAGGCTGCGGACCCTCTGGTGCTGGAGTTGTAACACAGCTGTGAGCTGACAGAGATGGGTGTTGGGAACTGAATTATGGTCACAGCAAGGGCAACAGGTGTTCTAAGTGCTGAGCCATCTCTCCAGCCCCAGCACTTGTTTGTAAAGAAAAATCATCTTGGGTTGATGACATGGTTCAGTGAGTACACGTGCTTGCTACAAGTCTGTCAACCTGGTGTGGTAACCTCATAATCTACATAGTAGAAGGAGAGGACCAATTCTTAAACTTGCATGCACGTACATGTGTGTGACACACTTTAAAACTTAGAAAGAAACAAAGAAAGAAAAGGCATTGTAAGCCAAGCATGATGGTGCATACCTAAGATCCCAGCACACAGGAGCTGGAGGAAGAAAGATCAGGAGTTTCTTCAGCTACATAACAATTTGAGGGAAATCTAGACTCAAAGGATGAACACTGAAGAGTCATCTTTTTAAAGAGGGAGAACTTGAAGGAAGAAGGAAAATACAAGGAAAGACAAGTTTCAATCTGAACATGGTGGTGGTTCACAATTCTAATCCCAGTACTTAGAAAGCTGAGGCAGAAGGATCACCAAGAGTTCAGGGCCAGCCTGGGCTATATAGGAAGGTCCGAGCCAGCTTAGGTTACAATGATAGGGAGGGAGAGAAATCCGGGCATTGTGGTACATTCTTGTAATCCCAGCACTCAAGAGAAGTAGAGGCTGGTGGGTTTCTGTGCTAGCCTGGTCTACAAAGTGAGTCCAGGATACTCAAGACTACTCAGAGAAACACTGTTCAAAAATCAAAAATGAAAAAAAAAAAAGAAAAAAGAAAAGAAAAAGGGAGAAAAATAAGAAAGAAAGAAGACAAAAAAGGAGAGAAAGACTTCACTTGGTGCCTACTTAGACTGAAGTACCAGAGGCTTCAGCAGTTATGGTGAACCCAGCATTCAGGACACCCCACTTCAAGGTTCAACATGTGGAAACAAGTAACAAAGGCTGGTCTGGTTTTTTTTTTTTTTTTTGGTGGAAAAAGTATATATTTAGAATTAACCAACTGGACTCAGTTTAGATGATCCCAATCTTGTTGACAATATCCAGAGCATCATAATCAGGAGCCAATCGAACACACACCTTCTCCGTCAGGCCTTAGCAGGGTATTGGTTTTGGTCACATTAATGTCATAGTTTCTTCACGGCCTGTTTGATCTGGTGCTTGTTGGCCTTGACATCTACAGTGAACACAAGTGTGTTGTTGTCCTCTATTTTCTTCATGGATGACTCAGTGGTCATGGGCATTTGATGATGGCATAGTGATCAAGCTTGTTTCTCCTGGGTGCACTCTTTTGAGCTGCCTCTGGAGCTGCAGGGTCTTGGGCCACCAGAAAGTGGGTGACTATGTACATTTTCTTTTTGTGACTGTGGATGCCTTTCAACACTGCCTTCTTAGCTTTCAAGGCCTTCACTTTGGCTTCGGCTTTGGGAGGGGCAAGAGCTTCCTTCTTCGCTTTGAAAAGAGTTGGCTGTTCTGTTTTTAAAAGCTGTTTTTGAAACAAGGCCTCACTGTGTGGTCCCTGGGATGAGCTTCTAGGGACTAAAGCAGTGGGCTCCATTTTCTCTCTATCCTCACTCTCTCGGTCATTTAAAGCTTGAACAGGTTTTCAGCCATAGGGTGTTGGTTCAGAGATTGAAAAAAGTGAAATCTCCTGAGGGTGCTCAGGGCTGCTCTCCCTCCTCTCCCCCAGGCTGTGATTTAGATATGGTTTGAGTGTGTCCTACAAGAGTTCATGTGTTGGAAGTTGAGGAAGACATAGGGTTTCGTGGGAGGACATCAGTGAAACAGATCCAGTTTGGGTTTTACCACTTCAAACATAAAAATAATGGCCGGGCAGTGGTGGTGCACATCTTTAATCCCAGCACTTGGGAGGCAGAGGCAGTGGATCTCTGAGTTTGAGGCCAGCCTGGTCTACAGAGCAAGTTCCAAAACAACCAGGACAAAAAAACCCTGACTCAAAAAACCAAATAAAATAAATAAAATCTTTAACCATATCAACCATTTGTTAATTTGTTTCTCCATTAATTCGTGAAATGTCAACAGACATTCTGAGTGAGACCAGCCCTCTAGTTTGTTCCTCAAGGTGGAGAGCAAAGTTAGTTTGATTTCTCCCTATGGCGAGTGGACCAGGAGCAAGGACTAAGAGCAGACAGGAATTGGTTCAGAGTGGATTGGAAGGTAGCAAGACAGAACTCTTCCTATAAGGGAAGATGCGCACACCTGCAAGGCTGCATCAGAAGGGTCAGGAGTTCAAGGCTAGCTATGCGGGGAAAATGAAAAATAAAGAAAGAAGGAAGGAAGGAAGGAAGGAAGGAAGGAAGGAAGGAAGGAAGGAAAAATAGAAAGGTCTCTCAGGAGGCAGAGGCAGGCTGGCCTCTGTGAGTTCATGGCCAACCTGTTCTACAGAGCTAGCTCCAGGTTATCCAGAGCTACACTGTCTCAAAAAAAAAAAAAAAAAAAAAAGAATTAACAGAGAGAGAGAGGATGGGGGGGGGGAATATTCTGGCTTCTTAGCTAAAAGTTCAATGGTAGAATCAGATTTATGAGGTTCAACTTAGTTCAGTGGTGTCCCCCAAAGGTTCAAGTGTTAGAAGTTTACTAAGACATGGCTCCATGAGAGGGCCTTTGGTCAGTGGAGTTAGGCCCTTGGAAGTGATTAAGGTAGGTCTCCTGAGAGACTGGGTCAGCTCTCTAGAAAGTGTTCTCTGACTTGGCCCCGTTCTCAGCGCTCTCCCCACAGGACATAAGAACCAGAGACACAGACTCCTCACACCAGCAGACACTCTAGTACCTGCATCACCTGTTTGAGGCAGAAGAGCTTACTGCTGTGTTTTGCCTTATTGTGTGTGTGTAGAGATGCATGCATTTGTTGTGGAATTATTAATATTTAATATGGATTCATATAATTATTAAGGCAATGTAAAATGAATCAATTATACTTATATTAATTAATGCTGGTTAATAACACAGCAGCTTTTCTTTCTTAACTTTCTATTTTATAAATAAAAGACACAGAAACTTGGTCTGGAGAGATGGTTCAGAGGTTAAGAACACTGGCTGTCAAAAAAGCATTTGACAAAATCCAACACCCATTCATGTTTAAAGTCTTGGAGAGACTAGGGATACAAGGCACATACCTAAACATAGTAAAGGCAATATACAGCAAGCCTATAGCTAACATCAAACTCAATGGAGAGAAGCTAAAATCAATCCCACTGAAATCAGGGACTAGGCAAGGCTGCCCATTGTCTCCATATCTCTT
>CM053757.1:10752567-10808271 GCA_028658305.1 Pachyuromys duprasi | reverse complement strand
AAAGGAGGAAATCATGAAATTCACAGGCAAATGGTGGGACCTGGAAACTATCATCCTGAGTGAGGTATCCCAAAAGCAGAAAGAAACATATGGTATATACTCACTTATATAGACCTATAGGATAGGAAGGTCAAGCTGAAATCTACACACCTAGAGAGGATATACAGGAAGGAGGACCCAGGTTGGTATGATCAATGCTCGTTTGGACGAACAAATGGGTGGACATTGAGTGGAGGAGAAAACAAACAACAGGACAGGAGCATGCCAAGTAGGACCTCTAGGGAGGTCAATGTAGCGATGTATCAGAGAGATATTAAGACTCGAGATCAAGACTTTGGCAGAGGGCGAGAAGTAATGATAGATCTGGGGGAGGTTGGTGAGACTTGGGGAGAACAAGAGCTCCACAAAGACCAAACTGAGCAGGGCATAGGGGTCTTCTATGAGACGGTTTCTACAATCAAGGACCATGTGTGGATGTGGCCTGGAACCCCCGCTCAGATGGGGCCCATGATAGCTCGTTGTCGGACTGAAGACCCTAGTGAGGGAAACAGGGACTGTTTCAGTCATGATCTGGATGGCTGACTCTTTGACCCTCCCCCATACAAGCCGGGGAGTGACAGACTGGCTAGATCCCAGGGGAGGACATTGCAGCCAGCCCTGAGGAGACAGGATGAGCTGGGGTTGGATGGAAGGGGAGGAGTATCTGAGTCTTTATTAGTGAAAAAGAATGGTCACAATTTTCATTTTTTAAAGCAACAGAAGAGGAAAAAGTCTTCAGATATAAGCGCAGGTCTAACAGCAGTGAGGAAAAGGAGGAAAACTAGGCAAGAAGAGCCTTACACTGTGCTGGGAATGTAGCTCAGTGGAATAGCGTTCACCTAATTTGCATAGGGTCTTATTCCCATGTTCAGCTATGGATGTCACACAGACAAAGGAAAATAAAACTGGGCAGGGGCTGAGCTCAGTTGCTAGAGGCTCCTTAGCATGGAGGGTACCCTGGTTTTTCCATCCTCAGCACTACAGAAAACTGGAATGATGACATAGGCTGGCAACCCCAGCCTATGGAGATTGGAGGGTTAGAGGGTAAGCTGGGGAGAATGGTCAGCCGTTAAAGCCCTTGCTCTCTAAGACTGAAATTCCAGCCTTGAAAGGGAGGAGATTCTCAGAGGTTAGCTACAGAAACTGGATGTATCTTCCAGCTCTGGGTTTGATTGAGAGAAAGGTGAAAAGCAATTGAGAAAGATTTCTGTTATCAACCTTAGGCCTCCATACACATGCACATGTGCTGCTGTACTCATGCAAACATGCATATGCATGTGTGTGCTATAAACACACACAGAGAAGTTTAAGGTCATTGTTGGCTGTACAGCTATTTCAAAACCAGCTTGGGAGCTGGAGAGATGGCTCAGCAGTAAAAGGCACTTACTGCTCTTATAGAGGACCCATATTTGGTTCCAGCACTCACATACAGCACGCTTTGTCTGGTCTCTGCAGGTACACATCACATGCCTACCCCCCAAGTAAACATGACAATAAATCTTAAACAAATAAATAAATCTCATAAGAAAATAAGGCTTTTGTGAATGCATCACTCTGAAGTCAACACCCTCATGGCAAATGCATGGCAGACACAACAGTGCTTTCTTATTTTATTTTACTTTTGAGGATGTGTTTGTCTCTCCGTGTATGCACATGAGTGCAGATATTCTCCGAGTCCAGAAGAGGGCGTTGGGTGCTTTGGAGCTGGAGTTTCAGGGGGTTGTGTGCTGCCTGAGGTAGTTGCTGGAACTTAGGTTTTCTGTGAAAGCACTGAGCGATCTCTCCAGCCTCCACGATAGTGCTTTTATCCTCTGCCTTAGTTAGGTTTACTATTGCTGTGACGGAACACCATGACCAAAGCAGCCTGGGGAGTCTTACGGTTCTATTGCTGTGGAGAGACACCATGACCACAACAACTCTTATAAAGGAAAGCATTTATTTGGGGCTGGCTTACATCCAGAAGCTTAGTTTATTATTGCCATGGCAGACATGTGCTGGAGAGGCAGCTGAGAGTTCTGCCTCTGACACTGGCTTGTATCAAGGTCACGTAAGATTAGCAGTACAACCCTTCAAGAAGCATCAACGCTCTGGCTTTCTTGTCTCCTCCTGACTTCTGGGCACGCCTCACACTGAGTGCCTCCTGCACTCATGCTCCTTAAACGTCTGCCATCTGCTCAACCACATGTCTGAGGCTCCACAAGTGGCCCATCTGCAGGAGGTATCCCCTGTCTGACCCACTCTGAAGCTCTCCTGCTGCCCAGCCAGGAGCAGATATTCTCCTGTGCTCTCTTGCCTCTCTCACTGTCCTCGCCCTGTGCTCCTGGCTTCTCTTCTGAAGGTCCCATTTAGCAGGAGCTGAGCACACGGACCTTCCAGACGAGCCACTGCTGCCCTCAGCAGTCCCACCCTCTCCCTTTACTGTCTGGACTCCAACGGAGGAGTCTGAGGGTTAGATCCATTTCTTCTTTGAAATTCTGTTTGCTAGTAAGTTTGTGGTGTGTGTGTCCATGTATGTGGGCACACAGGCCTGTGCACAGGTATGAAGAGGCCACAGGAGGTCACTGGTGTCTTCCATTGTTGCTGTCCACCTTTTAAGACAGGGTCTCTCACTGAATCAGAAGCTCAGCCTTAGAGCCAGCCACGGAGCCCACGATCTGGGTGTCTCTGTCACTGTGCATGCTTTTTTTTTTCTCCCCTCTGTGTAGCCTTGGCTGTCCTGGACTCAATTTGTAGACCATGCTGGCCTCAAACTCACAGCAATCCACCTGCCTCTGCCTCCCTGAGTGCTGGGATTATAGGCGTGTGCCACAGCTCCTGACTCCATGTCTGTTTTTGCACACAGGCACTGGGGATTTGAATTCAGGTTCTCAGCTTGTGCACCTATTGGACCATCTCCCTGGTCCCTTTGATTAACATTCTTCTATGTTCAAATTCTGCATTTGGAAATGTGTGTTTTGGATTTCCACATTTTAGTATCACCACTCAACACTACACTACATTATGTAGTGTTCTAAAAACATGAAAAATATGTAAAGAATAACAAGAATTCAAGAAGAAAACATAATAAATCTCATTCTACTTAATAAGTAAAATATAACCAATAGAAAGTCAAGCTTTGACTCTGCTCATGTACTCATCCCAGAGAGGGTCACTGTGAGAATCCAGGTTAAACAGGGCATGCTGCCGCCGAGGTGCATCGCCCTTCTGAGGGAGCTAAGGCCGCATTGGGGCGAGGCCCTCACTTCATCAATCTACAACATGGCCTCAGTCTCCAAGCTCGCCGGCAACTACTTTGCTCTGATCCTTCATCATCCTCATCCTTCATGTGCGTGACAAAGTGACGTCACGGAGGACAAGATCAATGCCCTCATTAAAGCAGCTGGTGTCAACTTTGAACCATTTTGGCCTGGCTTGTTTGCAAAGGCCCTGGCCAATGTCAACATTGGGAGCCTCATCTGCAATGTAGGGGCTGTTGGGCCAGCTCTAGCAGCTAGAGCTGCGCCAGCAGGAGGTCCTGCACCAGTCACTGCTGCTGTCCCAGCTGAGGAGAAGAAAGTGGAAGCAAAGAAGGAAGAATCTGAGGAGTCTGATGATGACATGAGCTTTGGTTTTTTTTGACTAAACCTCTTGTTAATACGTCCAATAAAAAGCTGAACTGGTAAAACAAAAACAAAAACAAAAACTGCGCATGGTGGTACACGCTTTTAAATCCCAGCACTCAGGGAGGCAGAGGCAGGTGGATCTCTGTGAGACTGAGGCCAGCCTGATCTACAAATTGAGTCCAGGACAGCCAAGGCTACACAGAGAAGCCCTGTCTTGAAAAACCATAAATAAATAAATAATCTGGGTTTTGTCCCTCCCTACCTCATCTTGCTAGTGAGACAAGACCACAAACCTCCTCTCTGCATCTGCCATGTGCTGAGATCACAGGTGTTCAGCATCGATGCGGGAAGAGTGTCATGAGTTTTCGGTCAGTCTGGATCACATAGTGAGTGTGAGATCCTGTCTCAAAAGTCAAACACACACACACACACACACACACAGGCCAAAATCAAAATGAAAATAACAACAATAACAATATAAAGCAAAAAGAACAAATCAGGACTATACAGAGAAACCCTATCTCGAGAAACCAAAAACAAACAAAACCAAAAACCAAACTGAGGCAGTTCCGATTAAGTCACAAGGAAAAAGCACTGCACAGATCTGTCCATCCTGTCTGTCTTCTGTCCATCTCTCCCTCTGGAACTCTTACCATCAGGTGCTGGCCAGACAGAGCACACAGCAGCCTCTCTGTACACTTTGGGACACATCAAAAGCTATAATTATTTTTCAGGTATCTGAATTATAAACCATTTTTATAACTGTTCATTAGTACTTTTTAAAAAATGTCAATGGAACACAGATTTTTTTGGCTTACAGAAATATATTAAAATTAATGAAATTATTGTTATTATTATTAATTAGTAGAAGGAGTAGTTTTTTGAGACATAATACTGGCTGTCCTGAACTTGATACGTAGACCAGGGTGGCCTTGAACTCACAGAGAACAGCTTGCTTATCTCCTGAATGCTGGGATTAAAGGCATGTGCTACTACATCATGTTGACTGACGTGTAGTCTAAAAAAAGATTTATATGTTTGTGTGTATCTGTTTATGCATGTGTGTGCGGGTGTACAGGTACATGTGCCTATGTGTGCTGGAGGACAGGTTTCAAGTGTCTTTTATGACTCTTTACCCATTCCTTTGAGATAAAGACTCTCCCTCAGCTGAGGCCCGAGTTTTCTCAGCTAGGCTGTAAGCCTTCAAGTCCTAACTGCAGTATATGTATATGGGATGTATAATTTGTTATGTAGGTGCTGAGATTCCAACTGGTCCTCATGATTGCTCAAAAAGTGCTCTAAACCACTGAGTCATCTTTCTAGGTTTAATATAAAAGGCTTGCAACAAGTAAGCCAAGTAAACCCTTTAAGTTTCCAGGCATGGATTCATCTATTTCTTTATTTCTTTACTTACTTACTTATGTAAGGCAAGAAAAGCCTTGAAGTTTTCAGGCACAGATCCATTTATGTATGTGTATGTAATTATGCATGCATGCATGTTTTTGAGTCACGGTTTCTTTGTGAAACAGTCCTGGCTGTCCTGGAACTCACAGAGTAGATCAGGTTGGTCTTGAACTCACTGAGGTAACCTGCCTCTACTGGGATTAAAGGCATGTACCACCACTGCCCAGCTCAATCATGTATTTATAAATAAATACATTTAGTTTTACTTCATATGTAGGGTGTTTTAATCCATATGTATGTCTGTGTATCATGTGTGTGCCTGGTGCCCATGGAAGTCAGAAGAGGGCATTGGATTCAGAGACTGGAGTTACAGATAGATGCAAATCATCATGTGGGTGCTGGAAATCAAAACCAGTCCCTTTTGAAGAATAACCAGTGCAACTGCTGAGCCATTCCTTCAGCACTAATCATATAGGTTCACAACAAGATTGCTACAGTGTAGTTCAGTGGGACTTGAATTCACTCCTCCCAAGTAGCTGTTGGTGCATGCCATCATGCCCAACTTCAATTAAAAACTTATTTTTGAGACAGTATCTTGCTGGGCAGCCCAGGCTGGATTTCCACTTGAGACCCTCTTGCCTCTGCCTCATAAATGCTGGGATTATAGGCATGTTCCACCATGACACTCAATCTTGAATCTTTAACCCTGACATTACAGATCATATAGACATGATATGTGCGTAAGTCATTAATCCAAGTCTCTAAACATCTTCTGGGGGGTAGTAAAGGCTCATTTCTTTTTGTGGATATATACTGGATTGCTGTTTTACTTTCTTTTTTTCAGGCAGGATCTCTCTATGTAGCTCTGGCAGATAAGGCTGGCTCACACTCAGAAATTTGCCTGCCTTTGCCTCCAGAGGGTTGGGAACAAAGGTGTGCACTACCATATCCAACTAAGGTGGCTTTTACTGTCTTGACATAATACCCCAAACAGCCCTCTTTCAAGCCTCTTGCTTTAACTCTAACTGTCAAAGCACAACTGGCAGTCACATTACCCATTTCTTCTTTACTGTCAGTCACTCCCAGCCCTTGGTAACAGGCTGTAGTTTGTCCTGTTGACTCTTAAGTGTGTAAGGGGCACAGTCCTCATCTTGTCTGTGTCCTATCTCATAGTACAGCCCACAGACAGATGATCCATAAATGGCTACTGCATTTTCTACCTGATGCTCCATGCTTGTCCACATCATGCAACTGTTACCTGGGTAAGAACTTTGCTCTATAAATAGGCAGTTTCTGTTTCAGGCCTGGTTTGCTGCGATATGCCCCTCCGCAGTTCTACCCAAGCCTCTCAGAAACGGAGGGTCAGAGAGAGGCATTCAAATCCTCCACCACAGTACCTTTGGCCCTCATAAGAAACAACACAGTCAGGGTGGTTCTTTCCCCCTTGACATCCTTGGCTGCTGTCCAACTCCTCCTGAGACTTTGCTTGTGCTTCCATGCTGTTCTGTTTGCTGTTTCCATTTTTTTCAGGATCAAGTTGATATGGCTCAGCAGTGCTTCTACAGTGAATATTTTGACAGTCTGCTACATGCTTGCAAACCTTGTCACCTTCGATGTTCCAACCCTCCTGTACCCTGCCAGCCTTACTGTAATCCAAGTAAGTGAAACTCCTAACAGCAGCTTCTTGGTGGGAATATTCTCTTCAAAGTGTCTTTTTATCACCAGAGAGCAAATGTTATGGAGAAGAGGGGGAGATTTGTTTTGTTTTGCTGAATCAAAACCAGAAAAGAAATAAAACAATAATTTAAATGTCTCCTGGAGCAAAGGAATTATTCAAAACAAAACTTAATTTTATTCATTAGCTCTTAATTAAATGGTATTTAGAATTAAAAAAATGTTGGGGGAACCAAGGATGGGTAGCAGTGATTCTCAATCTTCCTAACACTGTGACCCTTTAATACAGTTCCCCATACTCTGGTGACCCCCAACCATATAACTATTTTCATTGCCACTTTATAACTGCATGTGCAGTTCTGGGGCTCTGTCCCCAGCAGTGTGTATGGTCATGGTGCTGCAGATCTGTGATTTCAGCCCTTATGCAGGAAGTAGAGACTGGAAAGACCAGAAGTTTAAGGTCATCCTTGGCTATGGATAAGTTTGAGGCTAGCCTAAGCTATATGAGACTTTGTCTCAAAAAGCACCCCCCAAAGTAAGATCATGACTATGCATTAGGGAGTTGAGCAAATTCATACATGGTGTGAATACTGAGCTCTGGTTTCATATTGATATGACATTCTTTTAATAAAGGCATCACCAGTTCAGTAAAAGGGACATATACTGATCTCTGGACCTTCTTGGGCTTGACCTTGATCGTTTCTTTGGCACTTTTCACACTTACACTCTTGCTGAGGAAGATGAACTCTGAAGCCCTGAAGGACAAACTTCAAAACCCAGGTCAGTTTGATGGTGAATATTTGAAATCTATTTCTGTAAGAGTGGCTCTTCCAGGTTTCATTTCCTTTTCTTTTTTTAACTTTGACTTTGTTGTTATTATAGCACTTTCAAGTCTGTTAGTGGGTAGTCATTTGAAAATTTGAGCTGGGTGTGGTGGCACATGCCTGTTATTTTAGCACCTGGCTAGTGGAGGCAGGAGGGTCAAAGAGGTCAAAGTCAGCTACATATAGAGTTTGAGGTCAGCTGGGTCTATAGGAGACCATATCTTAAAGCAAAACATTAAAACAACAACAAAACAAGCCACCAACTGCCCCCTCCGAGCAAAACAAAACAAATTCTGGCATTGATACCTACTTTTCATGTCTCCTTTGGTTGCCCATTTCCTGTAGAAAAAAATTAATTCAGAACATGGCTGCTCTGATCACATCCAAAGACCTTCAAGGCTGGTATACAGACACGCCTTTAATGCCAGGAGACAGAGGCAACCAGATCTCTGAGTTCAAGGCCAGGCTGGTATAGAGCAGGTTTCAGGTAAAGAAAAACTTAGGTTGTGGTGGTACACGCCTTTAGTCCTAGCATTTAGGAGACAGAGGCTTACAGATCTCTGAGTTCTGTTCAGGAAAATTCAATTGAGAGTTGAGAGGCAGGGCAGGGGAGTTAAGTTCATGGTAGCTCACTTCATGGAAATCAGAGGTAGTTTTTACTGGGAGAGTTTTATGGAGAGAGGTTGGAGACAGAACAAGCTAGACCCAGAATGAGGCAGAGAATGAGGAGATTGAAGATTAGAACAGATTGCCAAAGTCAGTATGAGTTCAAACAGAGCAATTCAGTCAGAGGCTGAGTGAGAATGAGTCAGTCAGCTTGGTGAGGAGTTTGAGCCTGAACAGTGAGTTGAACCAGCCAGCTAGAGTTCAAAAAGAACCAAAAAGGTGCGCTAATTCAGCAGTAAGTCTCAGGGACTGAACATATTAGGTCTAGATTTGATTGTATGGAGGCTAGAAGCTTCCAGGACTAGGCCTACGTTAGCAGAAAGAGGCAGTAAGCATCTGAGACAATTGAATCAGTTGAATTAAAACTTACTTGTACATTTCCCCCTAGTTTTTCTCTTGGTAGCTGCTCTTGAGACTTCCTTGGGAAGTGTCTTTGACTGAAGTTGGCACTGATGATACTGTGTTATCACACACTGCTAGACAGGCCTGGTACTCCCAGGCTCAGTGTATTTGGCAAGATCCCTGGTCATGGTTTGTTGGTTTTTTGTTTTGTTTTTTCAAGACATGGTTTATGGTGTCTCAGTTTTAGTCCTGGCTGTCCTGGAACTCACTGTCTACACAGGGCCAGGCTGGCCCGAACTTAAAGAGATCTGCCTGCCTCTGCCTCCCTCTGCCTCCTGGATGCTGGGATTAAAAGGCACGTGCTACCATGCCCGGCTCTCGGTCATGTTTTTTTTTTTTTTTTAATACAATTACAAGCACTGTTTGCCTGTGTGTGTTTCATTGCCCAAATGCCAAAAATAACCAGTTTTTCCTGATTCATTGACCATCTCAAGAATAACTGTTAAGCAAGAGAGTGCCAGTCTCAGAGATGAGGTGCTCAACTCGAGGGTCTCTTAGTGCTAAACATATCTTTTATCACACTCTTCTCTGTGATCCGATTCTCAGACACACTGCAGCCATTGTCCTGCATCTTTTTAAAATTCACTGTTTCTGCACATGCTCATGTGTGCACAGGCAGAGGTTACAGTAGGACATGGCTACCCCCTCTACTGCTCTCCATGTGTTGCCAAGAGACAGGGTCTCTTGTGGAGCAGGGCACGCTGTTCCAGCTTTGCTGTCTCACTCCTGTCTCTGCCATTGGGAGGTTACATGCTGGGGTTACAAGCATGTGTTTGTTACCAGTGTGCTAGAGATTTAAATTCAGGTCTTCACATGCTTCCAAGTTCTTATACCACTAAGCTGCCATCCTACTCCTTGTCCTGCTTCTTTATGGATTTGTTTTCCATGCACAAGCACCCACCCCATTTGCTTTCTAGTGTAGCAGGAGCATGGGAAATTCATTCATTCTTCTCTCCTCTATGTCTGATAGACCAAAAAAAAAAAAAAAAGAATTTTCATTGTTCTTAAAGTTACCTGTTTATGTGCATATCTGAAAGTGGGTTTGTACATGTGAGCACAGAGCCTTTGGATGGCAGAAAAGGGCATTCGATCCCCTGAACTTGGAGTTACAGGTAGTTGCTTGGGGTTGAACTGAGGCCCTCTGGAAGGGCAGTAATGGCTCTTAAGTGCTAAGCCACCTCTTCAGCCTTAGAATGAAATTTTCTAATATACAAATTGTACACTTATAAAGTACATGACATAATATTCTGATTACACACACATAGGGAAACAGCGACTACAGTCAAACATATCTGTATCTTTACATAGTGATACCACACGCTGGCCTTGGACGATGTAGCTCAGGATGACACTGGACCACTCTAGTTCTCATGCCACCATCTCTCCAGGGCTGGCTTTACAGGTTCGCACCACCAGGCCTGGTTTGTGAAGTTGTGGTGATTGAATCCAGAGCCTATGTTGCTCAGTCTGCCAGCTGAGCCCCACCCTCAGCCCCACACCATTCTTCCTGGTGGTGAAGCTGGTTGGAATCCACTCTCTGCTACTTGCAGAGAGCTCTGCACTGTTGTACACTCATCTTGTTGCATGCTGGCTCTCCACTCAGCTTATGTAACTGTAGCTCTGGACTTCCCACTGTCTACTTTCATTTCCCTGCCTCCTTGCCTCTGGTAACACCACTCTGCTGATTTTCTCTAAGTGGAAGTGAGGTTAGGCAGGCTTTTTCTTTTCATGCTTGGTATATTTCTAGAGCAACTCTGAATTAGATGTACATGGGTGTTTTGCCTCACATGTTTGTGTACCACATGCCTGCATTGCTCCCAGAAGTCCAAGTCTCCTGGGACTGGAGTTACAGACAGTTGTGAGCCACCATGTGAGTGTTGGGAACCTATGTCTTCTGCAAGAGCAGCAGAGCTGTTAGTGTCTAAGCCATTTCTCCAATCCCTTGGAAGACATATTTTAGAAGATAAAGTTACACCGTGGCATGTTGGGAAGCAGAAGCTTAATATTTTCTGTGAGAGAGTGTGTGTAGGTGCATGCCACAGCATGTGTGGAGGTCAGAGGACAACTCTCAGGAATCACTTCTCATCCTCCATTTGTTTGAGGCAGGGTCTCTCTTGTTTTTATACATTGATAGCTGATCTTCAAGTTTCTGGGGTTACTCTCATCTCTGCCTCTAATCTCACTGTAGAGCTGGGTTATAGCTGTCTGCTGCTGCACTCCATTTCAATTTTGAATTAAAGTCATCAGGCTTGTGCAACAAGTACCTTTTTGTTTGTTTGTTTGTTTGTTTGTTGAGGCAGGCTGTTCTGAAGTCATACTGTAGACCAGGCTGGCCTCGAAGAACTCAGAGGCCCGCCTCTGACTCACTAGCGCTGGGATTAAAGGCATGTGCCACTACTGCAGGGTGCAAAGTGTTTCTTAAAACCATTCTTCACGGATGTGTATTGAAGACAAACTGGGGACTTCTATATGGGATCAAAAGAAATTCATTAAAAAATGATTTATCTGGGTTGGAAAGATGGCTCAGAGGTTAAGTGTACTGTCTGCTCTTCCAGAGGTCCTTGAGTTCAATTCTCAGCAACCACATGGTGGCTCATTACCATCTACAATGAGATCTGGCGCCCTCTTCTGGTATACAGGCATACATGCAGGCAAACCTTGTATATATAATAAATAAATTAAAAAAAAAAGATTTATCCAGGAGTATAGTCTTCATCTGTAATTATGAGTACTTCGAAGGCTGAAGCAAGCAGAACGATCACCAACAGTTTGAGGCCATGAGCTGGAGAGATGGCTCAGTGTCTTAGAGTACTTACTGCTTTTACAGAGGATCAAGGTTTGGTTTCCAGCATCCACATGGCAGCTCACAGATTTTTGTAACTTCTGTTCCAGGGATCTTATATTTCTTCTGCACCAGAAATATATACAGTACATGCATATACATGCAGCAAATACTCAAACACATTATAGAAGAAAATGCACTGGAGGCCAGTCTGGGCTACAGTGAGTTCTAGGCTAACTTGGGCTACAGAATGAGCCCTTAACATGCACACATCCACACAGTACTGAAAATGCTTCGTAAGATATCTTGTCAGGAAAACTAGGACACAGCAGACAGCAGGACACATCTTTAGGGGTGTGGATAAATACTTGCTGTTAAGCCTGTTTAGGCTGGAAGTTTGATCCACTCCCATCAGCTCTCTTGATGGTCACAGGTGCACTGTGATGTGACTCCTCCTACTACAATAAATACATTTTTAAAATACCTTCTATATTTTTTTTCCACTCTGGTACTGGAGATTGAGCTCAGGGCCTCCTTGAACATGTTGGCTCCAAACTCTTTGCGCCTCACCCAGCCTCTGAGTGGCTGGGTTACAAGTGTGTGCCACCACACTCAGCTTTTGCTTCTCTATGCCAAAATAGCTGACTGATGTGCTGTGACATATGGTAATTTCCTGTGTAAGATGAGGTAAAATCCTCAGAATTTCCAAGAGCCACATGGGTAATAAGTACATGGACTGATTCGGTTTGTGGCTTTACCAACAAGGGTACTCAGCATGTGCTTGGAGGTAGCAGCTGCTTTCTTTGACTCTAGCCCACTACCTCCATGTCTCTCCTGTTGTTACACTTTGTAGTCTCTATAGAGTCTGGTTGTGTAGATTCTGTGAAATCTCCTGGGTTTCAAATGTAGTGATTCTAACAAGATTTAATAACTCCATATTCTGCTGGGCATGGTGCCACATACTTTTATTCCTAACACTTGGGAGGCAGAGGCAGGTGGATCTCTGTGAGTTTGAGGGCAGCCTGGTTTACAGAGTTCTAGTACAGCCAAGGCTACACAGAGAAACCTTTTCCTCCCCCTCCCCACCCCCCCAAAAAAGAACTCCATATTCCCTCAAGCCACCTGCCTCAGGGCCGTGAGTCTCAGGGCTGGGGTCTTAGTTGGTGACTCTTGGTATAGTATGAGCTTGCTCTTGGTTTCCTGCGGGCATGTGTCATACATGGCATGACAGTACCACCGGAACCTTCAGGTCTGTTTCTGTATCATCAGGATCGGTTCTTCTGGACAAGGCCAATACTGACCCAACTGAGAGGAGGGCTGGTGATGAAAGGATTCCTCCTCAAAGCCTGGAGTACACAGTGGAAGAATGTTCCTGTGAGGACTGTGTCAAGAGCAACCCCAACGTTGATTCTGACCATTTCTTCCCACTTCCAGCCATGGAGGAGGGTGCGACCATTCTTGTCACCACAAAAACGAATGACTATGGCAAGACTGAGCCAACTGCTTTGGAAAGTATCACAGGGATGGAGAAGCCAACTCCTTCTAGATAATCAACCTTCTGACTGGTGTGAAGCTTCTTTGAGAGCCTTCTGTCAGGAGAGCGAATGCTTCAGATGTCTTTAGGATGACAGTCTTATCCACTGGGAATACAGCTTTTTGTCCTTTAATTCTGGTTGAATGGTAGAATTTTTGAATCTCTAAAACAAAAACAAAACTGGGACGTGGTAGTGCATGCCTTTAATCCCAGTACTCAGGAGGAAGAGGCAGAAGCAGAACTCTCTGTGAGTTTGAGGCCAGCCTGGTCTGCAGAGATAGCTCCAGGACAACCAGGGCTACACAGAGAAACCCTGTCTCAGAACACAAACAAACAAAAAGCTTTCTGCTCCAGAGTACTCTGTCCCAGAGTATATCATGTTTCTACTGAGGCATTCACAAACATGGTATATATTTCAGGACAAACTGGATTCTCCTGATAGCCAAAGTTAGCATGATTACCCTGTGTTTTTTCTGTAAATAGAAGCCAGGCCAATTCTGTGTGCAGTGCACTGGCTCTTTAAGTTCCCAGCTTATGGATGCAGCAGATGTTAACATGCTCATACAGATGCATATTACTGCTAACTCTGACATGCATGAACCTGGAAATGTTTTCAGCTCAAGTGCAAGCTCAACCTCCAACTTACACACAGGCCACACACTGGGGAGGAGGGGAGAGAGAGAGAGAGAGAGAGAGAGAGAGAGAGAGAGACAGAGAGAGAGAGACAGAGAGACAGAGAGACAGAGAGAGAGAGACAGAGAGACAGAGAGAGAGACAGAGAGACAGAGAGAGAGACAGAGAGACAGAGAGACAGAGACAGCCAGGGAGTGATGTCTTACTTTGTGAAACTGTAACAAGACACTTGAGTGTTGATAATGTAAAAGTGCCGAAAGGAAAGGAATCACTTTGCTTACAAGCTAGTCTTGGATTCTGGATTCTCCTGCCTCAGCCTCTGGACTGGGATTGCAGGCATGTACCACTATTCCATACTTGGTCTGCCCAAGTTGCAGAGTTGGAGATGCTAGTGTCCAGTGAGAGTTCTGGCTGTGTTCTAACAGGGTGGAAGGTGGAAGACTTTGGCTGAACCCATGTGACATCTCTGTAGGGCTTAAGACCACGGGTAAAAGGCAGCCCCTGTGGGTTAGCCACCTCCCTTTTCTTTGTAGTGTTGGGAATAAAAACCAGGGCCTCACACTGTTCTTCCTCTGCACTATAGCTTCTAGCTCTTTATTATTTTTATATTTTTGACCAAGAGTCCAAGTTACTCAGATCGGATGGCTCCAGCCTCATACTCAGCAGGAGTATGGTTTTCAACCCCAGCATTAAAATAGGGCATAGCCCTGTGCTTCATAGTTGCTGTGAATCTAACATTGTGTTCTCATAGCACCCTTTTCTCTCACCGTTGCCGAGAGCCACCTGGACAACTACTGTAGCTCCCTAACCAATGCCATTCTTCCTAGCTCGATTATAGTGCGTTTTCATTCCAGAAAGTACTCTCTCTCTTTCCGAGACAAGTTTCCTCCAAGTACCTCAGTCAAGATTCTTCTGCTCCACACTTCGTGGATGCTAGGATTAAAGGTGTGCACCATCAAACTAGGATTGCAAGGGAAGTTTCTTTTCTTTTTTGAAACAGAGTTTGTGTAGCCTTGGCTGTCCTGGTTTGATTTATAGACCAGGCTGGCCTCGAACTCAGAGATCTGCCTGCTCTGCCTCCTGAGTGCTGAGATTAAAGGCGTGTCTGTTTTTACTTTTTATGGCTTTGAATTCGCTTCGTTTTTGTTGTACACAGAGTTGAAGCTTTGGCCTTAGGCATGCAAGGCACGTGCTCTACCACTGAGCTACATTCCTGGCTCTGGAACGCCAGCTCAGGCTCCTGACTCAGCCTCTTGAATGCTGGGATCTAAGGCCTCTACCACCAGGTCTTGCAGGTCCACCACTCTTTTTTTCCTCTCTCTCTGTCTCTGTGACAGGGTCTCAGGTAGCTTAAACTAGTCTGGAACCCACTCGATATTTCACGGATGACCTTCTGCCTTCTCCCTAGGGCTGGTTTGACAGACATGCACCAGTGCTTCAGGGTCCCAGTACACTTATCCCATCTCCCTCTGCGGACCTCAGTTTTGGCGGACGTCTCCTTCCCTGCTTGAGAAGGAGGCGTTTATCCTGCAAGGTCCCGGGTCTCCTCTGCCGCAAGAGCCTCGACTCGCGAGAGTATTTTGGTTCCGGGTCGGGAGGCGGGCGCCTGGAGGGCTCCGGCTTCCGGGGCGGGGCCAGCAGGCGGGGCGCGCTCTCTCCCGGCCTGTGTGGAGCTCGGCGGCTGCAGACGCGGCGGTGGCGACGGCGGCGGCACGGCAGGCGGCGGCCCCGGGAGCGGCAACATGAGCGGTGAGTGGCGGCCCCGCTGCTGTCACCCGCCGTGTGGCGCCGCTGCAGCCGCACGCTCCGGGCCCGGTGTCCCCGCACCCTGCAGACCCCCGCGGGGTCGCTCGCAGGCTCGGAGCCCTGGCCCCCGGTCTCCTGCACCGCTCTCACTACTGGGGCTGACGCTCCTGTCCCTCCGCCCCATGAGTGACAGCCAACTCCTAGAGCAGAGCTTGCTCCCCAGTCCCTCTCAGATCCCTTTGACACGTTTCCACACCCGGGATTCTCAGGTCTCTGGTGCGTGCCACAGTTTCTCTCCCTCCGTGACCCTCCTGAGACCCAGCTCCAGTTACCTTCCCCTGGTTTTCAATCATTCTCCGGTTCAGCTCTCTTATCCCTAGTGACTCCTCTTTCTCCAAAGGCAAAGAACATCTCTAGTCCCTGCGTTTGCTGACCTCCCACCTCTGTCCATAGCAAACCAGAGTGGGAGCTCCTAGTCCCCAGAGGCTCAGCGTTACGACCGCTTTGTCTTCTGTCCCTCTTATTCCCTGCACCAGTGTCTCCAGAGCCGGTCCATTAGCCTCGCAGCTTCCCTCTCTTGGCTGTGCTTTTTTCATTTGAGCTGTTGCTTCATGCTCCAGCTCTCTCCGATTCTTCCCCTAGCTCATCGTTTGAGGTTTCTGGTTGTGTCCTGCAGCCCTTTCCTTCTTGCTCAGTGCTGAACCTAAATGGGGCTGATGCCTTGCCCAAGCCAATACCACCAGAAGGGAGGTGGAGCGGGTGGGGAGGCTGGAAGTGAGAGGAAGGTGGGTGTGGACGACTCGTGTTCGGTGATACTAAAGTTTAGTCCCTTGAGTCTGAGTCGCCATCCTTGCCTCCCTCGGAAGAGTCCTGATGATGTTTGGGTGCTAAGTCATTCCTGGGTGTTGCATGTGGAGATGGGAGTGACTCAGGAAAGCCTCGTGTTGGTTGTTGACTCTCTTGCTGGACACAGTCATCTGGATTCCCTTAGGAGGACCCGCCTACCCTCATAGTTCGTTTTTTCTTACTGTGTAGTTGAATTTTAGAGTCCTTGAATCCAGTCCCTAGCCTTTCATTCAGGTGGTTCCTGGGTGGAGAGGGTGCTAATGCAAAGGAGCAAAGGAGAGTCTTTATTGTTAGCCTGTAAGTTATTTTTGTACACCTTTAAAAGGATGTTATTGAAGAGTAAGGTTTATGGAACTGTGGTCTTATTGAGGGGGCTGGTGGAGGGGTTTTCCAGTTTACCTGCATGTGCCAAAGTGAATCACTGAGTGTAATGAAGGTTTCAGATCCTTGACTACTAATGATACAGCAAAGATGTGCGCTGGTATCCAAAAGGAGGTGATGGAGCCCAATTTACTGGGTTTAAATCCCAGTTCTACCACACAAAGCTGTATAATTTTAATTAATTAATTCAGTATGTGTATGCGCATGTGTGTGTGTGTGTGCAGGTGTGTGTTTTTATGTGTACTTGTGTAGGAGGGCCAGAAGTCTGCTTTGTGTGTCTTTCTCTAATGCTTTCTTCCTTATTTGTTGAGACCACCTTTCACTGGTTCCAGAGCTCATTCCAGCTAGACTGTCTGGCCCTAGAGTCTTGGGAATTCTGTGTCTGCATCAGCACACCAGTACTACTACATGCCATGCTTTCACTGTGGGTGCTGGGGATCCCGACCCAGGTCCTCATGCTTATGCAGCCAACCCTTTACCGACTGAGCCATCTCTCAGCCATCTTTAAAGCTGTGTAAGTTAGAATAACTAAGGCATTCCTGGCAAAGTGAGCATACACAATAGCACCTGTTTCCTAGACTGATAATGACTTACGTTGCCTAGCTAACTGACTGGTGTTATGCCACTTAGCAGGGTTCATTGTTGCTGTTTCCATAAAAGTGGAGTGGGGACTGGGGACAGGCTTGCTTCTTGGCCCCTCTGGGACAAGTGGGAACTAGGCACTCAGTACTTGGTGAAGAGATGATGGATTAACCCAGACCTGGACCTGTGTCCTCTCACTGAAGATACCTTAGTCCTAATCTTTTCCTTTTAATGTAATCAAAGGGCCTGCCATAGACTCAAATTTCTGGAGTAGACTTTCTGTTGCTTTCATTAGAGGAGGAGCTAAAATTGAGAAACCAAAGGAAATTGATCAGTCTCTCTCTTTCTTTCTGAGACAGGGTTTCTCTGTATAGCCTTGGCTGTCCTTGTAGACCAGGCTGTATTTGAACTTCCAGGGATCTACCTGCCTCTGCCTCCTTGAGTGCTGGGATTACAGGGTCAAACTCAAGTCATCAGTTGGCTGCAAATACTTAAGCCAGAGTTTTGATACTAAGTGTCTCCTTGAAAGATAAACTGATAGCCTGTAATATATAGTGTAGCCCTCTCTCAAAAAGAAAAAGAAAAAAAAAAGAAAAGAAAAAGGAATACTTAAGACATTGCAAGCGTAGAGTTGTATAATGAACTCTGTTATCTCACCATGATGGTTAAAGCTTGTGTCTAGTTCATCTGTGTCCCTGCCTGTTTCCACCCCTCTCTGAGGTACCACCATTTCATCTGCAAATACTTTTATATGTGTCTCCTACTCTGTTTAAAAAGTAGTTCATTTTGTGATCCTGTCAGAAAACAGTGATATCTCAACAGCACCAACTGTCTAATGTATGAATGAAGTGTTTGCTTTATAATTTTGTTTTATGGTGTACTTTCACAACTTGGATTTAAGGGTAGCTTTTCTTTTAAATAGCTTAAATATCTTTGAAAGAAATGTTAGTTTTTTTGTTTTTTGTTTTGGTTTTTAGAGACAGGTTTTCTGTGTAGCCCTGGCTATTTTGGAACTCTGTAGCCTTGAGTTCATAGATTGGCCTGCCCCTGCCCTCTGAGTGCTGGGATTAAAAGTGTGCACCATCACTGTCTAGTGGGAAAGAGATTTTAAAAGTTTATTTTAGTGATGTGACAGAATTGTACAAACCTCACTGTGATCACTATTAGAAACTTTCATTACCCCAGAAAGACAGTCTGAGCTCATTAGCAATCACTGTTTACTCCCCCTCTTCTTGGTTTTAGGCAACTAATCTATTTTCTGTCTCTGACTTTTTCCCCCTTATTCTTTTGAGACAGTTTCTTATGTAGTCCAGGTCGTGTTGACCTTACTATGTAGCCCAGGATAGCCTTTAACCTGTAATCCCCTTTGCCTCTACTTCCAAAGTATGGTGGTACATGCCTGGTACTCTGGATTTTTCTACTATTTGTATTTCATATAAACGAAATCATAGAACTTTATTTTTGTTAACAAAGTATAATGTTTTCAGGGTCCATCTGTGGAGCAGCCTAATCTGCAGTTTCTTCCTTCTTGTGGCCAAGTGATATTCTGCTGTGTGGGCACTGCCCACCTTGTTATCTGCTTGCTCACTGGTGCCTGGCCTCTGGGTGGCTTGCACTTGGCTCTTAGGAGGGATGCTGCTCTGCAAGCTCACACACACCATACAGAGTTCTGGTTTCTCTAGTCAGCTTGCCAACAGGCCTTTGATAACCTGCGTTCTAGTGGGTGTGAATTGACACTTGTTTGTGGTTTTGATTTGCATTTTCCTAATGACTAGTCATTCTGAGCATGGCTTCCTGTGCCCACTGGCCAGTTGTTATATGTTCTCTGGAGAAAGTCTGTTTATATCATCTGTCCATGGACATTTTTTTCATTTTAATGTTTTGTATGTATGGTTGTTTTGCCTGTATGTATACATGTGCATCACATGTGTGCCTGGTGTTTCAGAGATCAGGAGAGGATGTCTGATTTCTTGGAGCTAGAGTTACAACCAGTTTTGAGCTGCCATGTGGATACTGGGGATTGAACCTAGGTCTTCCAGAAGCGCAGCCAGTGTTCGTACCCTCTGAGCCGTCACTCCAGCTGTCCATATTTCAGTTGAGCTATTTGTCTCTCTCGCTTTCTTTCCCTTTCTCTTTCTTTTTGTTTTTTTCAAGACAGGGTTTTTCTGCAGCTTTAGAACAGCCTTCAAGGAAGCCCTGGCTGTCCTGCACTTGCTTTGTAGACCTCAAACTCACAGCGATCTACCTATGAATGCCTCCCTGAGTGCTGGGATCAAAGGTGTGTTCCACCACAACAGGCTTTCTATGTCTCTTTTTGATGTTGAGCTGCCAGATTCTGTGTGGTTTCCAGGTATATAATTCTTTTATTAGTATGTTTGCAAAGTTTCTCTTCCATTCTGTGAGTGTCTTTCATTGAGACAGGGTCTTTTGTTAACTCAGGCTGACTTTGAACTTGCTGTGTAGCTGAAGCAGGCCTGGAATTCCTGTCTTCTTGTCTCCACCTCTTTAAGTGATAAAGGATTACAGGTATATACAGGTGTGAGCCTTCGTGCTGAGGATGGCTTATTATTTATTTTTATGTCATCCTTGAGGCACAATGTCTTTGCACGTTGTATGTGTTTGTGTGTATGGAGATCAGAAGTCAACTTCTTTCTTTCTCAGTCACTTTTCCCTTGTTTTTTGAGACCATATCTCTTACTGAACCTTAAGCTAGGCTGCCCATCAAGAGTATCTGCTCATCTGCTTCCTCAACACCAGGATTACAAGCACTCCATGACTGGCTATCAGTCTATCAATCTGTCTATCTATCTGTCTGTCTATCTGTCTATCTACCTATCTGAGACAGAGTCCAAACTATGTAGTCCTGGCTGGCATGAAACTCATAGAGGTTTGTTAACCAGTGTTGGGACTAAAGGTGTATACCACCATGTGTGGCTGGCTTTATTTATTTGTTTAAAAATGTGGATCCTTTGGATCAAATTTGGTTTCTTATGTTTTCACAGCAAGCACTTTACCAGCTGAGACCATCTCCCCAGACTTTTAGTGTCTTAAAAAATAAAAAGGTGTGTGTGTATGCGTATGCATGTATGTGTGTGTGTACTCAGGTGCCGTGTGCATATATGAAGGTCAGAGGACAACTTTGTGGAGTTGGTTCTCTCCATTCACCAATACATGGGTTGTGGCAATCAAACTCAGTTCTCCAGACTTGCACAGCAAGACCTTTATGAGCCATTTTGCCTGCCCTCAGTGTCATTTTTGAAGACAGTTAAGTGTGTAGTTCAGGCTGACCTCAGAGTCCAGATCTTCATACAGTAAGATACTTCTGCTTTAGCCTTTCCAGGGACACCTGCTCAAAGTTCCTTCCTACAAGCTATCGGCAGCTTTCTTAAAGGGCACATGCTCCTTTGTCCTGTGGATGTCTTTGTAGGATTTTGCTGATTGCTTCCTTTTGGTGTGGCTTAATATGTTTTTCAGTTTCTTGTTTATCCTATACACTGGCCATTAGACTGTGCTCTGTTCTTGAATTTAAAATGTTTGAGTAGAAGCAGATATCCAGGAAATGTAATGGCTCTAGATATTACACACAACAGATACTAGTTTATCACCAGGCCCAAAACAATGATGATGTCCATTGGCAGGGAATGTGTAAACACTGTGTGGGATGCCTCATGACAGGGGAACCTCAGAGATGTGAAGAAGAAAAGCATACACTTACACATTAGTCACAGTGTCTATGTTAATTGAAACATCAGTGTTCTGCTAGACCAGGATGGAGCTGAGGATGCTGCAGCTCAGTTTGTCCAGTGCCTCTGTCATTCATGAACTCTGAATTCCATCTCTAGCCTGCATAAGCTGGGCATGGTGTTGGTGCCTCAGCACTCAGAAGGTGGAGGCAGGAGAATCAGGACTTCAAGAGAAGTTTTGACCACATAAAGAGGTGGAAGACAACTTGTGCTACATGAGACTCTGTCTCAAATAGAAAACAAAGGATGATGCAGGATATAGAATGATATGTAAAATATATGCTTCAATGCAACTTAACATATATATCCCACACAGCTATTATGGATTAATATTTGCTTGTAGAAGTGAACAAAATGCCAGGAGGAAAGATACCTATCTGGCAGACCTGTGTGGGCTTCTCTTCAGGAAGGAGTGGTCAAACATTTTTCCTGGAGAACCCAAGTAAGTGGAAGCCCTCCACTGTTGGCATCTACAGGCTAAAGGATTCTGGTTTCTAAACAGCATGGTTGCTCTTGTTGGGAAAGTAGCGGTTGTTAAGCTTCCAAGCACTGCCTTTTGTCCAACTACATGCAAAAGTTCTTGCTCCTCTTCCATCAGTAACTCTCCTCTCAGGAATCTCAGTGTTAGAAAAATGCTGGAATCTCTGTTTGAAGGGTAGGGAAGCTGGAGCCTGAGAAGTCCCTGAGGCTGACACAGCAGTTTGGGTCCGGAGAGTGATCACTTCTGCTCCCTTCCTCATATGTAAGTATGAGGTGTCTTATTTTTCTGGAAGGTTGAAGGCCACAGTTCTCTCCTTGGTTGTTGACTGGACTTTATCCAGAAGTGGCTTGTTCTTGGAATAAAGAATCAGCTGAAACAGTGACTGGAAAAAGAATGTTTGTGGTTTTCATACAAAGGTTATTAATAGCTCTCTTTCTGACGTCGCAAGGCTGGTGCATTATGGGAGGGTATTAGTGCTCCAGTATCAGAAGAAGTGATGTTACACTTCTGCAGTCAATGCCTCTAGCTACTCCTGCTGGCATGTGCCTCGGCTTTGAGCACCTAATGAGAACCAACTTCTTAGCACTCATGGAATTGGGGACTAAAGCCGGGTGTGGTGGCACTCACTTTTAATCCCAGTAGTGGGAAGCAGAGGCAGATGGAGCTCTGTGAGTTGAGGCCAGCCTGGACTATGTAGCAAGTTTCAGGCTAGTTTGGGCTACATAGTGAGACTGTTCCAAAGGGTGGTTAGGTGGAAATGCCTAAAAGATCCTGAAGTGAAGATCCTGAAAGACTGAAGGGCTGTGCTGTGCCTGGCTTGCACAAGGCTGTGGTTCAATCCCTAGCATTGCATAAGCCAGAGTGGGTGCATACCTGTAACTCCAGCACTCAGAGTAGGAGGCAGGAAGATCGGAAGTTCAAGGTCATGGGATAAATGAAACACACTGCTTTAAAAAAAAAAGGGAAAAAGAAAGATTGAGAAACTCTTGATGCCAGCCGAGGTAATTTTATCATTACCATAGATTTATGTTTTACTTTCATCTCTAAAATTTCCAGATAAAACCTTGCTCATGGACTACACACTGATCACTCTTATGGACTGCACAATCTCCCAGCAATTGATTTTTAATGAAGCACACGTTTTGAACTATGGACTGCACTTGAGACTTAGCCAGCTCTTCCTTCCTCTCCCTCCCTTCTTTCCTTTTCTTCTACTCTTGTGTTGTAAATATAGTGGTGTGCAGGATAGGGTAGCTGTCTTAGTTAAAGTTTTATTGCTGTGCTGATACACCCTGACCGTGGCAACTCTTAGAAAGAAAACATTTAATTGGGGCTGCCTTCCACTTTCAGATGATTAGTCCTTTATCATCATGGTGGGAAGCTTGGCAGTGTGCAGTCAGACATGGTGCTGGAGTTGCTGAGAGTTCTATATTCTGATCTGCAGGCAGCAGAAGGAGACTGTGAGTCACACTGGGTGTAGCTTGAGCATGTGAGACCTCAAATCCCACCTCTACAGTGACACACTTCCTCCAACAAGGCCACACCTACTCCAACAGGGCTATGCCTCCTTACGGCCAAACATTCAAATACATAAATCTGGGGGGCCATTCCTATTCCCTACCTGAGTAACCTTCCTTTCTTTGCTGTATGTCTGTGATGTGATTTCCCAGGGGCGGCACTGATTGCTTTTGTGCCCACAAAGTTGTACTAGTATGAAATGCTGTGGGTGAGGTGAGGGCCCCGGTGGCAGTGCCAGCTGGACGTTCAGCATGTGCTCTTTGGATGGCAGCTTGCTCTGTGCCTTCTTACTTAGCAAAGGGCTGTATAGCGTTGGTGCCTGTTGAAGGGGGGGGGTCAGCTTAGGAAAGCAAGCTTGCTGGAGTTCTGGCAGTGCATTGTCCAGGTCTCTGTTGGTGGAATGTGGCAGAAGCTGTTTAAGCTGAGGTCTGCATTATGGGCATAAGTAGAGTTGTGTAATCAGAAGATTTAGGGACTTTACCTGGCTTCAGGCTCAGCTGCATGCCGGCTTTTAGGAGTCAGCAGGACTGTGCTTCTGTCCAGCTCTCCTTCACAGAGGCAAGAGGGCTACCAGCAGTTCTTGGCCTCCATCCTGTCAAAATGATACTCAAGAGTACTCAGGCAAAGTCCAGGGTTGGCTGACCATGGAGCCATCCTGAAACTCATTTCTGTGAATCCAGTGGGCCAGATCTGCATCATGTACTTAGCTAGAGTTGTATGTGTAGTCGGTCTGTATGCCAAACACTAGTGTGTGGCATCCAGGAAGATCTCCCAGAGTGTGTGTATGTGTGTGTATGTGCATGTGCACATGTGCATGTGTAAATGTGCATGTTTGAGTGTGTGTATCCGTGTGTGTGTGTGTGCTCACGAGTGCTCGGGCACTGCATTCTCTAGTTTGTCAATGGAGAAGGTGAGAAAGCATCTTGTGTTTCTGCCTGCCAGTCTGTGCAGAACTGTCTACATGCTGCAGGGCTAGTGGCACAGACTCTCATGTAAGAACCAGTGTCCAGAGAAGGGAAGTGGCTGCCGTGTCACATGGCCAGCAAATGGCCTCACAAGGATGAGGACTTCTATCTTGGGACTTCCTGCGGAATGTTCCTCCCTTCACAGTCAGGGGCCTCTTTCTGTACTTCTGCTACTCATATGTGGTCTTGGAACCACCTGTGTATCCTGCATCTTGGAGACTCTCCATATCTTTTCAGGGGTAAGATGACCGCAGGTGCCCTGCTGAGGTCAAGGTAATCTCACTGGGATTCATGCCTGTGGCCCACAGTCAGCAAGTGAGGCTGAGCCCTGCCCCACCCTTAGGGCGTGTTTTCACACAAGGATCTGAGTTCAGATATCTGGCACCCATGTGAGAGAGTCAGGTGTGGTGGAGTGTACTCATAACCTAAGCACAGGGGAGGCAGAGACCCTGTGCTCACTGGGTGGCCAACCTAATCTAATGCTGAGACTTATAGCCTACCGATTGATCCTGCTCAAAAACCGCATACAAACAGAGAAGCAAACCCAAGGAGAGGGCTCCTGAGGAATGGCATCTAAGGTTGACCTTTGCTGTATGAATGCAAATACACACACATTGACCTGCATATGCACAAACATCCCCCCCACCCTCCTGGGTGCACATAGTTAGCAGTAGTGGCTGGGCGTATAGCTGA
This sequence comes from Pachyuromys duprasi, assembly GCA_028658305.1. Taxonomy (NCBI): domain Eukaryota; kingdom Metazoa; phylum Chordata; class Mammalia; order Rodentia; family Muridae; genus Pachyuromys; species Pachyuromys duprasi. The sequence continues at coordinate 10,783,756 of CM053757.1, read as the reverse complement.
CTAATAGAGTGTCAGTCTAGTGAGATGATAGAGATATTTTTCTTCTTCTTCTTTTTTTTTTTTCTTGATTTGGTTTTATTGTATTTTAGTCACATAAATTTCTGTTAGAATAAAAAATAGTAGAAGCATTTCTAGGCAAAGCTGTCATTTCTAGTTGTCATTGTCCAGTGTGAGGAATCATTAGGTCTAGTACTTGGAAGAAGGAAGGAAGAAAGCCATATTTTTTGTTTTGGCGTTAGGAGGGAGGGGCAGAGACAGACCATTCTGCTACGTACGTGAGGAGCAGGTGATGGCGAGGCACCGGTGTGAAGGGTGTCTGGGCATCTGTACTGTTATGAGCAGTGCCTCCCGATGGTCTCTGGCCTGGTGAGAATGCGCTGCAAGCTTGACCTTACCAAAGGCTCTTCTAGAAAAAATAATTGTTTTTTTTGGTGTCTTCATTTTGTCACCTGGCCTGGATGAAGGCCTTGATGTGGTGATTCTAACACAGGCTTCAGAGGGTCAATGCTGTCCTCAAAATCACACTTGTGCCAGTTAGTGCTCAGGTTAAAGCAGAATCTTATCCTGTAGCCTGGTTGGAAGGACCCTCCATGACTGGCTGCTCTGCTGGGTCTGTCTGATGATCCTTCTGCCCACCTGAACTTCTTAGTCTGGAAGACAGAGGCTGAGCTTATCTTGCCTCAACCTCTTCCCTAGCTGCTTGCTCTGCCTGGAATGGGCCCTTCCATGTTCTCTCCATGGCTGCTTCTTTTCTTTATAAAGGGCTCAGCTCACACGTCAGGCAGAGCTGTGAGGAGAGCACCCACGCTGTGCTTGCTGCAGTGGCGTCTTCTGTACTTCCTCACTTCTTCCTCATTGTTTTCTTCCTGTCTCCATCACTGTTTATTGTTTGTGTGCTCACACTCTGCATCTCTTCCTAATACATATTAGCTCCATTAGAAGGTGGCTGTTTATACCATTTCATTCCCATGCCTATAACACTCCTTCCTGGTGTGGTCCAGGACAGAAGCCTCTGGTGAGTAATTCCATCCCTGCTGTTTAAAGCGACTGCTCTGCTGCTGGGGCATTGTTATCCACAGCCTTAACTCTGTTGATAGGTGCCACCTTTGCCTCTTGTGGGAATATGCCATCTGTTAGTGGTCTGCCTGATGCTGAATGCCCCTTCCCCCAGACCTTTCTAATAGAAATTCTCTGTGTGTCTTGTTTTTGTGGGAATCTTTTGGAAATTCATTTGACTCCAAGAAACAGCCCAAGCACTTATGGTGGTTTGAACAAATGTGGATTTTGACTGGTGACAATTACTTGTAGTATTGGCTTAGCAACTCACTGCTACCTGGGAGGGTGCCTTTGTGATTCTCTTGGCGTTTCCTTCGGGCACATGGTTTGATGGGGCAAAACTCTGGCTCTAACCAAATGTTATGACTCAGGCATAAGGATGGAGGAAGGAGTGATGTTTTCGTGTCATTTCACAAAGCACAGCTTACCAGAAGTGTCCAGGCACACTCCTACTTGCTTCTTATTGGCCAAGCTATTGGGGTTTGTTTATTTTTGAGACAGGATCTCAGGTAATTCAGGCTGACCTCAAACTCTCTTTGTAGCTGAAGATGACCATGAACTCCTGTTTCTACCTTCCAAGAACAAGGTGTATCCATCATTTCTGGTTCATGAGGTGTTGAACCCAGGGCCCCATGCATGTTAGATAAGCATTCTAACAACTGGGCCACCTCCCCAGACATCACTGGCCACTCTGTAGGGTCAGCCTTGGCCACTGAAGAAGGATCAAGTATGTTTTCCATCCTGTCCAGCTGATGGCATGGAAAAGGGTTCAAAAACAGTGCCTGCCATTCCAAGGAACTTACATGTTATTTTATACTCTTGGCTGTTAAGATGGGCATTCCTACTCTCCAGGACACATTTGACAATATATGAAACTAACTAAGGTATGCATGTGTATGTATGTGCATGTGTGTGACTAATGGCATCCGGTGAGTAGAGGCCAGGGACATTTCCTGCAGTGTCAGTAGTATCATAGAGAAACTGGGACTATTCAGAGCACATGCGTTAAATCTGGGGAAACTGAGTTTAGCTGTCTTCCTATGCTGTAGCACCTCACTGCAGTAGATTTTTGGTGTCTAGTCTGGCTACTTATTTTGTTAATGATCATGTTTGTGGACAGCTATATACTATTGTGTCAGATGTCAAAACTCTTTTTTTTTTTTTTTTTTTTTTAAGACAGGGTCTCTTAACTGGGTGGTGGTGGCATACGCCTTTAATCCCAGACCTTGGGAGGCAGAGGCCATCTCTGAGTTCGAGGCCATCCTGTTCTACAGAGTGAGTTCCAGGACAGCCAATGCTGCACAGAAAGACCCGTTTTAAACTCCTCCCAACACCCCCCTGCCAAAAAAAAAAAAAAAAAAGACAGGTCTCTTTATGTAGTTCTGGCTATCCTAGAACTTACTAGCTATGTAGACCAGGCTGGCCTTGAACTCACAGAGTGAGTGCCTCCTGAGTGCTTTTATCAAAGGCGCGTGCTCGTCTCTTGTCATGAAGTCTTTATCAGAGTCTAATTGTCAAATAGAATTAATTAAACCCCGTTGCATTTTAGGATCACAGAACGATGACAAAAGGCAATTCCTGCTGGAGCGATTGCTGGATGCAGTAAAGCAGGTAAGAATACACACAGCAACCTTTGGTGTGAGTGTCCAAAAGTTAATGCAGAAATCGTTTCTTTCTTTCTGGGCACCCAGGCTTCTTTTGTGTCTGAGGATGGTTTTGTGTATTTGTTTTGAGACTAGGTATCAGCAGGTCACCCAGACTGACCTTGATATTACATATAGCCTATGATGGCCTTGAACGATCTCTGTGAGTTCAAGAACAGCCTGGTCTACATAGCCAGCAAGTTCCAGGTCAGCCAGGACTACATAAAGAGACCCTGTCTTTTTGCCTCAGCCTCCCAACTGCTGAGATTGCAGGTGTGTATCACTATGTCCACATGTATTTGAGAATGGCTAAGCAAAGAGTTTTCCCTAGGGAATGACAGTGCTGAGAAGACAGGAAGAATAGGGGTGGAGGAAGTCATTGCTATGGAGCTCCAAAGTTCTCAGGGGCTTCATCCTTCAGCAATGACTCTTTACTTCAGAGTTTGGTTTCCCAGCAGATTTGCTGTAGGGCAGCTTTTCAGAGTTGCTGGTTTGAACTTAGAACCCCAAAAGTGCAAACACAAGACCAGGACGCCTAAGGCCACACCCAGGAGCCTCTGTTGACAGCAGCTGTGCTACCTTCCAGCTGTGGTGCCGGCTGGCCGGACACTGCAAGGTTAGCTGTCACCACACGTTCACATGCCCAGCTCTCTGCAAGTGCTTTATAAAGAAGTCTTTCATCACCGGATGGAGAGTTGAGAGGTCAAGATGCTGAAGCTCGCACTGTCACAGTTAGTAGGTGAGAGAGCTAGGATCCAAACCTGAGAATCTGAAGAGCCCCCTTTTTGGAAGGGACTATTGACTGTATTGACTGTAAGGAGAGAAATAGTTTAAATGTCGGGTTAAGTGTACGCGTGGGCTTAGAGAGTCCAGTGTCTGTCTGAAATTTTAGGGGGCTTGGTGTAGTGAATGGGTTGAGGTACTTTGATCTTTTTTTCAGCTGACAGACTTTCCGAGTGTCTCTGTGCTGGTTAGGTTTTTGTTAACTCAACATGAGTGAGTTATCTGGGAAGAGAAACCTCAGTAGAGAAAATGCTTCCATCAGATTGCCTGTAGTTGGTAGGGCATTTTCCTGACTAATGATTGATGCAGGAGGGCCCAGCTCACAGTTGGTAGATACCACCCCCGGGCAGGTGGCCCTGGGTTCTTTAGGAATGCAGGCTGAGCAAGGCAGTAAACCAGTAAGCAGCGTTACTCCATGGCCTCTGCATCAGTTCCTGCATTGACTTCTCTTGATGGTGGACAGTGATGTGAAAGTGTAAGATGAAATAAGCCCTTTCTGCCCCAAGTTGCTTTTGGTCATGGTATTTCTAAACCTAAGACTGTCCTCTTTCCCCCTGGAGTATGGCTTTTCATCTGTACTTGTATGCTGGATGAACTGCACTTGTTAAGATAGGTGAAGAGGGTGTTCTATGCTTAATCCAGAAAATGAAAGGCAGCAAGACAAGGAAGTGAGTTCAGTGGCTTTGCATGTAGCACTTAAAGAGAAACAAATTCTGCTTAGAGCTTCTGAGTTATTTTGAGGAGTTGAATAGTTACGTTTATCTTAGAAAATAACAGCCAACTTTATTGATAGAAATCTATCATTTACTAACTATTAAAACATACTACTTGGTGTATTCTTTGTGTCAGGATACTATGACACTATTGTTTTTCCATTATATGTAATTTTTAATCCTAAATCTACTAGCATGCAAGTTTGCTATCTGGAGCAGAGATTCTTTGTCTTTACACTGAATGGTGAGTTGGGAGTGGGGTACATGTATATAATCCCAGCACCTGGAAGGCTTAGGCAGGAGGATTGCTGTGCTCCAGAGTCAGGGCTACAGAGTGAGCCTGTCACAAAACAAAGCAACTCACAGACAACAACAAAATAGGCAGGTGGATAATGGTGGAGGTTAGGTGACATCATGGACCAGACTTTACCACTAAGAATGGATAGGGTAGGCTTTATAGGTCTGGTTTTTTTTCTTCCTTCCTTATTGTTTTTGTTTGTTTGTTTGTTTGTTTTTTGTTTTTTGTTTTTTTAGACAGGGTATCTTTGTGTGTGGCCTTGGCTGTCCTGGACTCACTTTGTAGACCAGGCTGGCCTTGAACTCACAGAGATCCACCTGCCTCTGCCTCCCTCTGTTTTTTTTTTTTTTAATTTTTATTTTGTTTTTTTGGGACAGGTTTTCTTTGTGTAGCCTTGGCTGTCCTGGAACTTATTCTGTACACCAGAATAAGTCGAACTTATTATTGAACATCAGAATAGCCTTGAACTCACAGAAATCTGCCTGCCTCTGCCTCCTTTTGAGTGCTGGGATTACAGGTATGTGCCACCAGCAGCACAGTCTATAGGCCTGTCTTTTAGAAAGGTGGTTTTCCCATCCACCCAGCCTGGCAGAACTGCTCTGCACAGTGGCACAGTGTGTCAGTTGGCCTGAAGGCTCCCCCAGGGGGTTATCATTTGACACAGTCTATATACACTTTGGGGCTCTGTCAAAAAGAGTCATCAGCAGAGAGGCGTGGAGGCTCTCAGTGCTGTCACAGAGCGGTCCTTGATATCCAGCTGCTTCTGGCGCCTGAGTTCCTGTCTGCCTCATCTGCCCACTTCCTGGAGTCAAGAGGAAGACCAGGGCTTCCTTAAAGAGGAATCTGGGCCAGGAGTATTGGTTTCTCACTTCTGTAAAGCACCAGAGCCTGGGCCACCCTAACTTACCCAGGGTACCTCTGCCTTCTGTCCCTGCTGTATCTGAAGGCCTTGTGGGCTGTTCTGTGATGTTTGCTGTTCCAGCCCAGCAGCCTAGCTCAGCAGTCTCTTTCTCTGTGCAGTGCCAGATTCGCTTCGGAGGGAGAAAGGAGATCGCGTCAGATTCTGACAGCAGGTGAGTACATCACTCCTCTGTCATCCTCATTCTTGTCCTTCTCCTCTTTCTTAAAAAATTTTTTTAGTTGTCTTGTTGAGACTTCGTTTCACTGTGTAGCCCATGATGTTCTTTCAAAAAATTTTATTTATTACAGTGTATGTTAGTGCAAGTGCTCACATGCTACGATACATACAACTTCTGGGAGTTGGTTCTCTCCTTCCATCTTGGCATCTGGCGTCAAACTCAGGTGGAGAGGCTTAAGTGCCTAGTGCGTTTCCTGCTGAACCATCTCATCTTTCCCCCTTGTACTGTCTTGGATTCAACTTCCTGATGTCTTAGCTCCCCAGCAATGTGTCTACAGATGTGCCACCATGCCTAGTTTTTAAAACCATTTTACCAACAAGGAAAAGGTGCCAAGAAATGGAGGCTGCTGTGTCTGCTAGGACATGCCAGGAGGGCAGTGGCAGTTGGTTCCACTGTGGATGTATAGCTACTGTCTATAGATATGCTTCTAATTTCCTATCTTCTCCTTCTAGGAATCTGTTCTACTTGAAGTACCTTTATTTCCGCAATGATTTTACAATTGGGGAAACCCAGACACCTAAATATTCAGTGATTAGAAAATAGGTGATGGGTGTAGTGCATCTGTAAAGATGGAATGAAGTTAAGTCCAGGCCAGGTGTCTCAGCTCTTTAATCTCGCCTACTCAGGACGATCATGAGTTCATTGGCTGTTTGGCTACATAGTGAATTCATGGCCATAGCAGGCAGCTTATCCTCGTATTCTCTCTCTCTCTTACACATACACATACACACACATAGTCAACAAAGATGTAAAGAGACCTGGGTTTATAGCCTGGTATTAGAGCATGTATCTAGCATATATGAGACCCTCTGTTCAAACCCTAGCACCACAAACATAGCCAAGAAGCTAAAAGTGATATTCATAAAGTTTCCTTTAATGCATGCATATGTAGCAATTTTAGAATTATACATGTCAGGCTCATGAGATGGCTCAGCAGGTAAAGGCACCTGCTATCATATCTGATGACCCACAACCAGTTCCTGTAAGTTGTGCTCTGACTGTCATACATCTGTGGCATGTGTGAACCTATAGAAACACAGACACAGGTACACATATAATAGAAATTATGTTTGTAGTAAACATGCATATACTATAGCAGTAACAAGCTATAAAAGAGTATGGATATACATTGTCCTACATGGAATTGTTAAGCAATAATTCCAGCAAAAACTTCCCAAAATAATAATAAAAAATTACTAAGCTGTGAATGGTGGTCAGATCATTAGTCTCATCAACCTGTGGGTCAAGATGCCTTTGGTGGGCATGAGGGTGGGGGTGGGGCCCAATGACCCTTTCACAGGAGTCACCTAAGACCGTCAGAAAACATAGATATTGTGATTCATAACAGTAGCAAAATTGTAGCTATGAAGTAGCACTGAGAATAATTTTACGGCTGGGGGCCACCACAACATGAGGTATTAAAGGGCTGCAGCATTAGGAAGGCCGAGCACCAGTGCCTTAGGCTGTAGCAGGAAAGAGGGTTGGTTTCCTCAGCTTGCACATAGGAGGAATGGAGAGCGGAGCCCGGTTGATGCCTAGTGTGGTCTCGTGTACCCACTCCCCTCCTTCCCTCTCTTCCTCGTCTGCACTTCCCCAGTGAGAGACTTGTCACCACAGGTTCTTGACACCATTTCAGATGCTGAATGTCATGACAGTAAATTCTTTCAGGCCCTGTCCAGTGATATTGGGGGCAAGACTTGGCTAGGTATTAAACGGAACTAAATGAAATGGCAAATACTTGATCATTTTTTGACCTACAAAATGTCAGCTTGTTCAAAATATTTCAATATGTTTCTTATAGCTCTATCTTTAAACAGTGCAGGTTTCAGTTGTCTGGCCCTGGCGGAGTCAGAATGTAATCCTCAAATCACATGTATGTTTAGGGATACTCTGTAATATGTCCCGTGATACAGGTCACAGTAGCAATGGGTCAAACTGAAGACAAGAAAGTAAACAATAATGAGTACCTGTTGCTGGGAGAGAATTCCTTGGGGACTGGGGCTGCTGTTGGGTTTAGGGGTTGAGTCTACACAGTGATCTGCAGTGGACCTATGTGAGTGGTGGGGACAAACAGAGCAAGGGGATAGTAGTGCTATCTGAGGTTTTAGGTTTTGTGACGTTGACACAGCAACATCCAGAGATATTCCTGGGTAAGATGGGACAGCATCCAAGAGAAATGTAGTTAGGGCTTACCTTTTCCTTCAGATGAGTACTGTTCTAGAAGGGAATGGAGCTATCGCTGGGCTCTCCCATCCCAGTTTCTCAGTTCTTTCTGTGGCTGCCACTTCTTCATCTTTGTTTTTCCCAAAGAACAAAGATCCATTCTGTGGCCTTTTAAAACATGTCACTTGTCTACATCCTGCCAGATCACATCACTGTCCTCCGAGTGGACCTGCAGAACACAACGGGAAAATTTCTCTTCAGTTTTAGAAACGAGGACTGAAGGGCACGAAAGAACAAAGAACTCTGGAGCTTGAACCCAGCACTGCCTATTCCACACTACGCTGAAGTCAGGGCAGTTCCTGACTTCCTGTGCCTGTTTCCCCATCTGTAAAATGGGGGTAGTACCATAGTCATATTGGGTTGTGGGTCGGCCACGTGCAGCCCTTAGCACGGGCCTGTGGAGTGTCAGCTTTGCTCTTTAGCAAGTATGCTTGTCTTTCTAATTACACATGAGGTGTCCTCACGCTTGGTGGACAGTCACAACACCCTGGCCCTCTTTGCTGTGGGCAGCAGGAGCTGGCTCAGGTGTTCAACTCAGGGTGTGGAGAGGTTGGAAGTGTTACCTTCATTAGGTGACGAGCTTTCTCCCTCCCGGCACTCCAGGGAAAGGACTGTTGTGTATGTGTGATTTTCTTCTTACCTCTTGAGAATTAGAAATAGGTGAAACAAAACAAAACAAAAAACACCTTGTAGAAAGCAGAAAAACAAAGCAGATGCATGTTCTTCTCTGTGCTTTTTCTCTTTTTTTTAGGATTTATTTTATGTGTATGATATTTTATTATTTATTTTCCTGGCATGCATGTGTCTGATGCCCAAGGAGGTCATGAGAGGGAAGTTACTCCTTTGGAACTGGCATTATGGACAGTTGTGAACTGCCGTATGGGTGCCTGCGAATCAAACCAGTGTCCTCTGCAAGAACAAGTGCTTTGAACTGCTGAGTCATCTTCTCTCCAACCTGTTTGTGTGAAAAAGTCACACACTTCCCCTGGACACTTAGGAAACAGAATGGCTTAAGTCTTTCTTTCCTTTCTTTTTTCCTTTCTCTCTCTCTCTCTCTCTCTCTTTCTGTCTCTCTCTCTGTGTCTTTCTTTCTTTCCTTCTCTCTTTCTCTCTCTCTCTTCCCTTCTGTCTGTCTGATGGAGCCCAGGCTGGCCTTGAACTTTCTATGTAGATGAGGATGACCATGAACCTCATGTATCTACCACCTGAGTGCTGGGATTGAAGGTGTGGCTTATGCAGTGCTAGAGACTGTGCCTAGGGTTTACATGCATGCTGGGCAAGCACATTACCAGCCACATCCTAGTCCTCAAAAGGTTTTTAAGAACATTTTCCCATTTTAAATGTCCCTGTGTTCACCATGTGAGTCTTTAACATGTCATATGTTGCCCACCAGCCTCTTCTTTGTTGAAGGTCTTAACTGGATACTGTATTCTTAGCCTGGGAAAAACTTCTGGGTTTGACTAATTGATCTGACATTTTCCCCCCACATGGGCTTTTAATTTTTTACTTTGTATTGATGATGGAACCAAAGGTTTCATGCTTGCAATGCAGGTATTCTACCACAGTGGTAAGCTACCAGCCCTGTATGGTTTTGTTTGTTTTATTAACAAAATTTGAAAAAATTATTTTGTACATGTGCTGCTTGAGATGTATCCCAGGCCTTATACATGTTATGTAGGTGTTCTCCTTCTGAGTTATGTCCTCATCCGAGGCTAACCTGAACTCAGTATGTAGCCCAGGCTAGTCTTTGACAGGTGGCCTCTTAGCTCCTCCTTGTGCTATCAATACAAGCACGTACTAGCCCACTCTGCTATGCATCGATTTCTTTCTAGAAAAAAAGATTATTTTTAGCTCGTGGATGTTTAGGAAGTCTGAGCACATTTTCATGTCTAAATTTAAGTAAACATTATCTAGGGTGTAAAGGATGGTTGCTGAGAAGGAGCACAGCGAACAATGTGTAAGACTCATTCTCTTCATCACCTCATTGTTCTCCTGGCAGAGATGAAGGGCAGCTGGAATTCAGCATGGGCTCTGGTGTTGACATGTCTTCAGGCCTACCGTGGGCACAAGTCACTGACAACTGGCTGTGTAATTTTGGATTGTGTTAGTCTCTCCAAGCGTCTCCTATAATAGACAAATCAGAGGATGATTGTCTCACTTCTGAGGATGAAGGTGGCATTTGCTGGGCATACCTAGTAAGAACTTAATGGATTCAACACTTTTGTAGTGTAGACTAGGCTGGCCTCAAACTCACATAGATCTGCCTCCCTCTATCTCCTGAGTGCTGGGATTAAAGGGGTACCATCATGCCCAACCTACATTTTTATGTATTGCCAGGAGACACCTGCAGTTTTGGGTAGTAAGAGATCCTGACTCAAATGCAAGGTGGACAGTTCCCGAAGAATGAGGACAACTCAGATTGACTGCTGGCCTCCATATACACCAACACACACACACACACAAGTATACACATGTACATAAACATATACACACACAAGCACATACTTGCACACACATACATACATGAGCAAATACATGTACAAACACACAGATGTATTTTCTTGAAAGTCCCTCTCCTAAGTTGGCCTACAGCTAGCCAGCATATTCCTTTTTCTGTACTTAAAATAGCAACTTTTGTGCCACTGATACGGCTCAGCAGGTGAAGACACTTGCTACCATGCCTCATGACCTGACTTTGATCCTTGAGACCCACGCGGTGGAAGGAGAGAACCAAATCCCAAGTCCTCTGACCTCCACATGTGTGCTGTATCCTGTGTGGGTATGCACGCACAGCCAAATAAGTAAAATGCGGTAAAATAACTTTTGATGTCTTTTTTGCAGCATTTTAATACATGTTTTATAAGCATTTTATTGCATATTTATTTTGGTGAGCATGTGCAAACCACAGCACCTGTGTGGAGATGAGCCGACAACCTTGGGCAGTCTTCTCTCCTCCATTTGAATCCTGGGGACTGAACTCAGGCTCTCAGGCTTAGATGCCTTTCTTACTGAGCCATCTTACTGGCGTGAAACATGTTACTCTCTATTTGTGTATATATATATATATATATTTTTTTTTTAACTGAATTTGTATGCAAAGCTAAAAAAATGTTAACCTCAAGCTGGGCATGTTATTTCATGACCATAATCCTAGAATCAAGAGGCTGAGACAGGAGGACTGCAAATATTTAAGCTAGCCTTGGTTGCATAATGAGTTTGAAGTCAGTCTGGGCTGTATGGCAAGAGCCTGTCTTTGTTTTTGTTTTTTTGACAGCATCGCTATGTGTAGTCCTGGCTGTCCTAGAGCCCTCTATATAAACCAGGTGGCTCTTGAACTCACAGAGATCCTTCTGCCTCTGCACAGCTGGGTTAAATGTGCAAGAACCTTTCTTAAAAAACAAAATAGGTGAAGCCGTGGTGTATGCCTTTAGTCCCAGCACTCAGGAGGCAGAGACAAGTGGATCTCTGGGTTTGAGGCCATCCTGATCTACAGAGTGAGTTCCAGAACAGCCAGGGCTACCCTGTCTAAAAAAAGAAAAAGAAACAACAACAAAAAGCAAAACAGGCTGGAGATGGCTTAGTGGTTAAGAGCACTTGTTGCTCTTGCAGAGGACGTGGGTTCAGTTCTGAGCACCCACACAGTACTTCAGAACCATTTATAATTCCAGTTTCAGGAGATTTGACACCCTTCTTCTGATGTCTAGGAGCACTAGGAACCAATGTGCATATACCTACATGCTGGCAAAACATTGAGACACATAAAAATAAATAAGAGATCTAAAAACAGTTAAACAAAAGCTCAAGTCATCTACATGTTTAAAAACAATATTTTTTTTCCTTACTGCTGCCTTTACTTTATACTTGTTCAATCTTTATGATTCTGGCTAGTGGTATTCTGGCTCTTGAGGCACGAATACTTTTTCAATGCTTCAGAGAATGAGCAAGCACAGGAAAAAGTGAAGGCAGGAGCCCAACCAGCCACTGTTTCCCCAGGGGGGTTCCCGTGTTTCATGCAGCCGCTGAGGCGGGAGTGCGGGTGTCTAGCACACTGTGCTTGGTGTGCAGTCCCAGACCCTTGCCCTAACCTGCCTGCTTACCGTCTGCTCTTGTGCGTGTTTCCAGGGCTGAACAGCTACACTGTCATTTGTTTAGCTGCTTCCCACACTTCTAAGTATTTAACTACCTTTCGACTAGTGTAAATAATACTGTTTTTATTATTCAGTCTTTACCTCATGTAGATTGTAGTCTGTGCATTTTCTTTCTTTCTTTTTTTTTACTATTGAAGTTTATGGGCAAAGGGAGTGAGCCTTTCACAGACTTAATTCATAAACATAGGTTGTGGCCCTTTGCAAACAGTCATCATGTCTGTGTTCTGCTGTGAGGCCTTGAACTTGATTCCTAGTATCACCACCACCACCACTACCAACTCCACCATCACCTCCACTATCACCTCCTCCTCCACCATTACCACCACTACCATTACCACCACCACCTCCTTTTCCACCACCACCATCACCTCCACCACCACCTCCTCCACCACCACCATCACCTCCTCTACCACCACCTCCACCATCACTTCCTCCTCCACCACCACCATTATCACCACCTCTACCACCACCACAATTATCACCACCATCACCTCCACCACCACAATTACCTCCTTTTCTTCCTTCTCCATTACGATCACCACCACCATGATTATTACCACCTCTACTTCCACCACCACCAAAAAGGCCTCACTAGCTAGGCATGATGGCTAATGTCTGTAACTTGAGCACTTGGGAACTGAGGCATGAAAAATGCCGTGAGTTTGAAGCTAGCTAGAGTGAGTTCCAAGCCAGCCTTGGTCTCGGAGAAAACAGAACTCCCTCCCATAGCCCTCAGTGACAGGATGAAGCTTAGAGATGCAGTGCTTGCTTAGCGAGAGGGGACACGTCAGGTCTTCTCAGAACTGGCTGAGCCCCAGCAGTGTCAGCGATGCTGGGGTGGGTGCTGTTGGTGGCATTGGCGGGCAGACTTGAGTACAGAGTGAGGCAGCCGTTTAACTTACCATTCATTAATTCCCTTACTTCTTCATCAGACTTCCTGATTATCTGCAGTGTGCTGTTTAGGTTTTTTTTTTTTTTTTCCCCCAAAATTGACACATACCAGGATCATCTGGAAAGAAATTTGCCTTCCTCAGCTTGGGCTGTAAGCAAGTCTGGGGGATATGTTATTAATAATCAGTGTGGGTGGGCCAAGCCCACTGTGAGTGGTTCCACCTCTGGCCAGTGGTTCTGCATTGTATGAGAAAGCATGTTGAGAAAACGAGTAAGCAGCAGTTCTCTATGGCCTCTGCTCTAAGTCCTGCTATACTTCCTTTCATGATGGACCATGACTCTAAAGTTGTAGCAGGGCCCCATGATGGAAGTGCCATTTCACCTGTAAAACCCAGCATGTACACAGCACCACATGCCAAAAACTAAACCAAAGGCCTAATCCATCAAGTCCATATAGTTTTGGGAAACTCACAAGATGTACTAACCTTGCTTTTTAGCTTCTGCACTTCTGCTTCTGGCTGGTCTTGTTATTCTCAGTAACTGAAGTATTTCAACGCAGAACACTTTTTTTTTGCTTAAAAGGCTCAGTTGTACACTGCAATTCTCAACACCCAGTGTAGTCACTGTCTGGCTGATAAACTCTTTCTATTGGCTTACGCTCATGTCTGAGCAGTCTTCTCTGGTGAATACCCCACAGCAAGGTAAAATAATCATTCTTCCCAAAGTTGCTTTTGTTTATTAGTATTTATTTGCAGGAAGGAAGAGGAACTTAACTAAGAACACTGAAAGGAGGCTTTTATTTTTTATTTAATTTTTGTTTTAATTTTAATTTTTTCAAGATAGTTTTGTGTGTGTGTGTGTGTGTATGTTTTCCTGTTATAACCTTGGCTGTCCTGAAACTATCTCTGTAGACCAGGCTGGCTCAAACTGAGAGATCTGCTTGCCTCTGCCTCCAGAGTGCTGGGATTGAAGACTTGTGCCACCATGCCTAGGTTTATGTATTTTTTTGAGACATGTAGCCCATGTCAATTTCAGCTGGATATTTGGCTGAAGTTGACCTTGAATTTTTTTATATTCCTGCTTCCACTTCTCAAGGGCTGAGTGTGTACTATGGTGTGTACCACCATGCCCGGTTTTATGTGGTAGATTAAACTCAGTGTTGTGCATGCTAAGTAATACTCCATTATAAATATAGATCACGTTTTAGCTATTGATCCTATGAACAGCTGTATGCACAAAAAGCCTGGGAGATGTTATTGAATGATTAAATAAACACACAAAAAAAACACCCCAAGACATCTACTGTTATTAAGAACTTCACTTATTAAGAACATGTCCCAGCTTCTTAACTTGGAATGGAAATTGAATGTGATACAGTGCTGCTAAGGCAGTCAAGCTTCCACAGTTACGTTAAAGAACATTTAGTAGAGAGAATTCTGGAAAATACAGACTCAGCTAAGAAAATGTAGTAGAAATGAAAGCAGGTGCTTCTTCAGTTTGGTAGGAATTATCACCTTACAAGCAAAGGCAGGAAACAATTGAATCCCTTCCCTGACATGGTTATGCAGGGAGCCTCTATGAGCGTGTCCAGTTGAAGTACTACATCACAAATAGACAGATGCCTGCCTAGGTCAAATGGGGACCTACAGGGTATTGACATGGGATGGGCTCTGAGTTGCTGCCATGATAAGTAATTGCACAAGTAGCGCTCACCTGGGCTCTTTGCTGTGTTAGCTTAGTTGTGGCCTCTGTGTGCTGGGGAGGCAGGGCTTCTGATGCCCCTGAACCTCCAAACCTAGGATTGCTACCTGTCTGCATTCCATGCCCCTTACGGACCTGGTTTTATCTGGAGCTGGCCAGGCAGTTACTGACCTATGGTTTGGAGCCAAGCAAACTGTCAGGGGTTGTTAAACGGACGGTTGAGTTTGCAGAAATTCATTTTAAGCTAGAGGCTTCCGTTAATAGCATACTCTAGAGTTGTTTTTCCTAATGCTGGGTCCTGGGCTGGCTTTAGTTTTGGTTTCTGTGGACTTCAGAAACTTCAGGCACTTTAGTTCTGTGCCTGCCCCAGCTTTCAGGAAGCCCTAACACACTTGCATGCCTGCTTGAATATATAGAGGAGTGGCAGACAGGTGAATGTTTAGGAACGACATCTGCCCCACAAAGAGGGATGCCTCATTGTGGGTGGATCCTGTGACCTGTGCTTTGTAAGCACTGGAGAAGCACATGGGGAGCATGTACTGGGTACTGGGTAGGCTGCTGCTGGTTACAGATGGTCCAGGAAGACAAGCCAAGAGCCAGAGTTAGGTGTGGAGAGGATAGAGCCTTCCTCACCAGGCCTCATAATGTTGGGAGAGTCACTAAAGGAATAGGTAGGAAGATGTTTCACCAGCCACTGAGTGACACCCCCTAGATAGGACTGTGGCAGGCGTGGGAATGGGTGAATGGATGCTGGTCTGGTCCGAGGGCCTTTGTACTGTCCCCTCTAACTTTCTGCCTTTGTCATAGTGAGGTCATAACTCCAAGGCTACTACCACCTGGTCACAGAATGTTGGCCTGGCCATGCCCATTTTTACTTCCCATGCCACTCTGGTCTAATTTATTCCAAGTTCTGAGGAATGAAAATGTTTTGTGTGGTCTCTGCCCTTACTTTTCTCCCTCAGAGAAATGCAAAAGCCCTTTCTGTCTCACCTACCACTCTGTGCTTGTTTCTTCTCTCTCTCTTTCTCTTCCTTTCTTTCTCTTTTCTTAAAATCATTCATTCATTTATTCATTCATTAATTTTTGAGGCAGGTCTCACTAAGTAACCCCGTCTGGCCTGAAGTTTGCTTTGTAGACCAGATTGGCCTTGAACTCACAGAGATCTACCTGCCTGTGCCTCCTCAGTGTTAGAATTAAAGGTGTGCACCCACTGTGTCCCACCTTTGTATTACCAGACCCCAGAACAAGGCTTGGCACCAAGGAGCTATACACTGTCTGTGAGTGGAAGGGATCAGAAGGCCTGGGCAGAGGCCCAAGAACCCGGGGAGGACATGAGAGTCTAATGGGCTTGCTCTGACCTCATCTCTCCTTGGGCATGTTCTCAATCTTCTATTTCTCTGCTTATTGAGAAATTCAATTCAATGCACAGCAATTGCAATTTAATTGAAAATTTTGTCAACTCTAGATAGGCGTTCATGATGTAATCTCTTACACTGCAATAAGGAACAAGAATAAGAACTCACATGGCAGAAAGTAACAGGCCATGAAATTACAGAGTTTACAACTGGGCAGGCTGGTGGATTCAGCCTGTGAGAATATCATCTTGCTTTTTGTTTTGTAAATTGTGTGAAATGGACTAAGAGTTGAGACCTGTGGATTGGATATACTTAACACCAGCCCTTCCCCGCAGGACTGATTTGTTTTTAAATTGGCTTTGCATAAGCAGCTGGTTGGTACTCTTTCCCTGGTTCCTCCAGCACTGGAGGGCATCCCTGACTTAGGTGAGTCAAACATAAATGGGGGTGGGGCTTTGAGAGCCTCCAAGTCTGCAACTCTAGATGTCTCCTGGAGCCATACCTGGTTGCTCACCTGCTGCGCTGGAGCCCATTTTGCTGCTGCTCACTTCCCACCTGCTTCTCCTGCAGGGTGACCTGTCTGTGCGCCCAGTTTGAAGCTGTCCTTCAGCATGGCATGAAGAGGAGCCGAGGATTAGCGCTTACAGCAGCAGCCATCAAGCAGGCCGCAGGCTTTGCCAGCAAAACCGAGACAGGTACTTGATGCCCACTTCTGCCTTGCTGCTAGTGTTGTCTGTCTTTCCATAGCAGGCTCACTGTGTGGGTGTGGGATTGTGCTTGTGTGCCCAGAAATCTATGGAATGAAAAAAGAGAAGGAAAAACAGTGCCGTCTGGCACCTTCACTTAAATGAAGCTACTTTTTGTACCACTTGTCACCAGCACCTCTGGGTTTGGTGGCCTACAGCCATGGTGCTTATTTTACCTGTATGGTGTAGCAGTTATTGGGAAGCTAATTGTCTTAATTTGATGCATGGGGATAGCATGGCATTTCATAATTAAATGTCTTTGGCAGCACCAGAAAACCCCGCAGGTCTCCAAGCTCAGAGTTCTGTGGTTATCCATTTCAGTGTTGTGAAAGACTGTCCCTGAAGATAGGGACACTTGGTGCTTAGTGGGACCCTGGCCCTTTGATAACCTTGGACGTAAGCTAACTCTTTCCATTTCACAGTAGCAGCATAGGCCTTTGCTGCTCCCACCGGGTGGGTGAGGAAGCCTGCAGGTGGATGTTTTGCTCTGGCCAGGAACTTGGAAATGAGTTGTGTTATACAGAGATGGCCGGGCATCTCTGCATCCTTCACATTTCAAAGGCAGATATTTTTAAGACCTTTTTTGTGGGTGCCTTCTCTAGTTCCTGACTCTTATCCCCGATTGCTGCTGAAGAAAAACATGTCCTCTTCCCACTAGCCCTCCTTGCAAGAGAAAGGCAGAGCAGGTGTGTGGGTTGCGGGTGTCTGTTTAAATCTGGCAGAGGGGTCTCTATGTACCTTGTACACACATTCTTGTCAGAAGCTTTCGTGACTTATGACCTCACCAGAGGCAAGTGGGGCTGCCTGCTTTTGGACCTTCAGCCTTTGGTCTTGAGCTTGCAGTCCTGCCCCAGTCCTCTTCATGCTGGGTGACAAGTGTGTACCACTGCACCTAGTTCTAGGTCTTCCTTATTTTCTCTTAGCTCTCCAGCAAGCCTTTGATTTCTGTTTATCTAATGAGTAGCTCATATTCAGAAATGAGTGTGGTTCTTTGGATCAAGAGACTGGTTCTGGGAGAATTCCTTTCACTTTGGAGTTTCACGATGAATTTTCTTTAGTGCTCCAAGGTCTCCTTTAAAAGCAAGCAAAAAGCCAGACATGGCAGTGCATGCCCATAATTGTAGCACTAGGGGGTTGGGGGTAGCCTGGGCTGTGTGAGATCCTGTCTCAAAAACCAACCTAAAGCCAAATCAAAGCAACACAAACAGGTAAGGAGGGGCTAACCAAGAGAATCTGGCACAAAGGCCTCTGTCTGATGTTAGCTTCTGTCAGCAGCCTTGCCCACTCAGATGTTAGTGTTTAGTGAAGAGTGGGGTCTCATAGCTTTCCTAGGATGCACCCCAAGCCTTCCTAAGGGAGGATCAGTGTTTGGGCAGCATGGTAAGATTTTCCCAGGATCCCCTGAATGTGCTGAGCCTCCTTTTCTCTTTGTTTCCATCTCTTTGTTTCCATGGGTCTTCCAGTGGGTGAGGTCAGCTGCTGGCCACAGAGGCAAGCTGGATCTGGGATGATTGTGATCTTGTGGGAGCTCCTTTCGAGCCTTAGTACTTGCAGCACACAGGGAAAGTATGATCTCTGAGGGGGTTGGCAGGATGTGCTGATGGCCTCCTTGGAAACACTGGCTTGTGTTGCTTGGATGAGTGACCCTGCCTCCCCAGCATACTGAACTTTCACCGTTTCCCCCACCTCCTCCTCAGGCTGTGACCTTTTGGCCACATAGGGAGATTAGCGCTCTCTGTTCCCTCATACTCTAGAATTTTTTTCTCTTATTGCTTGGCTCTGATAAGCAGGAAAGCCTGGCACCTTTGTTGGGCCCTGGGTGCCCCACCTGCCTCCACTTAGTTTGCATTTTATGTCTGCACCTCGGAAGGTGGGGGCACAGGCATTGCTGCTTTCTGCTGATTCGGATGCACAGCCCTCTGTGCCAATTAGAGGCTGGAAGCAGAGCAGACCGGCGTAGTCCTGGGGTGGCTGCCAAGGCTTCGTTTGTCATCTCTGTTGGCTGCCTTAATTAACCATTCACTGCCTACTAGACTGGCCTTGGCTGATTAAGACTGCTTTCCTTGCAGGGAGTGATTAAAAGTCTCCCAAGGGAGGAGGCTGGTGGTTTATCAGCCGAGATCAGGTCAGTGGCTTCTTGTGGTTTGTCTGAAAGCCATGGGAACAGCCCTTTGGGACAGAATGAGAAGCATGAAATCCAGAGAGAAGTGTTGGGGAGATATGAGGTCCCGTCACCATGATGTAACGTAGAGGCTGTGACCTGTGGCTTAGGTTGGACAGGGTTGAGATTTTAGTGACTTGTCAGACAGGAGCCCATGGAGTTGTCTCCTTCCTGACCCTCTGTTTCCTCATTGTAAGATGAGGCAGTCATAGTTCCTACCTCACAGAAGGGTATTACGGGCTTGTGAAAAAAATCCAGCCCAAGTTTGGGCAGCCCGCATTTCAGTCGTCTTCTGAGTATTTGATACTGTCTTTGCTTTACCGGATAATGACAGAGCTCACGAGGCTGCTGTGTTGGCTTTGCTTACAGATGAGAAACATGATCTTTTTCAGGTAGTCAGTAGCTCAGTGGTAGTTTAGTAACTTGTTAATCTCTTTATCTACTTACCTACCTAACTACTGTGTTTTTTGAGCCAGGTTGCCTAAGATGTGTGAGTTCATATGTTCAGTCCTCAGCACCACAACAAAAACAAATTCATTCCCCTATGATGAGAGAGAAACTCCACCTCAGAGTAATGACTGAAAATAATGATCATGTTGGTGGAGAATGCTGTGTGCCTGCCAAGGATGTGGCTTGCATTTGGTCCTTTGAGGTTGGGCATGAGTGAGTTTAGTAACCTGTGTTCGTTCTCTCTCTCTCTCTCTCTGTATCTGTCTGTCTGTCCATTTATCTGTCTACCTACCTATCTTCTTATCCACCCACCTACCTACCTACTAACCTATCATGTTTTTTGAGCCAAGGTTTTTCTGTGTAGCCCTGGCTGTGCTAGAACTCACCTTGTAGACCTGGCTGGCCTTGGCCTCACAGAGATACACCTGCCTCTGCCTCCTGAGTGCTAGAATTAAAGGCGTGCACTACCACACCTGACTTATTTTTAAGTTTCTAACATTTAAAAATTGTGGAGTTTCATGTTCAAATAGGGGTTCCTACTTGAAGTTTCAGCCTGCTGCCCTGGCTCTACAGTTGCTTGGTGACTATGGCTGGAGTTTAGTACTGCCTTCTGCAGGTTGGTAGAAGGTGTTTCCCCTCATGCTCCATCTTTCCCTTCTGCCCCTGAAGCCTGAGATAGTGTTGGAGGTTGTCTGTGTTCTTCTTTGTCAGGATCAGGAGGTGAGCACTTCTCATCCCACATAATGGTATTTTACTTCTGTTCTTTTCAGATCATGGTCCTTATAAAGGAAGTAAATTTGAGCATTTATAGTTTTTGAGGCCTCACTTTCCAGTGTCCCACTGTTATCTGTCCTGAGTGCTGAATGAGGACACTGAAGTATTTTTTGTGTGTGTGTGTGCCTGTGCATGCATGTGTGGAGGACAGAGGCAGAAAATGTCAGATGTTTCTTCTACTGCTCATTACTTTCTTCTTCTGCCTTATTAGTGCTCCTGTTTCTGAGATAGGGTCTCACTACATCTGGAGCTCACCAGTTGACTAAACTGGCTGGTGAACCTCAGGCGTCCTCCTGCCTCTCCAGTTCTGGGATTACAGGGTTAACACACATGTATGGCTGCTTTGCTTTCTTGTGTGTGTGTGAATGCCATGGCTTGAATATATAGGTCAGAAGTCAATTGTGGTGCTTGGTTCTTTTGTTCTACTATGCAGATCCCAGAGATTGAACTCAGGCTTGGTAGCAGACACCTTGACCCACTGATTCATCTTTTCATGTTGAAATAGGGGATTCAGTCCACATATCACTTTTTTGGGGGGGGTGTTAGAGATTTGAACTCAGATCCTCATGCTTGTACAAAGCACTTTCTTACTGAGCCATTTCCCCATACTCAGGGTGTTATGTTTGTAACCTCAGCTTCAATGAAGCATTGAAGTTAATCCACAAAAGCATAAAGCAGCTCCATGTAGACTCACTGTTCATTAGCCACTCATGTTCCTATTGCTTGGAGTCGTCACCCCAGCCTTGCCCAGAGCTTCTGTGTTTTTCACACAGGGTTTTGTTTTGCCTTATTTTGAAAGAAACTTCATGCCTCATTTGTGTATGGTCTCAGCAATGTTTTGTGAGGTTCTGCTGGGCTGTGGGGTACCAGTAGCTGACTTGCCTTCACTGATGGTCAGTGCTTTATAGCCTATTGATCTGCTTCACTAATGATCGCATTGGGGTCATTTTAACTTTGGGGCTGTTATGGGTAATACTTGTGGAGCTGTTTTTGTGTGTTTTGGAGGTAAATTGGTGAGTCATGGGGCTCAGTCCTAGTCTGGAGACTGAGGTTCAGCTTCTGTCAGGACGTGATCGTGTATCTGACTTAGGACAGTTCCACACCCTCACCTATACCTACTGTTAACCTCAGGGTTTTGTCATTTCCTGATGACTGATATTATTAGCCCTGTTTCTTAGGCTTGTCTGCCACCCAGATACCCTCTTTTATGAAGTTGCTCAAAAGTGTGGCCCATTTTTCTCTTGGATTGCCATTCTTCTAATTTATATGAATTCTTTACATATTATATATAAATCCTTTATTCCTAGGACACAGGCTCTGCAAACTTTTCCCACTCCGTAGTTTTGCTCTCTCCATTAAATGATATCTTTTGATGAATTGAAATACTCCATTTTCACAACCTAATTTATTTTTCATCTTATAAATTGGAATTTTCTGAATCTGTTTAAGAAATCTTTGCTTATCCTAAAGCCATGAGGATTGTTACACAGTTGGTTGAGTATTGTGTGTGAGGGCTAGGACTTTATTCTTCCCTTACGGATGTCTAACTGATGAAGAGCTTTTTATTGGCTATTCTTCAGCTGCCTTGAAACATCCCTTTGCTCATAAATCCAGTGTCTAGGTGTTTTTTCTCTTCTGGACATCATATCTTGATAGTCTTTTAGCCCTTGTGCCAACAGCACTGTTGTGGCTGTCTTCCTAGCCAACCATCAGCCACTTGGGAAGTTCAGTTGTGCCGCCTTGCAAAAGGACTATCCTAGCTGGGCCTGATGGCTGTTACATTCCCTCATGGAAGGATGGGGAGGGTCAGCAGACTCTCACTTGAGTATCCAGCCTCTCCCTACCAGCTTTTGTCTATAGTTCTGCTTTAATTGTATGTGGAGGGGCTACAGTATATTGGGGGAAAACTGGAGGAGGGTGCTCAATTTCTGTGACTATGGGGAAGCCCTCATCCCTGCTGCAGACAGGGTTTCCAGGGTTGGCCTATTGGGGTGGGAGAGAAGCACCTACAAGTAAGTAATCCATCCCCTGTGCTTTATGGAATCCCAATAAGCTCATTGTTTCCCCAGAGTGAACTTTGGCAAAATCATGCCTCAATTTGTCATTTGTACCTTAGGAGAAGAGGTGTGTCATAGTTAGGGTTTCTAGTGCTGCAATGAGGCGCCATGAAACAACTTGGGGAGGAAAGGGTTTATTCAGCTTATACTTCCACATTACTGTTCATCACTGAAGGAAGTCAAGGCAGGATCTCAAACAGGGCAGGAACCTGGAGGTAAGAACTGATGCAGAGGCCATGGAGGAGTACTGCTTACTGTCTTGCTCCTCCTGGCTTGCTCAGCTTGCTTTTTGTTTTTTAAATTTTTTTTTATTTTTATTTTTTCAAGACAGGGTTTCTCTGTGTATAGCTTTGGCTGTCCTGGACTTACTTTGTAGACCTGAAACTCACAAAGATCCGCCTGCTTCTTACCTCCCAGAGTGCTGGGATTACAGGTATACACCACCATACCCAGCTTCAGCCTGCTTTCTTAAAGCACCCTGGACTACCAGCCCAGGGATGGCACCACTCACAGTATCACTAAGACATGCCCTACTGCCTCTGTAGCCCTGGCTTAACTCAAGGTCTTTCCTTCTCTGCCTCACAGATCCTTTGCAGATAATGAACTTTCCTTTTTCCCTTTTTGCTTTGTTGCTCTGGAGAGACTCCCCCCTCCCCCAATGTGCTGCTAAACTGCACTGGAAATGTGGGCTTGCTCGTCCGTGGTCCTGATCTCAGAGTGTTTCTTTCTGTTAAATAGCTGGTATGAGTTTCTATCCAGAGCTCGCTTGCATTTTATCATCCGTTCTTTCTAAATCTGTTGAGATTGGGGTCTGTATTAGGCCACTCCTGTATGCTTGGAGCTAATTCAGTTGTTTAATGAAATGTTCAGATGTGTCATTGGATTTGACTTTAAGCTTCTACATCATTTTTATGGGATGGTTTGCTTGTTACTTGATTTTCTTTTCTCTCTCTCTCTCTCTCTCTCTCTCTGTTGGCTGGGGGAGTGGGAACAGGGTCACCCCATGTAATCCTGGCTCTCCTGGAACTCGCTATGTAGACCAGGTTGGCCTTGAATTTTCAGATATCTGTGTCTCCCTCTGGCTCCCCAATGCCACCATGTCTAGCTGTTACTTGACTGTCTTCTCTTTTACTTCCTTCCTTTCTTCTTTCTTTTTTTCTTTCTTCCTCTCTCTCTTCTTTCTTCCTCTTTTTCTCTCTTTCTTTTTTCTTTCTCTTTCTCTCTTTCTCTTTTTCTTTCTTTCTCTTTCTCTTTCTTTCTCTCTTTCTCTTTTTCTTTCTTTCTCTCTTTCTCTTTTTCTTTCTTTCTCTCTTTCTTCTTTCTCTCTTCTTTCTCTCTTTCTCTCTTCCTTTCTCTCTCTCTCTCTTTCTCTTTTTCTCTTTCTCTCTCTTTATCTCTCTCTTTTCTCCCTTTCTTTTTCTCTTTCTTTTTCTCTCTTTTTCTTTCCCTTTCTCTTTCTTTCTTTCCTTTCTTTCTTGTTATTCTGTGTAGCCTTGGCTTGTCCTGGATTCCCTTTGTAGATCAGGCTGACCTCGAACTCACAGAGATCCCTCTGCCTCTGCCTCCCAGAGGCATGAGATTACAGGAGTAAGACACTACCCCTGGCTACTTGATTTTCTTAAAATTTTCTTTTTTATCATTTGGAACAGTTGTTTGTCTAGCTTCATAAAACAAGATGCTAAATGCTTGTTTGTTCATTTTTACTATGTCTGGTTAGGAGTTTATATACAATGGGCATTTTTTTCTTCCTCAAGTATAATAATATAAAGAACCTGTGATTTCTTTTTCCCACCATGGTTATGATTTATCACATGCACACATATGCTGGGCATAAGCTGGCTGGGATGTTTCAGCAGCTTTCATTCTCAACTGTGGAAAGCACTTTTGATGGTTTTAGACCTGAGTGAGATGTCATTGAGCCTGCAAATTCTTTGTAGAATGTTTCCCAACACAAATATTCTTTCCTTAATAGGTACAGAACTGTTTAGCTTTTCTGCTGTATCACTGGTAGTTTGGTGAGCTGTGTTCTATAAGGAAGATGCCTGTTGCTTCTAACATTTCAGATCTATTAGCTTGGACTTGTTTACATTGCTCATTAACTAGCTTCATGAAAGTTATGGGGGTGTGGCATTTTATTTTAAATAGAAGAAGTATATTACTTACACTTCTGAGTCAGGTGATGGTCAGCCTCTGGAGAGGGCTCTTCAGCTGTGTGGTAGTTGTTTGCTCTGTGTCCTCCAGTAGAGAAGCAGGATCTTGTGTTAAACATTTTTTTTTCCTATTTACTTGGGGAGGGTGGTTGGAATTTATGTCACTGTTCATGTGTGAAGGTTAGAGGACAAATTGTGAGAGTCAGTTCTTTTTTTTTTCCCTGGTATTAGGTACTGGATATCAGTGTCTGGCTTGGTGACAAGAACCTTTATCCACTAACCTACCTTGCCAGCCTGGAGAGTTTTTGTCTAACTATCCCTAACTTAACACATATAAGAGATACATGATTATTAGCAGTGGCCATGCTTTGCATATGGTTTGAGGGTGTTCCCAAAGGCTTACATATTGGGAGCTTGGCTCTTAGTGTAGGCATGTTGTGAGGTAAGGTCATGCATGGCACTGCCCTTGGTGAGGATTGGGACCCCCAGTGAGTCCTCTGGAGATGGTGCTTATAAAGAGCAAACCTGGCTCCATCCAGGGCTCTTCTGTATGTGCAGATCCCGAGGAAACACTTCCCAGAAGATTGGGCCACAATGATGTTGGTCTCATCTTATTCACAGCTGATTCTTTAGCTCCAGCTGACCAGGATCAGATTCTCCCTCCCACCCCAGTTTATTTTTTAATTTTTAAAAACTTTTTATTGATTGTTTCACATCATGCACCTCAGTCCTATTCATCTCTCTGTCCCCTCATATCTGTCCTTCACCATTGCTACTACCCCTAAAATAAAACACACACGCACACACACACACACACACACACACACAGACACACACACAAATACATGCTGAGTCTATTTAGTGTTATATGATTTTAGGGCTGATCATTCGGTATGTATCAATTAGGGTTTCTTCTGTGGGGAAGACCGATTCTCTCCCTGCCCCCACTCTCAGTAGTGGTTCTTGGTTAGCCTGTAGTTCTTTGTCAGGAGTGGGGCCCCTTGGGATTGCCTCTTTCCATGCTAGTGTGTCTATTAGTGGTGTTGTTGTTGGGTCTTGTTTAGGCAGCCATTTTGTTGTGGTGAAAAATGTTTTTCCTGTCTATTATCTTCTTTCCATGCCCAGTTCTTTCCCAAACTCCTGATGGTTAATGCAGATGATCAGCTTGACCAGTCAAGAGTCACCTGGGAGGTGAGCCTCTGGGTCTGCTTGTGAGGGGTTTTCTTGCTGATGTTAGATGTGGTAGGAAGCCCTACCTTAACCACCGGCAGCAGTATCCTGAGAGTTTCGTTATAGACAGAAGGAAAAGGAGAAAAGCTGGGTGCAGTGGCACGCACTTGCAATCATCTCTGTGAAGCCAGCCTGGTCTACAAAAGCAGGAAGCCAAGTCCAGGGCAGCCAAGGCTACACAGAAACCCTGTCTTGAAAAACCAACAACAAAACAAGACAAACAAAAAAACAAAAGGCTACCCAAGTGACCAGCCACTTCAAGCTCCTCCTGCCTGGGTACCTTGAACTGTGAGCCAGAATGAACCTTTCCTTGCTGGGTTGTTTTGCTTGTCTCAGGCATTTTGTTATAGCAACAATAAAGTAACTAGCACCGTTCAGCCCAAGCTTCTGTTTCGATATATCTTTGTGAAAAACTGAGTGCTGGTGAGGAGTCTCAGTGGGTAAAGTACTTGCTGCATAAGCAGGAAGACCTGTGTTCAGATCCTGAGCATCCACACAAAGGTCATGTGGGACCCCACCATCAGAGGAGGTATGACAGGCAGATCCTGCAGGCTGGCTAGCTAGCCAGTTTAGGGGAAATGGTGAACTCTGAGCTTTATCTCTGAAAATAAGGTGGAAGGCCCATGAGTTGGCTCAGCTGTGCATTAGTCTTCTGTAAATGTAGAAGTGACTCCTGTAAGTGTGCTCTGACCTCCACACCTCTCACACATGCCCTCACATCATATACAAACTCACAATAGCAGTGGAGATGAAGACTCCTGATGTTGACTGCCAGCCTCCAGAAGTGCACTCCCACATGTGCACGCACCATACACAATTATGGTAGAATAGGCATAATAAAATGTATTATTCTAGCCACTGAGAGTTTGCAGCTTGGGGCTGGAGAAACAGCTCAGTGGTGTAGAGAGTGTGTTGCTGCTGCAGAGGACCTAGATTTGATGCTTTGCACACATGGTGGCTCACAATCTGTAACTCCAGCTCCAGGGTATTAGACCTGGCCTTCATGGGCATCTGATTCACACTTGGTGCACAAATACACATGCTGGTAAAACACTAACACACGTGAAATAAATCTAAAAGAGTCTATTGCTCAGTGGCACTAAATACTTCTACACCATGTCAATATTCCTAAACTGAAATGATGTAATTAAAATGCTAATTCTAAGTTCCCTCCCCCAGTCCCCAGCCCCTGGTGGCCATCAGCTGCCATTGTACATCTGTCAGTGAACTTGACTGCTATAGCACTTCATGTAAGTGAAACTTGTACACATCATTGACCATATGCCTTCCAGGGACACCCCCTACAATGTCACCCCTCTCCGTTAAGGCATAGGCATATTACAGCGTATACATAGAATGTATTTTCTTTTACCCGGTTGCTTGTTGGCTGTTGTGAGTAATGTTGCAATGAGCATGGTGAATAAATATTTGTGCTTTTTGTGTCTACTTCTTTTGATATTTACCCAGAAGTGGAATGGCTGGATTTTCTGGTAATCTTATGTTCAATGTAAATTTTTATTTTATTTATTTGCATGCTATGTAGATGCACCATTGTGTAGGTAGAGGTCAAAGGGCAACTTGTGGGAGGTGTTTTTCTCCCTTCACCACATAGGTCCTGGGGATCAAACTCAGGCTTGGGTGGCAGGTGCTTTTGCCTGTGGAACCATCTCCCATCTTACTGACCTTTTTAAAAATAAATTTTACTTAATTAATTAGTGTGTGTGCGTGTATGTGTGCACACATGTGTGTCTACACGCACCCTCCTTTCTTCATTTGTGGCCCAACGCTGGATCACAGGTGGTCAGGCCTGACAGCAAGCACCTTCACAGTCTCTCCTTATGTTTAGCCTTTGAGGAAACACTTGTGGTTGGCGTTGTGCACTTTACCCTCCCCCCCCCAGGAGTGCAGGGGGCTCAGGTGCTCCCCCAAAACCTCCCAGATATTAAGTGCTATAGTGGGTCTTAGTCATCGTCAGCACTGGCCTTCCTAGAGAGAAGAATACACTGAGCATGGTGATCTAGCACTTCATCTTCGTTCCCTCTCACCAAGTCACCCTCTTATTTCATCATTTCTTCACAAGACTTCTTTGGCTTAAAAAACCCCACAAAAACTAATAGCCATGCAAAGGGGCATGAAGTGCTAGCTCATTGTGGTTTTACTGTATTTTCTTTAGAAAATTCAAACTTCTTTTCTTGACCTCCCTATCCAGTTGAGCCCAACCATGCCTCAGCAGCCCCGAGCCTTTCCTATGTGAACCCTCCCAATGGCATGTCCTGTCCTCCTGCTTGTGGCTTTACCTGGAAGGAAGGGGCAGGATCTGGCCTTACTACTGTAGCTTAGAGTATGTACATCACAGAGGAGACAGAGGATTGTGTTAAAATCATGACTTAGCAAAGCGCTAATTTTCCTGGGAGGCTAAGATGCTCTCCACACCTTTTGGTCAGATACTGACTTCTTGAACCTTGGTCTGTTGCACTTACCTTAAAGCAGAGTTTATATTTTGATTCACTTAGTCCCCTTGGGTAATGATTTCATTTCTATAGAACAGTGATTTCTGAGGAAGCTGCATGTGCCAGGAAAGCCTGGCCGTCTTGGTTGAACGGGGACATCCGCGCTCTGTTGCCCTCTCCTCTGCACTGTGCTTTCAGTTCCTTCTTGAGGTTCCGCTGTTGTTGTCATGAACTTGTAAATCGACTTCTGGTGAAAGATACCTCTGAAGGGTGGGTGTCTGCCATGTGGAGAGAAGACAGCTGTGTTTAGGATCACTGAAGAAGTGGTTGGGATGACAAAGAATGGCTGGCCTCATTGGGAGAGCTGCTGGGATGCTGTTCTTCAAGCCATGGCCCCCAGACTGTGAGGATGCCCATGGGGCCCGGAGAGGACCTTGGCATCTAGGAGGAATGCAAGGAATACAAGTACACGAGTAGGTTCCAGTATGTTAAGTTCTGGGTGCTGAAACAGGAGGATTGCAAGTTCAAATGAGCTACTGCCTCTGTAAAGAGGAAAAACAGTCTGGTGCTATAGCTCAGTGGGCAGTGCTTGCTTAGCATGTGCCTGTGTTCAATGCCCAGTACTGAGAAGCAGTCTGGTGTAGCTAGGCTAATGTTTCTTGGGGGATATTGTGACTTCTGGATACTTCAAAGGTATTTCTTTTTGATGTCTCATGAAGACTCATATTTGACACCTGACTTGTCAATTTTTGGTACATGATTACCAGCTTGGAAGTTCCCATGAGAGCTTTACCCATCTCAGGATGAATATGCCTCTTCAAAGAAGATGAAGTAGAGATCTAAAAGGAGATGAGTCACAGGTTTTAGAAGCCTTGCTTTCTGTGCAAGCTTGAGGACCTGAGTTCAAATTCCTAGCATCCATGTCAAAAGCTGGGTGTGGCTATGCATGTGCCACTCTAGTACTGGGTGGGACAGGAACTAGAGGACTGCTGAAGCTTTCAGCCACCAGCCTAGCCTCAGGCTTGGTGAGAGACTCCTCCTCATAGACTCATGAAGGTAGAGGGTGATGGAGCAGGATGCTCTGGCCTCTTCGGGCCTCCTTGTATGCACATGAGTGCACTTATGCCACACCCACATGTTCATATACAACACACATGTACCATTCATACATTACACATGCAAAAAATAACAGGAAAGATATAGTAGGAATGTATGTATGTGTACATATATATATGTACATAATATATATTCCTACTTTCTATACTGTTCAACATGTTCCCCACTTTTTTTCACATCTGTGTGAAGGAGTGAAGAGTTGGAGTGGCAGATGCCTGGGATTAAGCACTCCAGATGCTTAGGCAGAAAGATTTTAAGTCTGAGGCCACATAAGAGAGTGCCAGGTGAGGCTGATATAAATATAGCAAGTCTCTGGGTTGTCAGTGAGGTGTGGATAGAGAGGGAGGGAAGGAGGGATGGAGACGGGAAGAAGAGGGAGAGGGAGAGAGAGGGAAAGAGAGAGTCAGAAAAAGGAAGAGGAGAGGGAGAGGGTAAGAGAGAGAGAAAGTGAGAGAGAACACTAGCTGGATTCAGGGGTGCACTCCTGTAATTCCAGCACTTGGAACATAGAGGCAGAAAGATTAGAGTTCAAGGTTAGTCTCAGCTATGTAGTGAGTTGGAGGCCAGCCAGTAATACATATCAAGTTACAGAGTAAGACACAGTCTCAAAACAAGTATAAAACAAAACACAAACAACAATCAAGAAAAGAAAAGAATGTTTTCAATTTCATGAGGTCCCATTTATTGATTGTTGTTCTTAGAGCCTGTGCTGTTGGTGTTCTGTTCAGGAAGTTGTCTCCTGTGCCAATGAGTTCAAGGTTCTTCCCCACTTTTTCTTCTAACAGTTTAGTGTGTCTGGTTTTATGTTGAGGTCTTTGATTCACTTGGACTTTAGTTTTGTGCAGGGTGATAAGTATGGATCTATTTGCATTTTTCTACATCTAGACACCCAGTTAGACCAGCACCATTTGTTGAAGATGCTGTCTTTTTTCCATTGAATGGTTTTGGTATCTTTGTCAAAAATCAGGTGTCTATAAGTGTGTGGATTTTTTTCAGGGTCTTCTGTTCGATTCCATTGATCCACCAATCAGTTTCTATGCCAGTACTATGCAGTTTTTATTATTGTTGCTCTATAGTACAGCTTAAGATCAGGGATGGAGATACCTCCAGAAGATCTTTTATTGTAGAGGATTGTTTTAGCAATTCTGGGTTTCTTGTTATTCCATATGAAGTTGAGAATTTTTCTTTCAAAGTCTGTAAAGAATTGTGTTGGTAATTTGATGGAAATTACATTAAATCTGTAGATTGCTTTTGGTAAGATAGCCATTTTTACTATATTAATCCTGCCAAGCCATGAGCATGGGAGATCTTTCTCAACCATGTTTGTTAGCAGCTTTATTTGTAATTGCCAGAAGCTGGAAACAAGCCAGATGCCCCTCAACTGAGGAATGGATACAGAAATTGTGGTACATCTACACAATGGAATATTACTCAGCAATAAAAAACAAGGAAATCATGAAATTTGCAGGTAAATGGTGGGAACTGGAAAAGATCATCCTGAGTGAGGTATCCCAGAAGCGAAAAGACACACAGGGTATATATTCACTCGTAAGTGGGTATTAGACGTATAATATAGGATACACCTACTAAAATCTGTACACCTAAACTAAACAAGTAGGAGGACTCGGGCTAAATGCTCAAATCCCATACAGAAAGGCAAAGAGGATGGACATCAGAAGAAGGAACAGGGAACAGTACAGGAACCTGCCACAGAGGGCCTCTGAAAGGCTCTGCCCTGCAGACTATCAAAGCAGATGCTGAGACTTATGGCCAACAGTTGGGCAGAGTGCAGGGAATCTTATGAAAGAAGTGGGAAATAATAAGATCCGGAGAGGACAAGAGCTCCACATGGAGAGCAACAGAACCAAAAAATCTGGACACAGGGGGTCTTTCCTGAGACTGATACTCCAACCAAGGACCATGCATGGAGAAAACCTAGAACCCCTGCACAGATGTGGCCCATGGCAGTTCAGTGTCCAAGTGGGTTTCATAGTAATGGGAACAGGGACTGGCTCTGACATGAACTGATTGGCCTGCTCTTTGATCACCCCCCCCTGAGGAGGGAACAACCTTACCAGGCCACAGAGGAAGACAATGCAGCTACT
>CM053757.1:10725038-10752467 GCA_028658305.1 Pachyuromys duprasi | reverse complement strand
AAGACCTCCCCTATCAGTGGACTTGGTGAGGGGAATGTGTGGAGAAGGGGGAAGGAAGGGGAAGAGGGAGAGGGCCACGGGGGGTACAAAGTGAATAAAGTGTAATTAATAAAAATTAAAATAAAAATGAAAAAAACAGTAACAAAAAGAAAAGAAGGAATTAGGCACTAATACATTAACATATAACATAAAGTAGAAGAACCTTCAAAAGCATTGCACTAAGTCATAAGTGGACAAATAGGATATGATGCCACTGATGGAGGTGTCTGGAATAGTAAAATGTACAGACAAGAAGGTGAAGCTACTGGAGGCCAGTGTACTTGCCATGGATTTGTGGAAAAAAAAAGTATCAAGTTGTGCTTGATAGACAAAGCTTCACTATTTGTGATTCATATTTAAACCACAGTCCCTGTGCTCTAGACACAGTCTTGTGGCCATCTGGAAGATGCTGGGGTCCCTTCTTGGGAGCCCTGCTTGCTGACATCTGCCTCATGGAATGAGTGTGTCCTGGTCTTGAGCAGCACTTTCTACCTGCTTCTTAGGGCGGAGGAGAGCAGTGTGGGTAGCAGTGTTTGTGTGTGTGGCCGCTAGTGCCAGATGTGCTTGCCTTAAGTTTGCCTAGTGCCCAGCGACCATCAAAGCAGTCCTGTTGCTCTTTTCTCCACTTCTGCTTCCTTGTGGTTTTCTTGGGTAGCTTACCCTTGTCAGATAAAAGGGTGACAGCTGGCGTTATCTGAGCCATTCTTCCCTTTCTGATTGTGACTGTGAAGCCCAGAGGTATGATTACCCTCTGTGACCTTGAGATGAAGTTAAGACTTTGGTAATTCAGAGCCTTGGAGCCTATCCTGTCTAACGATGTGGGAGAAAGATGATGTCCTTGTTTGCAAGGAGCCCAGATCTTTAGAATGAGGTGATGCATTGTTTAATTTTTTACATTGCTTTACTTGCTCAGTGTCACCCCTTCAAGTCTGTGCAGGGGAGCTGCTGAGGAGAGCTGTTTAGTAACATTGGTCCTTTGTAGCTCCTCATCAGATGATCAGAGCACAAACCCCATCTCATCACACTAGCTGTGTTCTGGTTGCAAATGACAGATAGTCCTTTAGGTTTGAGATCCAGCATTTGAGCTGGGCTCTAGACTTAGTGCCGCCCCTCCCCCCACATTGTTTGCTAATTGTCTTTCAGCAAAATGACGCTTTTCTGGATTGAGGATTTTGCAGGCTTGCTTGTGGGTGGTCTCCATGATGGGTGTGGTATTGCACGGTAGTCTCACGTGGTTCTGGGCTTACATTGCCCCTAGAGTTCTTAATTCTGGGTGCCTGCAAACTTCTTTTTTAAGGGATCAGATAGTATTGCAGATTTTGGGTCACCTTGCTCAGCTTTGCTGTTGTAGCTGTTACCTAAAGGCAGCAGCAGCTGTTAGGTGAATAAGTGGCTGGGGCTGTGTTTCAATAAAACTTTCAGCAAAAAACCGTTTGGCCAGAATTTGTCCCTAGGCTGTAGTTTGCAGCTTTTGGTTCTAGGACTTTTTTTCTGGTGTTTTAGATAGAGCTGTATGAGGAACCTGTGGACATGGGCCAGGACTAGTGTGAGGTCAATGAGATGGTCTATTTGGCCATGAAACCCCCCTCAGTAATCAAGGTAAATAATCTTTTCACATAATGTCCAAAAAGATGAACATGGAGAGATGGTTCACAGACTGAGAGCACATGCTTCTCTTATAGAGGACTCAGTACGCATGTTGGGCAGCTCACGGTTGCCTGTGACTCCAGCTCCGGTGGGATTTGACATCCCTGCCTTCTGTGGGCGCCTGCGTTTATACAGTACTCCATGAAGAGCACAGATCTAAAACAGGTTGGGATGACACCCTCGTGTGGTCTGCTGGTCTCCATACCTGCGGGACCTGCCACAGGAAGAGGACAGGGTATGTCTGTCATAGGAAAGAGGGGCACTGCCACAGGCAATGGGAGGGCTTGCTGTTGGGGTGCCTTTCTGCTAGACTTCGGTGTAATAACAATACCAACAGTCGCTTACTGCTGAATACATTTACAGCAGGCATGTTTGCTGTGGCTCATGCTGTTTGAGTCAGCTTTATGTGTACATTTTATATGTTATTTGCTATTGTGTGTATATGTGTGTATGTGTGCACACATGTAGCTGTTTGTGCAGGCCAGAGATCATGTCAGCTGTCTTCCTCAATTGTTATCTGCCTCCTGTTTTGAGAAAGGATTTTTCACTGAAGCTGGAGCTCACTGATTAGGTTAGAATGGCTGACTAGGAAGCCAGGGAATCTTCCAGTCTCTGATTTCTCAGTGCTGGGATTTCGGGTGCACTCCTGTACCCAGGTTTTAAGTCAGGGCCTTATGTTGTAGCTCTGGCTGGCCTGAACTTGATATACAGACCAGGTTAGCGTTGAGTTACAGTGATCCACCTATGCCTGCCTCTAAGTGGTGGGGGTTACAAGCATATGCCACCTTGCCCAGATGTACCTGGCTTTTCATGTGGGTGATGGAGATCTAAACTCAGGTCCTTCTTTTGCTCATCAAGCACTTTGCCCACTGAGCCCATGTGAGGTATGAATTCTTGGCAATGAAAGCCATATGCCAAGGTCTGTTAGAAACTGCCAAAAGCTGGTTCTTTTAGCCACAAGCAGTGCCTCCAGACAGCTCACTCATCCCCATTCTGGCCCTGTTCTTGCTGGCTATTTGTTTCAGGTGCTCTGAGAAGTTGAAGTCCTGGCATGCTTCTGGAACTTTCCCCATGTTTCAAGGCAGATCAGAATAGATTTCAAAATTAAATTATGGCCAGTGCTTGCATTACAAGGCAGGTGAGCTGCACTTTAAATAGACCACATTAATTTTGAAGTGGAGCCCTGCTGGGGTAATTCTTATCATCAGTGGCATCACTGACAGGCCTGAGGAAGATCCTCACAGCAAGCAGTTTGCAAGCTTGAATGGTGAAAACATGCTTTACAGTAAAGTGTTCCTGGTATTCAAGGTCGGGGGAGATCACTGCATTTTTTTTTGAGAAGACAGGATGCTAGTGAGAATTACTTGATGTTAAAGGCCTTACTGGTTAAGGGTGGTGTGCTCTCCAGAGTCCCTGTGCTGGTGTTTGAATGTAACTTTTCTTGGCCTTTTCATAGCAGATAGGGAAATGATGGCAAGCCAAAAACTGACTCCACCTAAGTATAGTTTAATGAACCAGTGAGTTTATTAGGGTTCCCTGCAGAAGCATGGCTGACTCAGGGAAGGTGTATCATGGAAAAGCCGCCCCAGCAGGGGCTTGCTGGCCAACTTGCAGGCAGCTCCACTGAAGAGTCTCCTCTCCTTTGCTGCCTTTTATGACTCTGAATCTTGTAACTTTCAGGAGCTTCCTAAGCCTTGTAAGTCTTTAGAACCTCCTTTCATCTGGAGAGGATGGTTCAGTTTACAGGAACTAGCAGAGAGGCAGAGAAGGGGCTGTAGTCTCTTCTGTGTGGTTATATAGTCCAGTGAATTTGCCATGTGACACCTGAGGGTGAACTGCACTTTCTCTTTCATCCTGGGAAGTGTCTTCTGAAAAATGAAGCCAGTGAAAAGGCTGAAGTTCAGCTGAAAAGGCTCTTGTCACCAAGCCTGACAACCTGAGGTCAGTTTCTGGGACCCACATGCTGGAAGGAGAAAACTGACTCCTGCAGGCTGTATTCTGATGTTTGCACATAGAACACACACCCTAAATAAAAATAAGTAACACTGTCAAAAGACCTGGAAGGGTGACTGGGTTCCCAAATATCTACACATTCATATACACACATTAGGTGCCACTGATCCAGAAAGGGAAAGAGAAGCCTACACAGCACTTCTTAGCACTTCTTAGTGGATGTTTTATCTCCTGTCAGGCTGCCATTGTTGGGTGGCCCGTGTGGGCCTTGTGCTCAGCACATGCCCTTTTCTCCAATTAACCAATAATCTCAGGCCACCTACTGTGTGCTCACGGGACAGGAACTTGAGGTTTAGCACAGTTCTGTGCCTACCCAAGGCTACGTAGCTGAGTGATCTTGTCACCTGTTTGTCCTGCTGTACAGGCAGGTCCTCACAAATGAGTCCTTATTCTCCTGGCTAGGCACACTCAGGGCTCACTAGAGTGGTGCAGTTAGTCTAGGTCAGTTCGACTGAAGTATTAGAGTATTAGATCAAGCTTTTCTTAATCTGGGGTGTAGTCTTTGGAACTGTGCGTATTTGTGTTCTTCAGGAAGGAAACCTTGATGACTCTAAATGTTCTCAGGGGAGTCTGCGAACTTGTTTAGCTCCTGGATTGAAAGCTGAGTCAGAAAACTGAGTGAATGAGTAATAGTACAAAATTATTCTGAGGACTTTTGAATCTGGAAAATGTTCACAATTTAGAAAGAACTGAATCAAGATACAGAATTATATGCATGTATATATGTATATATAAACAACAATACACTATGTAGGTTTTGTTTTGTTGGGATGGGACAGGATGGGATCGGATCGTGCTATGTTGTCCAGGTTAACTTTGAACTCCTTGCTTGGCTCAAGTTATCCTCTTGCCTCAGCTACTTCATTAGCCAGACCACAGGTCCATGGCACCAGGTGTGGCTTAAAGAGATCGATTCTCACAGTTTCATGGGCTGACACTGCAGGATGACAGGCCGGGCTGGCAGGATGGCAGCTATTCTCACCTCTCTTAGCTTCTGCTGGCTGCTGGCATTCTTTGGAAGTGACTGCGTCATTCTAATCTTTGCTTCCCTAGTCACACGACCTTTTTTCCTGTGGGTCAGTTTCTTTGCCTTCTTATGAAGGCACTTTTTAAAATGTTGTGTCCACAGGGATTGCCATCATCAGAGTTGCCAAGAGTCCTTTGCTGTGTCAGGCTACATTCACACATTCTAGAAACAAGAGTATAGTTATATTTGGGGACATAATTTGGCAGCCACAAATGTTGAGGTGCAAGGAAAAAAAAAGACTGGCTGGAATGTTTTGAAAATGTTAACTAAGAATGGTGATCTCTGGGTGGGGAGTTTTAAGGCCCTGTTTACTTTTGGTTATTCCTTTGTTCTATGTTGTCTGTGCTAAGGAAGTATGCCATTTACACTCCATAAAGTTGCCTAGTGACCATTACTCTGAAGATAACAGCTTGCAGGCCCAGTGACACACTGCTGCCTTCTTTTTGCAGAGCCTGTGTTCTGGTTCTACGTGAAGGAGGTCCTCAACAAGCACGAACTGCAACGCTTCTACTCCCTGCACCACATCACGGCAGATGTGGGCCGAGGCAGGGCCTGGTTGCGCTGTGCCCTCAATGAGCACTCCCTCGAGCGCTACCTACACATGCTCCTGGCTGACCGCACCAGGCTCAGGTACCTAGCAGAATGGCCCTGAACAAGCTGGAGACAGACTTTCCTAGTCCCCACCAGGGGCAAAAGGAGCTTCCACACTGTAGCCCTGCCAGCTACTCCCTGGGTGTGAGCACAGATGCTACTAGGCCTAGAAGGGGCTCGGAGGGGCACCCATGTAGCCAGCACTGTATCAGTGCTTGCTGTGACCAAGGCTTGGACACAGATAGCTGTTGCCCTAGGATACAGACTGCCCCTCACTTCGTAGAGTTTTAATTTGGGATTCTTCAGGAAAGTGACTGAAAGATGT
This sequence comes from Pachyuromys duprasi, assembly GCA_028658305.1. Classification (NCBI taxonomy): domain Eukaryota; kingdom Metazoa; phylum Chordata; class Mammalia; order Rodentia; family Muridae; genus Pachyuromys; species Pachyuromys duprasi. Next base: position 10,746,825 of record CM053757.1, on the reverse strand, counting down.
GGAAGCCTCTTGTTCTTTTGTTTATTTTGAGACAAGATCTCACATGTAGTCTAGGCTGGCCTGGAACTCACTGTGTAACCCAGGCTGGCCTTTTTCTAGTGCTGGGATTAGAGGTCTGCAAGACCAGGCCTGCTTATAATGTGAGACATTAGGGAAGGAAGTGATTTGTTTTTGTTAAAAGCTTCATTTTATCATGTTTTTTTTTAAATTAATTTTTTATTACTTACAGTTTATTCACTTTGTATCCTAGCTGTAGCCCCTTCCTTCATCCCGTCCCAATCCCACCCTCCCTACCTCTTCTTCTCTTATGCCCCTCTCCCAGTCCGCTGATAGGGGAAGTCCTCCTTCCCTTCCATCTGACCCTAGTCTATCAGGTCTTATCAGGACTGGCTGCATTGTCTTCCTCTATGGCCTGGTACAGCTGCTTCCCCCTCAGGGGGAGGTGATCAAAGAGCCAGCCCCTGAGTTCATGTAAGAGACAGTCCTTGTTCCCATTATTATGGAACCCACTTGGACACTGAGCTGCCATGGGCTACATCTGTGCAGGGGTTCTAGGTTATCTCCCTGCATGGTCCTTGTTTGGAGTATCAGTCTCAGAAAAGACCCCTGTGCCCAGTATTTTGGTTCTGTTGCTCTCCTTGTGGAGCTCCTGACCCTTCCAGGTTCTTCCATCTCTCCTTTCTTTCATAATATTCCTTGCACTCTACCCAAAATTTGGCTGTGGGTCTCAGCATCTGCTTTGATACCCTGCTGGGTAGAGTCTTTCAGAGGAGGCTCCTATCCTGTTCCCTGTTTTCTCCCCCTTCTGATATCCATCCCATTTGCCTTTCTAAATGAAAATTAATTATAAAGCTTCCAGTCTCTGAAGAAAGAAATAGAAGAAGATATCAGAATATGTTAAGATCTTCCATGCTCATGCTTAGCAGGATTAACATAGTAAAAATGGCCATCTTACCAAAAGCAATCTACAGATTCAGTGCAATTCCCATCAAATTACCAACACAATTATTTACAGACCATGAAAGAAAAATTCTCAACTTCATATGGAATAACAAGAAACCCAGAATCAGTAAAGTAATCCTCTATAATAACAGATCTTCTGAAGGTATCTCCATCCCTGATCTCAAGCTGCACTGTAGAGCAACAGTAATAAAAACTGCATGGTACTAGCATAGAAACCGGCTGGTGGATCAATGGAATTGATTAGAAGACCCAGAAATTAACCCACACACTTATGGACACCTGATTTTTGACAAAGATGCCAAAACCATACATTTTTTTTTTTGAGCATAAAGTTTACTCAGGTCAGATTGTGCTGCAGTACTTGAGCATTCTCAGAGGTTGGAGTTGGCCACTTTTATATCTTCATGTTGCTACCTGCCTGTGAGCATGCAGACGACACACAATGTAGGGCTGAAACTTTCACCCATATTTCATTAGTGCAGTGAGCTGGCTTCTCAGCACCAATGATCCCTTGATCTCAGTCTTGCCAGTTTTTGCAGGCTCAGGTCTCCCTTTCTGCATCTGTAGCCCAGTTCTGCCCTCAGCTCCTCCCACTTCTCCCTTCTCTGCCTTAATTTTTCCTTATTGGAAACCAGACTCAGGTGCACCAGCTAGACAAGTGTGCTAGACAAGTGCTCCATTGTGTTGCCCTGCAGCCCTGTGGTGTTTTTGCTGTTGGTAACTCCAGCAGTGATTCTATGGTTGCTCTGGGATTGCTCTTAAACATGCTCACCTCAGTGAGATGGCACTCAGTGGGTAAAAGCTCTTGCTGGGCACACAGGTACATAAGCCTGAGCTCACCCCAGATCCAGTGAATCCTATGGTAGAAGTAGAAAGAAGTGACTCCTGAAAATTGTCACATGTGTGCCTGAATTCACACACATCCAGCATATACATATATATGTAATAATAAAAATCAATTAAAATAATGAAGAAAAAGGTTATTAAAAACAGCAGTAACGACAATCTACATAAAAAGAGCCAACACAGTGGTGCATGTCCCAATGATAAGGAGGCAGAGACAGGCAGGTTCCTGGTGCTCATGGCCTGCCAGTCTCTCCTACTTGGTGATCTCCAGACCAGTGAGAGTCCCTGTCTCAAAAAAGGTGAATTGACCCTGAGGAATTACACTGGTAGTTGTTCTCTGTCCTCCAGGTGCAAGCATATTCACGGATACACCCCTCCCTCCCCTCCCCACTCCAGATTCACGTACATGTATGAAAGCTGTTTCAGATTTTCAAATGATTCCAATTTATTGTAGAATTGAATGTGGTCCAAATGCTAGCTTGACATTGTGGTTTTTTAAATCTTTCCATCACGCCCTCTCCCCTGTTGTAGTCACTCACCTCAACAGCTAGTTTTTCCCCATCTCTTGCTGAACTGCAGGACACTCAGCACTGAACTGACATTGCTGAAGCTGTACGTACAATTTTGTTACCTGGCACTGAGGAATCTTGTTATTTATTGCTTAACAGAGTCATATAAAGTGCTTGGAAATTGACTTGGGAGACTTGCTTTTAAGCCCTGCTGTACTGTTGATTAGCTAGATAGCCTTGGATCCCCATAGGCTTCCCTGACCCTCCCTCCCTGCTACTGGAATTCACAGGCCCTCTACCCTCCTAGCCCTCTCCATGACTGACTTGGAGTCTAGGTTTGTAGCCCAGAAGTTATAATGGATGCCCTGGTTGATGGAGCCCTGTAGCTCTGTAATTGCTTCTGAAATTATTGCACTAGCCAATCTGGTGAGCCCTGTAGGTAAGCTTGGACTTTTTGTCTGTGTCTGGGGTACCTTGTTGAGTGGAGTCCGTCATTCTGTCCTCTTTAACTTTGCTGCTTTATAAACACATTTACATATGTATATTTAGCCCTCTAAAGTTCAGGGTTTCATGGGACCAAGAAGGAAGTCATAGGATTTGTGAATTCAGACCTTTGTTTCTAGTGAGAAGCTTGAAAGTAGAGAGGGACCAAATTCCCTCTGGGTGATAGACTAGGCCTGACATTTCCAGAGAGCATCATTGACTAGTGTGTGGATACTGAGAACTACCTTCCTTTAAGAGTTTTTCCTTTTCTCTTTGCATTTGCAGTACATTCTATGAAGACTGGTCTTTTGTGATGGATGAAGAAAGGTCCAGCATGCTCCCAACCATGGCAGCTGGTAAGCCTGGTTGAGGCCAGGGGTGATGAGCCTTGAGAAGCTTGATGAGTAGAGAGCTTCTGGGAGAGGATTTATTGCCCAAGGGGATGCTGTGGTGTTCTATGCCCTCCTGATTGGAGAAGTAACTGTTGTGTTATTTTTAAAGTAGGACAATTTATCTGGAATCTGACATCATGCAGTTGAAGCATGTGGTTGAAGGGTTTGGCTTGCAGCCTGGCAGGTGAACTATAAAGAATTAGGGATTGGCAGACTGCCTTGAGCCTGGTTTTGCTGCATGTCAGCTGAATTCTATCAGCTCTTCTCTCTTCTTCTGTGAGGTGAGGATGTTGTTAGCTTTCCAGTCACCTTTTCATGGCTTTAAGAGAGCCATAGAAAATAAAAGGCTGTGCATGTGGCTTATCAGCACGAAGCAGGCCCTGGATTGGTATGATTGTGGCTTGAGGGATCATGAACATGACAGCTTGTCCTTCTTCCAAATTTTTATTGTTCCATTTACACTCTTTTTCTTCTAAAACCTGACATTGAGTCCCACATATTGAGGGCCATGTTGGTCTCATCAAGGGATGAGCAAGTCAGGCTTTGGCTGTGGTTTTCTTTATAGACAGTAGATTGCCAGTGTCAGTCTTGGCTAAAGTAATTGTAACAGTGCTCTTGGTGCACATTGAGCTCTTGATGAGGTTTTGCTAGGTGAAGTATTCAGTACCCATGATCCTGAGAGCATTACTGTTGCACCGTCTCAGGGAGATGACAAGTTGCTTGACCAATGTCTCAGAGCTACTAAGTAGCTGTTCTGTGCCTCAACCCAGGCAGCCTCTCTCCAGAATATCTGCCATCATTGTCTCCAGGGTGACTCTTGTTTGTTTTCCTGACATTCAGGGAGGGGATATAGAAAGACTGTTCCTATGAGCTTCTATCTGTCAGTGCAGTTACAGATGGTTTCATAGAAGCTGAAGATGAGTATGTGTCCCTGGTAGACTGCCTTGTTGCTGATGATGGAGGTGTGACTGCATGACAGCAAGGTCTGCAAACCCCTCCTTTCTTTTTTGGCAGGTCTGAACTCCATACTCTTTGCTATTAACATTGACAATAAGGATTTGAATGGGCAGAGCAAATTTGCTCCTACTGTCTCTGACCTCTTAAAGGAGTCAACACAGAATGTGACATCTTTGCTGAAGGAGTCCACACAGGGCATGAGCAGCCTTCTCAGGGAGATCACAGCATCCTCTGCTGTCTCTATCCTCATCAAGCCGGAGCAGGAGACTGACCCTCTGCCTGTCATATCCAAGAACGTCAATGTTGGTGAGCCAAAAGGGGCGTCAAGGTGGCACAGTAGGGCTACTGAGAAGGAAATGAGAATAGGGCTGAGAGGAACCTACCTTAGTGCTGTCACTTCCTCTCAGTGGAGCAAAGGGTAGACAAGCAAAAGCTCATCCTAGGAAGTAGGAAGTCAAGTGGGTCATCTAACACCACTGTCTTCTTTCTCCCCTTCTTTCCTGTTTTTGTATGTTTGTTTCGTTGCTAGCATCTTACTTGTCTTCTTGGGCAGGGATGATATTTTAAAACAAAAGACACAAGCAACCTACTCCTCTTGTGGAATACAGGATGAAAGCATGGGTACTCCAGAGAGGATGGTTTAGGCTTGCTTGTATTGGGAGGATGCTGTTTAAGTAGTGGCCTCAGGGAAAATGGTAGCTCTGAGCTTGACTGTGAGCAGGCATGGGGAAATTGATTCAGTTAAGATAATGCCAGAAGTTGATGACACCCTTAGAGCATTTGGAGTTGTTAGCAAGTTGCTTTTAGGAGAAATCAAAACTCAGGGATCAAATACCAGTCTCTATCACCTCAAATCCATTAAGGTAATAATCATGGCCACCCTTTTAAAAAATTTTTAAAAATATGTGTATTTTTGTAGTGAGGATTGTACATGCTAGGCAAGTGCTCTACCACCCAGCTATATCCCAAGCTCTTTTTACGATTTGTTTTTGAGATAAGGTCTTATTATATTGTTAGGGTGGCTTTGAACTGACTCCATTACCTATGCTGGTCTTGAACTTGGATCTTTCTGCCTTAGTTCCTGAGCAGAAGGATCACAACCCTGACCCAGCCACCCCACTTTTGTAATTCTATTTTCTCTATCTGTCGATTTGTGTATGTGTATTTGTTTATGTAATGTGTATGTACATGTATGTGAGTGCAAAGGCCAGAGGTACACATGGGTGATCTTCCTCAATGGCTGCACACTTTCCTTTGTTTTGAGACAGAATCTTTCTCAGAACCCAGAGCTCACTGATTGTCTAGACTGGGTAGCCACTGAGCTCCAGGGATCTACCTGTCTCTGCCCTTCCATGGCTGGAGTCCCATTGTAGACCACCAAGCCTAGCTTTCTCCCAGGATTGGGTCCAAATTCAAGTCTTTCTGCTTGTGCAACCGGCACTGCACCTACCGAGCCACCCCCAGCCCTCCCTTTAGAACTTTTTAAAAAAAGAATGTTTACTTATTCTTTGACAATTTCATACTTGTAAACACTGTGTTGTGATCATACCTACCTCCCACTCTCCCCTAACGTTCCCCTTTCCGCCTTCATGTCCCCTTTATAAATAAACACTCACTGACTCCAGTCAGTGCTGCCTGCATGAGCATGGGTGTGGGGCCATCCACTGGAGCAGGCGCAGCTTGGCAGCCACATACCCTGAAGACAAGTCAGTTTCTTCCCCAGCAGCTCTCAGCTGCCAACAGCTCCTCAGACAGAGGTAAGGCCTCTTGAACGCCTTCACAATCCTGGAATGTTGACTGGCTTGGTCTTATGCAATTAAACACAGCTATTGTGAGTTCACCACGTCATGTCCAGTGAACAACATTTTATAGCACTCCTCCTTACCTCCTGGCTCTTACATTATTTTCACTTCTTTCCACGGTGTTCTCTGAGCCTTGGTGGGGTGGATTGGGCTTGATAAATAAGTCTCACGTTGGGCTGATTATTGACAACTGTTTATTTTTAGCACTTTGACCAGTTACAAGTCTGAATTAAATGCTGCCCAGTACAGAAAGAAATATCTCTAACCAAAGTTGAGAGCATCACTAACCTGTGGGTATAAACATAAACATGTAGAAGAATATTTGACAATATGAGCTTTAGCAAAAATAATAGTAGTAGATTCTACCTCTAGTGCCTCTGGCCTTCCTAGTGTTTGCTGCTCTTTGAGAGGACCTGACTTTCATTCCTAGCATCCATGTCTTACAGCTGTCTATAATCCTAGCTCCAAGGGATCTGATAACATCTTTTGATTTTTGTTGCTACATGCACACATCACACACACACACCCTTGAAAATAGTTAAAAAAAATAAACCCTAAAAAATGCCCAGCAGAAAATGTTCAGTGATATTTTTATAGGGTTTTTGTTTTTTGTCTCATTATGTGCTATCTGGACATTTTTGTTTAATCTTACAAGTCTTTTGCTTATAAATATTATGGTTTCTGATTTTGTGTCTTTACGGGTTTTCTGTATGTGCGAATGTATATGTCTTTGCACCTGTATGTGTTTCTTGTTCTTTTTCTTTGGCTCTTTTTTATTTGTTTGTTTTTTGTTTTATTCTGGTTTGCTCCGGACGAGAAAGAAAGGGTGTGGATTTGAATGGTTGGGGGGTTGGGGTGGATTTGGGAGGACCTAGGGGAAACCATAATCAGAGTATATTGTATGAAAAAAAGTCTATTAAAAAACCCCTAAAAACCCAACAAAATCTGATTTAGTCTTAGTTTATTCTTAGTGTGAAAATAGGCTTTGCTGCCCCATGGGAGTGTGGTCTAGCCTTCCTTCCGTCTGCTGCCACAGCTTTTCTTTTGCCAGATGCCAGATGTAAACGGGAGCGTAGGAGGAGAAAGAAGGTGACCAACATTGTCTCGTTTGATGATGATGAGGAGGAACAGAGCATTGTGGACACTTTAAAAAAGATGCCTGGGACTGCAGAAAGCTCGGAGGAAAACTCTGACCGGTCTTCCAACATCATGGCAGCCTTTGAAGGCCCCTTTGGGCCAAATTCAAATGGGAGCCAGAGCAGCAGCTCATGGAAAATTGATTCTGCTTCTTTGAATGGGGAATTGGGCTACCAGAAGCTTGATGTGAAAAGCATTGATGATGATGTGGATGAAAATGAGGAGGATGTATACAGGAACCCACCAGCAAGAAAGCACACAGGCCACTTGGGATCACCAGACAAGTAAGTTCTGCTTGAGCTCATGATGCAGGAGTTCTATGATGTTAGGATGAGGGAGCCATTTTCTGTGGAAGTGAGTGAAATGAGTGAGTTTTGGGGCTGGGGAAATGGCTCTGTGGGTAAAGAAAGCCCTTGCCGTGCAGGCCTGCTGACCTGAGTTCAGATCCTTAGCATCCCAGCTAGATGCTGGGACCTGTTATCTCAGTACTCCCGAGGGAATGGGGTCAGTACAGAGGAACTATTGGAAGCTTGAAGTCAGGTGGCCTGGCATACATAGCAGGGAAGAAGAGAGATCTTGCCTCATGCATGGTAGAAGGACAGGATAGACATGAACTTGAACTTTGACCTCAACGTGTGCACCAAGGCATGTATGTATCCACAGTTGTGCATGAGAATGTGGACATATGAACATACGCACACATCATATACATAAAAATAGTGCATCTTTACATCTTTATGTACATCTTATTCATTCTTTATATTCATTCTTTGCCCTGCTGAGAATTAATGAGATGGCATCTATTTAAATGGGTTTAATACAAAATTTTTGCCTGAAGATAAGGCTTTGGTTTTCATGAGCTTTGTTTTCCTCTGTCTTTAACTTGCCAGAAGCCTAGGAAGCTCACATGGAAAGTAGGCTTGACCTGAAGAAATGTTATTGATTGGATCTGCATGTATTGGTTTTCAACCTTCCTAATGCTGTGACTCTTTAATACAGTTCCTCATGCTGTGGTGACTCCCCCTCCCAACCGTAAAATTATTCTTGTTGCTACTTCATAACTGTAACTTGGCTACTTTTGTGAATCATAAAACCTGTGTTTCCCAATGGTCTTAGGCAACCCCTGTGAAAGTGTTGTTTGACCCCTGGAAGTTCATGACCCATAGGTTGAGAAATGCTGGTAAGAGAAGAGATAACTGTCTTGTGTAACAATAAGATTGGATCTAAGAACAATGACAGGCCAGGTGATGTGGTTCCATTGAGAGAGGTCTTGCCTGTCATGCACTGAGTTCTGGATTTGTGCTCTAGTACAGCATAAGCTGGGTGTGCTGGGCTATATCTATCATCAAGCGGTGAGGGTGGAGGCAAGACAAACAGAAGTTCAAAGCTTCTTAGGCTATACAGAGAGTTCAAGGTCAGCATCCTGGACCACATGGAACCATCTCAAAAAGAATGCTGAGAACAGTACTACATCAGCAACCTGTGACCAGTGTGCTGCTGTTTTAGGTTAGTGAGTATCACAGAGGAAAGAACAGGCGTGTTTCAGAGCCAAGTCACATGGTGTGTGAAGGCTTTGACACATGTACTGGCACACCGAGTGATGTCACATGGGCCAACTGCTACTTCTGCTGGCTGCTCTTCATAGTTCTCTTACTCCTGCTCTTAAAGTCACAGTAGCCAGTTGAGTTCTTTTTCTCCTCAGCTCTGGAGTACATGGTGCTGTCATGGCTGACCTCACAGCCCCTCCTGGTAAAGTGTGGCCTTAACATGTGTGAAAGTGTCCTTCTAAGTGGGACTCTTCACACCCGCTGGAGGCCTCCAGTGCTGTGCTCCTGAAGTCCATGTTTGTGTACTATAATATAATTTTTTTCTTTGGAGACTGTGTCTGTTTAAAAACTTTTTGAGGCTGGTGAGAGTGCTCAGTGGCTAATCACACTTATTGATCTTGCAAAGGACACAAATTTGATTCCTAGTCCCCACATGGTGAGCCACAGCCATCTGTAAGACTAGTCCCAGGGGACCTGATGCTCTCTTCTGGCCAATGTAGGCACCAGGAACCATGCATGTAGCACATATGCAACCATGTAGTCAAAGCATCCATGCACATAGTGTAAATTAAATAAATCTGAAAATGTTACAAGTTTTGCTCTCTTTCACATATGTGCATTGGCTTCCTGACCTGCGGTCATCTGTGATGGTCCCTGTTCTGCAAAGTAAAGAGAAAGAACATTCCAGAGTTGGCAAAGAATTTGACCATGCTGGCCAACTGATGTTCACATATGCTGCTCCCTAGAACTTAAATGTTTTCCATGTCAGTATGTAATTTAGTTTTATATGATGTTCACCTTGCTGGACCGTGAGCTGCCCAGGTTTAATCCTTGTTTCTGGAACCTGGGAGTGTATTCAGGTTGAGATCAGTGTTTGGATGGATTGACTTCATGACAGGTGTTTCCTGTCAGCCAGAACCTAAAGAGAGCAAAAGAGCCTGAGGGAGGCGGCCTGCTTCCTTCATGTCTGACAGCATGAGTGTGCTGGTCTTTTCCTGCCCACAGACTAGGACTCACATGGGCTTCCCCGATTCTCAGAGGCACAGCTCCAGCATCCTGGCCTTCAGCTCATGGGCTGAAGACTATAGGATGCTCAGTATCCAGGCCCAGAAAGCTGTACCTCCTTGGAATCCCTCTCACTGGTTCTGTGTCTCTGCAGAACCCTCACTTGCTGAATGGTTCTGTCACTGTTAAGCATTTAGCTTCTCCACTTTTGTGTTGTTTTGGGGCAGGGTCTCTGGAAGTAGCTCAGGCTGGTCTTTGACACACCATCATGCCTTAGGCTCTAGAATGCTGTATATGTAAGGCTGCTCCCAAACTATTTGTTAGAGTTATTTCTCAGTAGCATCATTCATGCTCACAGACTATGGATGTTTTGCATCTGGGAGCAAAGTCTGTGACCTTTTGTATTAATCATAATTCTCCTGTGAAATAACCAGTGGTGTGTGTTTTTATTCCTTGACTACTTATCTTTATTTCTGCCTATATGTGTCTGTCTCTTTGTTTATTTGTTTATTTTGAGACAGGATGTCATGTTGCCCAGGCTGGCCTAGAACTGAGGCTGGCCTGGGCCTCTGTTTCCCAAGTGCTGAGATTCTGGTGTGTATCACCATGTGTGTGTCCCCCTCCCCCCACCTTTTTTTTTTTTTCTTTCTCCTGACTTGGAGTGTTGGATTGTGGAATGTGGTTAGTCTAAATCTGTAGGTAAACTGATAGCAGAAGAGTTATAGTTCAAGTGTAGAGGCAATTTGCTGGCAGAATTCCTTCTTTTTCTGGAGAGGTCAGTTGTTTTTTTTATTGCAGCCTCTATTGTTTGGCGGAGGCCCACCTAGTCTAGAAGGATATTCTTTTAACTGAAAATCTACTGATGCAAATGTTAATCTTTTTTGTTGTTGTTGTTAATATTCTCACAGCAACTTCTAGTGAAATGGTTGACTAAATGTCTGACAAAGTTGCCTGGACAACTTGGCACAAATAATCATTGAATCTGCCTTTAGTTCTGAGCGGCCTTGGAAATGCCACTGCATTCTGTGTCTGTGTAGATGACCATGTGTGAATCAATGCTCCAAACCCAGTCATCTCTCTTTCTACTTCTGGTGCTGTAGAGGGCAGTCTGGAGGAGAGGCCACCTTGTAAGCCTGGGTGGCTGCTGGCATTATGATGTGTAAAAGGCACAAACCAGTGTTGGGTGAACTGAGGAGTTTGGGCCTCCATGGACTATGGACAACCTCTCCCTGGTATGCCGGGACATCTTGATTGAAGAGTCTGCAGAGCAACCTGGGCAGAAGCTGAGCAGTGATGAGTGGCTTATTGAGTAATACTTGGCTTTGATTTAAACTCATAGTCATGAGAGAGGGCGAGAGGCTGCACTCAGCCATGTTGGGGAGTGTGGCCAGGCCAGGAGGTTTGGGCTTTCTCTGTTTGTTGGTAATTTAACCTTTTTTCATTTATTTATTTATTTATTTATCTACCTACCTATCTATCTATCTATCTATCTATCTATCTATCTATCTATCTATCTATCTATCTATCTATTTATTTATTTATTGCTACCTAATCCATCTAATTTGTGATAGATACCCACAAACACCGGTTTTGCTTTTTGTTTTCTTCAGAATAGGCAATAGCATTATTATGAAAAGGTTTTTTTTCAATCATCTTGTTTGTGCTCAGAAACCAGTAAGGAGGTCAGTTTGAAGGGTCTTGGGGTAACTCAGAGTTACAAGCAGAGTTACAACCATGCCCATCTCCTAGTGACTGAGAGGGAAATGAGTAGTGCATCCTGCTCCTCACACCTGCTAGAAGTCTACAGCAAGAATAGCATGAGCAGTGAGCCCCGACTGAGCTACCCAGTGCTTGCAAGGGCCAGGCTGGCTCATAGGCCCCCATCCCAGGCTGAAGCAGGCACCTGCACAGTTAGGCATGAAGGCTGTGCCTAGGGCTTGCTGATACCCACGGGGGAGGGGTGGCGTCGGCGTGGAAGATGGTTAACAAAATATCTGGACCTGTGTGGAGAATCTGCCCCAAGGACATTGTCTCAACTCAGGAAGAGCTGAGCAACAAGATTCCAAAGTCCTTGTTCAGAGGAGTAGAACACCTGGTCTGACCTGAATGTGCACCAGGCGTTACCTTCCTGGGAGTTTGTCCTCACGCCCAGAGTAGACGCCAAACACTGTTTTGAACTTAGAACTGTTTTGGTTTAATTAATTAATTAGTTAATAATAAATAATTATTTTTTGTTGTGGGGATAGGCTCTTGGGCAATTTTTGTGTGTTTGTTCAGTCCTAGGGATGGAACTCAGTTTTATGGAGCCCTGGCTGTTCTGGGACAGGGCAGGCTGTTAGTAGACCAGGCTGGCCTAAAATTCCCAGAGATCTTCCTGCTTCCATCTTTGAGTGCTGGGAATACAGGAGTGTGCCACTATGCTCACTTTGAACATCATCTTAAGTGATGGATGAACTTGTCTGATAGTATGAAGGTGAGCTTATAAATTAATATTGAATGGGAAAGATGTCGAGAATTTTACATGTTCTTTTATTGTAACTATGTAAACAAGAGGAGGTAACTCTTCTTCTGATTTAATTGTCATCTTGGAGGCTTACTATGTCCATCCACTAACCTAGGCCTAGTCCTAGAAGCCTCTAGCTTCTTGGAGTGTTTTCAACCTCTGAGACTTACTACTGAATAAGCTCACCCTTTCTAGCTCTTTCTGAACTCTGGCTGACTGGTTCATCTCAGCTGTTCTGGCTCAAACTCCTCTCCAGGCTGACTGATTCAATCTGGCTTCTTTCAGTTTCTTACTGAATTGCTCTGCTTGGCCTCTAACCAGCAATCTGTTCTAATCTTCTGTCTCCTTCTCACCCTCTTGTTTGTTCTGTCTTCACCTGTGTCTAACTTGTTCTCTCGTTAGCCTTCCCCCGTAAAGCTCTTCTGGTAAAACTCTGAATTCCATGAACTGAACTGCTACAAACTCAGCTTCACTGCAAGGCCTCTCAACTCCCTGACTCAGCTGAACTCCTGAACAGCACTGACTAGAACACAGAGATCTGCCTCTGTCTCCTGAGTGCTGGAGTAAGGATGTGTCTGCAGACTAGTCCGATCATACAGACCTAGAAGGTCTTTGGATGTGATCTTTTGTCAGAGCAGCCATGTTCTGTTTTAAAATTTCTCTACAGAGGTATGGCCAACACAATAGATTTGATGCTTGGTTGTTTTTATGATGATTTAGTGGCCCAAAGTTGGGCATTCTCTGCTGGAAATTTAATTATTTCTTTGGTGCTCAATTTCTCTGTAGTTGGTATTTACAGTTGTTGGCTGTCGAGGAAACTCTTCTACACAGTTGTGTTTGGACTTTATTTTTAGCATTGTCTAGGTTTTGAAACAAATATTTTGTTTTAATGTAAATAATATTTTCTGTTATTTTAGGCTAGTCTTAAAATATTTTACATTATTTGTGTTTGTGTGTGAAGATACTTATAAAGACAGTTCTTTCCTTTCATTAAATGAGTCCAGCTTGACGACAAGCATCTTTATCTGCTGATCCATCTTGCTGGCCCTTTAAAGCCAAACTTGATGCCATATTTTGAGGCTTGTTGCATCAGGGATGAACTGAGACAGTGCCTGTTGGGGACCACTTTCTCTTGGGTTGGGACCTCACCCTTTGTGAGTCTGGCTTCACTTTGACTCACATAGGCTGCTGGAAAAGGGCAAGAATTGTCTTTGAAACAAGAAGAAAAGTTCACATGCCCAGAGGGGTAGAGGAACATTTGGAGACAGGATTTGTTAATGCCACCAGGTGAGAACAAGACCACTACCACAAATTTTGGGCCAAATTTGAAGCAAGCTTTATTAAATACTGGCCAGAGTGATGTACACTAGCCAGGCTGATAACTGGGATTCCCAGAGAATGGCTATGAATTATGTTAGCCGGGTGCTTATAAAGGCAAACCCAACAAAGCCATGTACTTCCCACCTTCGTCCCGTTGTGGGCAAGCATACATTCTCATGTACTTCATGCCTATGTAACTCCTCCTAACTATGATCAAGCATAACCTGTATGGTTGAGGCAATCAATCTTGTTTACAGAGCAACCTTGTCTTCTTACATGAACAACAGTCCCCAGCACTCCAGGAAGTTATCTATCCTTGGGCAAGTGGGCCTTACAAGTTTATCTAACCTTGGGAAAGTGGGGCTTATAGCTTAGAGGCATTTTTATTTTATAGATCTCTTAAGCACAGCAATTTAAAGTTAAAAAAATTATTTATTTACTATGTATACAGTGTTCTGCCTGCCAGAAGAGGGCACCAGATCTTCTAGATGGTTTAGCCACCATGTGGTTGCTGGGAATTTAACTCAGGACCTCTAGAAGAGCAGCCAGTGCTCTTAACCTCTGAGCCATCTCTCCAGCCCAGCAATTTAAACTTAAAGCATACCTTTAGCTCTCAGAGACTGTCCAGTACTGCTGCCTTCTCTGAGTGTGTGCCCTGCCTGCATGCCACTTCCCTTGATCACCACTGTATAAACTGATAACATGACTGCTCCATGGTTTGGTTAGGGAAAGGTTATTATTGTAAATGAGAGAGAGAGAGAGAAAGAGAGAGAGAGAGAGAGAGAGAGAGAGAGAGAGAGAGAGAGAGAGAGAGAAAGGGAGAGAGAGAGAACGAACAGTCAGAGGCATCTGAAAGAGTTTAGAACAAAGAGAAAAAGAAATAGGCTGAACATAGCTAGCAGACTGGATATGACCAGAGCTATATATGTAAGAAGAGAGAATAACAGGGGATAGAGACTAGAGAAAACAGTGAGAGAAGCAGGAGCAATAGCCTGGAGAATAGTCAGGTTGAAAGAAGGATGAGTAGCTGAGGGGAAGAGGCACTGGGCTGTTGGTGTGAACTCTGACATGCTATTAGGCGCTATAGGCATAGGCTAACTGGAGAAGGGAGGGCCCTTTTGCAGAGGTAAGGATGGGACTCCTTTTGGTAGACCAGGCTCCACTAGTCCCTGAGGCCTGCTGGCCTTTGTTTAACTGCCTGAAAACCCTTCTACAGTGCAGGTTGAGCTGGGTCTACACTTAATTTTGGACACATCAGTTGGCCTGCCCTTTTTGGGAGTAACCTCTGCTGTATCAGAGCTCCAAGAGGGGTGTTCTGATAGCCTAGAGGCACAGCCACGTTTACCTAACACTGGGGTGTGGGGGAGGGGTAGTGGCCAGGACCAAGGCAGGAGCTGTCCCTCTTTCACCCCAACCCTGCTATCTAAATGTCCCTGTGCTAGCCATGGAAGGAAACAATTCATTTGTAAGAATCTGTTAGGATTGTTCTCTGGGTTTCCCGCTGTCAGGAGCAAAAATGTAGATACACATGGTATAACAAAAGTTACATTTTATTATGCTGAGGGTCATCGTACGTGGTTTACACTCTAAATTCCTATCTATAGACTATCTAAGCCTATCTCCCCAAGGGTGCTCTCCTGTGCAGCATAGCTAGCTGAAGGTCAGGTCCAGTCTCTAACAGAATCTCTGATTGAAGCTCAGGTCAGGGTCCTGGGGGACACCCTCCTGCCACAGGGTGTATCAAGGTGGTATCTCTCCAAATGTGCAGAGCAGAGCATTGCTTTTGGTCTCTGCTTATATATTGTCCAGTGGACATCATGGGATTCTTGGCTTGTATCTGGTTATCTTGAGTGAGTGATGTCCCTGGTTCTGGATTTTAGTCTTGGGTGTTTACATGTTTACATGTCTAAAAGGCATTTTTACTGTGCTTCTAACACCTACCAAATGCTTACCGCAGCTAGATTTGGTTGTTGGATTTTAAAGGTTTATAGAGAAACACCACCTAGAAGAGTATGCCATACAGTCTAAAATGTTTACAGGGAAAATGTCTTGACCTGTGCCCTAAAATAAAGACTGTGTGTAGAGGCTCTTGCAGACAGGAGGCTGGGCACCATTGTTGTTTGATTTGGAAGATCTCAGCCTTGGTTCTCTAGTGTATGGCCAACAGGTGACATTGTTTTGAGACAGGGTCTTACTCTGTAGCCCAGGTTGTCCTTGAACTCCTTGAAACCGTCTTGCCTTTACCTTAAAGTGTTGGGATTACAGGTGTGAGCAACCATACCTGTGGTCAGGGTCTTTCTCTTTGTGGTACTGCAGATTAAACCTAGAGCTTTGTACATGTAAACATTGCAACATGGAACCATGTGGTTGTGAACCAGGGCCTTGTTATGTAGCCTGGGCTGGACAGCCTCCTGAGTACTGGAATTTTAGGTGTGTGCTACCAGGCTCTGATAAGTTACATAATTTGGGGCTGGAGAGATAGATGGCTTGTTAGTTAAGAGCACTAACTGCTCATCTAGAGGACCCAACCTCAGCATCACCAGTTTTTTTTTAAGAGAAAGGTAGGGAGGGAGCTTGGAAGTTAGGGAAAGGTGGCCTGGGAAATAACTGGGGACTTTGATTTACAGGTGTGTGTTAATAGGGACTAGATGCCCTACGGCCTGTAGGGAGAGCAAAGGGCAGAAGTTACTTTTCTGACAAGCAGAAACCTGCTTCAAGGTCCTGAGTTTTAGAGTTTCATTTATCCACAAGCAATCTTTCTGTACACCTGTCAGAGTGCAGCCTCTGCTGAGCCCACTGTCGTTTTGGGGGACCCATTTTGGGTCTAACAGCAGCCATCTGTAACTCTAGTTCCAGGGGATCTGGCACTTTATTCTAGCTTCTGTGGGTACTGTATGCACATGATGCGCAGACATATATACAGGGAAAAAGCCCAATACACATAAATCTTAAAAAAAAATTTAAATGACATTATTTGACTTTTCTTCCCCCTCTGCCACTTTCCTCACTTGATGTAGTAGGTGTGATTTGATCTACTGAACTTCTTTATGTTCTAAGTTAGTGCACAGTACTGATGACATAAACTTTAAGAGGATCAGAAGAAGGTCATGGTCATCCTCAGCTATGTATAGCATTCTAAGTGAGCCTAGGATACTTGAGACCCTGTCTCAAGCAAAGTAGTGAAAAACCAAAGGCTCTTGGTAAAAGGAAAAATCTTTACCCTCCATCCCTAACTAAATCAAACCAAAACAAGAACTCGGGTCAGTGGTAGGTTGAGCTATACCAAGAGCACATTAGTGCTTCCCAGCCTCGGCCTCCCAAGTGCTGGGATTCTAGGTGTACACCACCATGGTTGGGTCATACCTCCTCTTTTCCAAAGGGTCTTCCTCCTCAGCCTTCCTGTCTGGCTCTGCAATCCTGAGCTGAGCCTTCTTGCAGGATGATATGATTGATGTCTCAGTCCTCTTGCATACGGTAAGCTCCATAAGCACATGATAACCGTTTGTTGGCTCTTTGCCCTGTGGTAAGCACAATACCTGCCTTCAGCAGACACTGAACAAGCTCTGGTAAATGAGTACCTGAGGGGTCTGATCCAAGCTTTGTGGCCCTGACTTCAGCTCATGGCTTATTCTGCTTTAGCCCCATCTAGGCCTGGGGATTGAGGAGCCCAGATGCTGTGATATGTCTGGAGGCCCTGTCATGCAGCTGTGTTCTTTCTCCACAGGCCAATGGATGGGAACACCTGCCTTCCCCAGGTACATGGCTGGGCCCCGCTGCAGGTGCTGCATGGAGATGCTGATGCTGACACTGACGTCCTCTTTCCTGTGAGCGGAGTAGGCTCCTATGTTGCAGCAGGTGGGTGCTTCCTGGCCTCTCTTCTCTGGTAAGAGTGTTTCCTCCAAGAAACAGATGGGGTTCTTGAGTTGTCGGTACAAGTAGGAATGGGAGCTAGGAGATTTGGGGCTTAGGGCAAGGATGGCTTGTGGACACTCAGAAGTAAGAATTGGCTTAGAGGTCTTCTGTAGAACTGGGTAAGTGCCTTGTCATTAACTGATTGACAAGACCGGAGGGGCTCTCTTGACTGCCCACAACAGAATGCTGCTAAACTTGGCCATACCAAAGTAAATTCCAAATAGTGACCATTATTTTGTGCCTTAGGAGATGGGAGAAGGTTGCTGAACTCTGAAGGCCCGGCATCTTCACTTCTTTCTCTTGGCTGTGAGTGCATTGGTACCTCCTACTTGGTGATGGTTTAGAGAGGTACAGCTAATCTGAGAGCTTCTCTCAGTTCACCTGCAGCCTGTGGTCTTCTAATCCTTCATTCCCATTGGGTTCATTCTTCACATTCTTTAGCTTCGCTGTCCCCACTTTTAGCTTTTAGCTGCTTTAAGCTGAGGCATGTATTAATTGTCTGTTGCTGTCACAAAACACCATGACCAAAAGCAACCTATGAAAGAAAGAACTTGTTTTGGCTTCTAGTGCCAAAGGGATAAAATCCCATCATGGTGGGAGGCGTGGCAGCATGCATGACAACCAGAGAAAGAAGCTGAGAGCCCCCATCATCCACCATAAGCAAAGAGAACAAGCTGGTAATGGTAAAAGCCTTTATATTCTCAAAGCCTGCCCCCAGTGATGCCCTTCCTCCAGCAAGGCTGCACTTCCCCATAACCTCTCCAGCATCACCGCTGAGGACCAGGTGCTAAATGCCTGTACCTATGGGTGACATGTCTCTTTCAAACTAGTATGAGGAGTGACTGTCACATACTGCTGTGTTCTGGTATAGTAGACTTTGGAGGCCTCTGGGAGGGCAGATTTACTCTTGACAGTCAAGATAGTGTGGGCTGCATTTGTGCCCAGCCCACCTATGTAGGTCACATGACATTTGGAGTTCATGATGTTCTTTGTTCAGCACTTATCTTTTCTGCTGTGTACACGGCACTAGGCTGTAGGAGACATGCAGGGAAGTTCTTCCTCAGGCTTTGTGTTCATCCATTTTTATAATTTTATTTTTTATTTTAATTAAATTTTGTTTTTTGACACAGGGTTTTACTATGTAGATCTAGTTGGCATAGATATCACTATGCAGACCAGGCTAGCGTCATACTCACAGAGATCCTCCTGCCTTTGCCTCCTGAGTGCTGGGGTTAACAGAGCACATCAGTAGCCTTTTACATTCTTTACAATCCTGTGAGTCTATATGTGTCTATGTGCATGTGAGCGCACCTGAGTATAGATTGCTATGATGGCCAGAAGAGGGCATTGGATCCCCTGGCACTGGAGTTACAGGCAATTGTGAACCACCAGATGTGTGTGTTGTGAATTGAACTCAGGTCCTCTGGAGGAGCTGCAAGGGCTCTCAACCAGTTAGCCATCTCTTTAACTACATATTAAAATATTTAAAAAATTACATTTACTTGTTTATGTATTTTGAGTGTGAGAGTGTGTGAAGATGTATCACTGTGCATGTGTAGAGGTCAGAGGACAACTTTCAGGAGTCACATGCCTTTTTCCACCACATGGATTCCAGGAGTCACACTAGGGTCAACAGGCGTGCAACAAGTGCCTTTATTTACCGAGCCATCTTGCCAACCCAGTAATTTTTTCTTTGATGCGGTGTTTCACTAAGGCCACTCATGTTGGCTTTCAACTAGCTGTTTTTCTACCTCAGCCTCTCCAGTGCCTGAGATGACAGCTTGTGCTAACAGCCAGGGCTGGGGATGTTACTAATTACCTGTGTGAAGGGGAAATGTATAGAATGTGTCCAGAATGCTCCCAGATCCCTAGTCTGTCTGTTACTTCTGGCTAGGGCTGTTGCAAAATGCCTTCCCAACACGTGGCCACCTTTTCCTTTTGTCCCTGTCTCTGTTCTTTTACCAGCCAGAGCAGAGAACACAATCAGATTGCACCATTCCAGTGCTCTGGCCTCCCTCTGCACTTGGGATAAAGTTTGCTGTTGTTACTGTGGCCATTAAGCACCCCTGGGAGCCGAGGCCTCTCCTCCTCTCATTCACCTCTCCCGTTAACCCACCTCGCGTCTCACTGGCTCCTCCTGCCTTCTGGATCCCTGGGTTTGCCTCTCAGGCTGTATTTCAGATACCACCTTTTTTCTTTTTCTTTCTGAGACATTGTTTTGCTGTGTAGCCCTGGCCAGCCTGGAACTCACTGTGTAGACCAGGCTGGCCTTAACTTGTGGTAGTCCACCTGCCTCTGCCTCCTGAGTGCTGGAACTACAACACAGAACTTTCTTGGCAAATAACATTTTTTTAAAATAACTTTTTCAACACATGAATTTCTCCCCACTGCTCCCTCCTTAGAGAGGTCAGGCTTTGTGTCGCACACTGTGTAACCCTTGAAAAGCTGTCGTCATTGTTCTGATGGAGATACTGTGCAGCGACTAGACAGTGCTTGTTCTTCCTAGTTTGTGAGGTTCACAAGTACAAGACCATGTCTGTCTTCAGTGTGGCCCTGACCTTGACAGTGTTCAGTTCTGAGCCCTCAGTTGGGGCCATAAGTATAAACCCTTGCTGAATGGATGAGCGGATGGTCGCAGATGGGGGAGAGCTGCTGCAGGGCAAGAACATACAGTGTTGGGAGAATGACGCCTATTCAGAGGACATGGCAGACAGAAGTGCTGAGGCAGGAGATCTGTACTGCAGGTCAGTTTAATGAGCTGGCCGAAGTGAGCACCCAGCTCCTGCTGGCTGAATAGATGCTTCACCTCCTAACTCTGTAAGCCTGGTCAGTCAGTCAAGCCCTTGAGGTCTGTTTCTTCATCTGTGGAGGTAAGATAATATAGTTGCGGTGTAGCTTAGTGGTGGAACATTTGCTCAGCATCCGTGTTCTAACCCCACCACCACACACACAGTGAAAGATGGCACTGGCCATTGTTTCAGAGGCCCCGAGGATGAGTGACACAGCTCAGGCTGTGTGTGCCCATGCACCTGGCTTACCACACTGCGAACTGTATGTCTGCATGTGTACCAACCACACCAAAGGGCTGATGTGTGCTTAGTTAGGCAAAGTCACTGCTGCATCTGGAGTGTGAACTGGGTGGCAATGACCTTTATTACAGCCATGTATTCGTTTGATTGTGTGTGGTGTTGGAGCCTTGGCTTTGCTTCATGTGTGGACTTTGTCAGTTGTGGCTGAATTTCAGCAGTGAGAATGACTGAGCTGAGATAGCCTCCTGCTGAAGGGTCCTTAGAAAAAACTAAGCCTTCTAGCCAGAAATGTGCCATTGCACATTAGCAGAGTGAGGGATAATTTAGGTGACACTGGAGATTTGGGGTATTGTGTTTTTCAGGTCCCTGTTACTGTAACAAAATAATTGGAATAATCAACTTATAGGGAGGAAAGGTTTATTTTGGCTCATAAACTCAGAGATTTCATTCCATGCCCAGGTCATTATCTTGGGCTTGTGGTGAGGCAGAACATCATGGTTAGGAATGCAATATGGAAGTCGCTGCTTACCTTTTGGTGGCCAGGAAAAGCAGAGAGCTAGAAAAGGACATGGCTCTTGGTATCTGATCCTTCAAAGCCACATCCTCCAGTGAGCCAAGTCCTGCCTCTTAAAGTCCTAATGTATCTTTGTAGCACCATGAACTAGGGAACATAAAAGAACATAGGTCTCTGCCGGACACTAACCATAGCAGATTCACCTGGCTCAGTGGTGAAGCGGACAGCAGGTATCCCTGAGCTAATAGCCCAAAAGGAAGTGGGGTCAAGGTTTTGAAAGTGCAGGTGGCTGCCAGGCCTAAGGAAGTCTCAATAGCCAGAAACATGGAGCCAGGGTTTAGGGCTGAGGTCTCAGCCAAAGGCATTTGAGAATTGTCATCCTGAGAGGCCAGAGTGTACACTAGATTTTTTTTTAAGTAATGTATCTATTTTTATATCACAGGTTATATATTTTGTATCCCAGCCGTAGCCCCTTCCTTCTTTCCCTCCCACTCTCCCCATCCCTCCCTCATCTTCTCCCTGCCCCCCTCCAAGTCCACTGGTAGGGGAGGACCTCCCCCCTTCCATCTGACCCTAGCTTATCGTGTCTCTTCAGGGCTGGCTGCAATGTCCTCTTCTGGAATCTAGTTAGGCTGCTCCTCCCTTGGGGGTGGGGTGGAGGACAGTCGACAAGCCAGCCATTGAGTTCATGTCCGAAATAGTCCCTGTTCCCCTTACTAGGGTACCCAGTTGGGTACTGAGCTACCATGGGCCACATTTGAGCAGGGGTTATAGTTTGTATCCATACATGGTCCTTGGTTGGAGAAATAGTCTCATAGAAGACCCCTGTGCCCTGATCTATTTGGTCTTTGTGGAGCTCTTGTCCCCG
>CM053757.1:10700121-10724538 GCA_028658305.1 Pachyuromys duprasi | reverse complement strand
CTATGATATGACAAGAGGTATTTCTTTTCTGGTCTAGACTATTTGGTGTTCTGTAGGCTTCTTGTATGTTTATGGACAATTCTTTCTTTAAGTTGGGAAAATTTTCTTCTCTGATTTTCTTAAAAAATATTTTCCGGTCCTTGGAGCCTGGAGTCTTCTTTTTCATCTATTCCAGTTATTCTTTGGTTTCGTCTTTTCATGGCATCCTTGATTTCTTGGATGTTTTGTGTTTGGGACTGTTCTGATTTCATTTTTTCTTTGAGTGAGGAGTCCATTTCAGCAAGTGTATCTTCAGCTCCCGAGATTCTCTCTTCCATCTCTTGTATTCTATTGGTGATGCTTACCTTTGTGGTTCCTGATACTTTCTCTAAGTTCTCCAGCTCCAGGTTTTTCTCTGTTTGTGTTTTCTTTATAGATTCTAATTCTGTTTTCATGCGTTGTACCATTTCCATCATCTGATTGAATCTGGCTCCTATTTTTTTGTTTGTTTTCTCTCTGTATGTCTTTAATTGTTCCTCTACGTGGGCAGTTAAATTCTTCCGTATTTCTTTGAGGGCCTTGTTCATTTCCCGTTTTTGTTCCTCTCATAACTGCATAAGCATAGCTCTAATATTATTTTCCTGTGTCTCTGCTGAATTAAAATGTCCATTGCTTTTGGGTGTTTCTGGTGGTGCCATGGTGTCCTGATTTTTGTTGGGTGAGTTCTTAGGTCGACCTCTGGGCATTTGTTTATATATACTCAAAGAGCTGTTTGTTCCTTGAAGCTGAGCTTCAGACTGGAACATCAGTCAGTCTCTGATGTCTGGAGTATTCTTCAAGAAGATCATGGAGTTCCCGTGGTTTGATAGTGTGTGTAGTTGCCTCAGGTGTCCCTGTGGGAGGAAAGGTCGCTGGCACAGTTTTGTTGTTGGGGAGGGGGAGTAAGTGTGTGTGTGTGTGTGTGTCTGTCTGCGTACACGTGCTGGGAAGGTGTCTTAAAGGGGAGTGCTAGGGGAGTATATATGGTTGAGCTATGGGGTTTGGGAGCAAGCTCAGGAGGGAATGAGGGCGCTAGCGCATTTAGCAAGCACAGACTGTGGGCAAGCGCCTGTGCAGGTTTCCTGGATTCACAGTGTTCTTCACACTGTGGCGGGTTCTGCAGGCTGGACTCTGTGGTCAGTGGGTAGTGAGGCGGGTGCCTCCTTCTGAGCTAGGGGCCGTGCACCCCAGTCTGGGATGGTATCAGGGGACACCTTAGTGTGCACCAGTTACTATGTGTCCTTGTCTGGCGTGGCGGCTGGTTGCACCAGCACTGTGGGAGGCGTGTTCTGCTCACGGCTAGCAGATGTGCGCCCACCATTTCTCCCAGGTCTGGGCTGGTATCTGAGGTGCCTCAGTCTGGACTGGAAACTATGTGTCCCGGTCAGATGTGGTGACTGGCGGGCCAAGAGAACCTGCACGTTCAGAACAGAGCTGGCAGATGTGCGCCCGCCCAGGTCTGGGCTGGTATCAGTCTGGACCGGGAACTCTGAGTCCCTTTCAAAGATGGCGGCTGGCGGGCTGGTGGGAGGCTGCACAGTCAGATCAAGGTTAGCCGATGTGTGCAGCTGATGCACCCAGAGTGGAATGGTCTCTAGGGTGCCTCAGCCTGGCCAGGAGACTGTGTGAGTCCCAGTCCTGGTCCCTGCAGCTGGCGGCACCGAGGGAAGCTGTGCGTTCAGATCAGGGCTGTGCGCTGCTGGTCGCCCGGAGTTCTCCCAGAGATTACCTGGGTGTCTCTAGGGCTTTCCTACTTGATTTCCTCACTTTAGGAATTCTGCTCACCTGGCAATCCCAAACGCTGGTGTTTTAGGTCCCAGATTTCAGTTTCCTGGTCGCTACGCTGACACTGCTATCCTACTCCTCAGTCACAGTGTCCTCCCGAGGCCGCCATCTTGGAGTCCCTACACTAGTTTTGTAGGATAACCCAAAGGGGCAGGGACTAAAGAGCCATTGGTGACTCACATATGTAATCCCAGGACTAGGGAGGTAGAGGCAGGAGGATTGTTTCAAGTTTGAGGCCATCTTGGGCTGCATAGTTCTGGACCAGCCCAGGCTACAGGGTGAAATCCTGTATCAAAGGTACAATAATATAAAATGTAATTATGTTGAAAAATTGTTAAAATGTTGTGTGATATGCCAGACATGGTGGCACAGGCTTGTAATTCCAGCAGTCAGGGGCTGAAGCAGGAGAAGCTTGAGTTACAGGCTAGCCTGGGCTACAAAAGGAGATCATGTCTCCACCCAAAGCAGAGCAAAGCAGAACAAAATGGGAAGCAGGGCACAAAGAGGCTATGTGGCTTGCCGAGTGGAAGTTGGGGAGCAAGGACTCTACTGTAGCCAGCAGGAGGGGAAAGTTAGTCACTTGATTTCCCATCCTATGTCTGGCAGTCCTGGGATGGAAACCAGGCTTGCAGTGTTCTTGGGTTACTGAAAACAGTTGGGGTTGAATGCAGCCAAAGGTGGGAAGGGTTAGTCTTCTCCAGGCTCATGTCTCGTAAGCCTGGAAGAGTCAGGAGCCCAGGCTCAGAGCCTTTTCTACCTCTATGCCTGACTCAGTTTCATGAAGGAGCAAGGGTTCCCTTGAGTTGCCATCCAGCCCAGGCCTGGAGATCTGCACTTTCATCCTGGAAGGAGGCTTGAGCAGCAGCCAATGCACCTGCAACAATCATTAACGTCCTTTGCCTGTTTGCTCTAGAGATTTGTGGCCCCACTTCCTGGGAATGCCTTTCTCAAGTGCTCAGTGGCTTTTGTAGAAAGTGGCTGACTTCACCAGTGATGAGACCCTGCCGCCCTCTAGCGTCCTCTGCAAGCAGGAGCAGTTTATTTAACAAAATCCTTAATTCTGCCATGGGCTTCAAATTGTGGACTTTGAGAATAACTTCTCCTGCTTCAGGGTTAAAAAAAAAAGAACAAAAACAAAAACAAAAAACAAACAAACAAAAACTCCCAAGGTACACGTAGCAACTGATACCAAGTCTTAATGATGCTTGAGAGAATTAAATGGGTGGTTGGATGAGTCCAGTATGTAGTTGGCAAGAGTTTGTAGTCAGCTGATGGAGCAGCTGAGCACTTTGCAGGGAGAAAATGGAGTTGAAAATAAAGCCTCACATTCTCTTTGTGATTTCTACACAGATGCCCCTGTGGGAAGTCTGGAGAATGGGACAGGACCAGAGGACCACATACTCCCAGAGCCTGGCCTTCGGTACAGGTCGGTATCAAGACACCAAGCCACTTAGTGGATTGTGACATGCTATTTACATCTCTGTGTGTTTTTTAAAAAGATTCAATATGTATACATTGTTCTGCCTGCATGTACTGCATGCTAGAGGAGGGCACCCCATCTCATTATAGATGGTTGTGAGCCTCCATGTGGTTTCTGGGAGTTGAACTGAGGACCTTTAGAAGAGCATGCAGTGCTCTTAACCTCTGAGCCATCTCTCCAGCCCTCCTACATCTGTGTTTTATTCTCACTTGAAGATATGTGATAGCTGTTGGGGTTGAAGGCTGAGCCTGAACTCATGTTTGCAGTTGTTGGGGTCATGGGTGACTGTTCACCCAGATAACACACTTTATGATATACTGTCAGATCTGGGCAGCCCCTCAGTTGCAGAGTGCTTGCCCACTGTGCAAAAAGCCCAGTGTTCCACTCCAGCACCAGAAGGAGAGGCAGCAGCCATCAAGCCTTGTTTGCATGCACTGGTCCTCTCCACAGCTCTTCGGCCACACTGAACACCTCCTCCTCAGCCTTCCTACTTAAAGTTTGTTAGTAGCTGATAATGCTGCTCATCAGCCCTAGTGTTATATGATGTCTAGGTCATAGGGAAAGATGTAATAGCTTTAAGCAATTAGTCTACTGCCTGGCAGCTTGTATGTGCAGAATGCTTTTTTCTTTCACATTAAAAAAAAAAATCAAGATAGAAAACTAAGTTGCCCAGTGTCACTGCTCCTCACAGAGGGGACATTTGCCACTGAGCTCTCCCTAACATCACCTTCACCTCCGTTGCTCTTACTTGCCCCTTTATCTTCATGATTTTAATTGGGTGTCTGAAGTTATCCATCTGTGTGCTCAACTTGGCATTTCAAGGTGAGGAGGTCCTGGCTGCCCCTCACTTTGCTTGGTGTCCTGTCACCCAGAACAGACAGGATTTTTAAAATGACACTGTGAAGAGTCTGATACCACTGAGTCCAGTCTTAAAAAGCATGGTGTCACGACACTCTTCCAGGACCCTGATTCCTTTTGGGTGTGTTTCTGAGCCTTTTCCAATGCAGCAGTGATTGAGGATCCTGAGCCTGAGCCGTGCCTTCTCCCTGTTGTTCACAGACAAGCCAGAATTATTGTTATTAGAGAGTGATTGTAGCTGTGCAGCCAGTCCAGTTATTTGCATGTGTTTATGCTCTGTAAGGGTCTTTGAGCACCAGCCCTGCTTATAGGAGGGATGCTGGGACAGGTTGCTGTTGTCATGACATTACTATATCCATTGCTTGATACATAATCTGTGTCCATGTCTGTCTTCATTTAAAGGCATCTTGTTCAGAATCTACAAGAGATATAGCGCAGTTTTAGAAGAGTGTTTTCCTAGCATGCACAAAGCCCTGGGTTTGATCCCCAGCACCACATAAAACTGGGTATGGTGTTTGGGAGGTGAAGGCAGAAGGAGCAGAAGTTCAAAACCTTCTTTGGCCATATAGCAAGGTCCAGCCTGGGCTACATGAGAGACTATCAGGAACAAACATACTGTTGACTAATTGAAATTCAATAGTGAAGCTACACATTTGTCTGAGTGGAGCTTATATAACATGCATGTGTCTTGTCCTAGGGACATTGACATGCATCCAGGGAATATTTTAACGAGTAAAAGCAACAGTACAAACCACAAGAATGTTAAAACCAAATAGATCCCCGGAAGGATGTGTTTACATGAGTTGGAACAGGAAGGCCATGATATCTTGTCTTACCCGAGCTGCAAACATGCCTACTGAGTGACTCTAACTCCCTCATGAGTGGCTTGCAAACTCATTGTATTGGTTTTGGGGTTACCAGTAAATTTCAGACACATTTGTCGGAGCAGCTGCTTTCTGTTTTTCCAGTAGATTGCTGGAAAAATATTTTTCCTGTGAAGTAGTGTTTTAGGCTGAGTGTAACTTCCTTCTGTCTGCTTTCTGGCAGTTCTCCAGGCCGAGGAAGTCCTCTGAGCAGCCTGTTACCTTCTGCCTCAGTGCCTGAGTCCATGACAGTTCGTAAGTACTCTCTGAGGCTGGCATGTGTGTGCCAGTAGTACCTCTCTGCTTCCTGTATGGGTGTGGGCTTTGCAGGTGGCCATAAAGTTGGTGAGTGCATTCTCGCTGTGCACCTGTTCATGGTATCACTGTAGGCTTCCAGAGCATGGCCAGATTGTGGTGCCTGAAGTGTATCTACCGAAGTGCCTTCTGTATGCAGCCAGCAGCAAGAGACTGCTGTAGCTGAGTTTCCCTTGTGACTCTGGATGAAAGAGTTTTGCTGATGCAATAGTCTAATGATCCTGTGGTGCAAACCATTTCCAGTTCCTCCTCCTGGAAAAAGTATTAGAGACACAGCACTGAAGGGTGGGTTTCAATGGCCTTATGTTACACACACACACTTACAAATCTAGAATTGTTTAACAAGATAGGTGTTGTGACTAGGTCATCAAGTGGGGGTCGAGCTGGTAACCCTGACTAGGTTGGCAGAGGGGTGTAGTATGGGGCTCTGCAGACATCAGAGGTCAGGATTCTTTCTTGTCCTGACTAGTTGTTTTATCTGTTTTCTGAGCTCTAGCCATCTTATTCCTACACCAGGTAGCAGAAAGGAGAGGGGCAGAGGACAGGTTTTCTCTATTTTCCTCCTCCTTTTTCTTCTGCAGTTTTTTTTTCCCCCCGAAGACAGGGTTTCTCTGTGTGTAGCCCTGGCTGTCCTGGAATCACTCTGTAGACTAGGCTGGCCTCAAACTCACTGAGATATGCCTGCCTCCTGAGTGCTTGGATTAAAGTCATGCGCCACCACCACCTGGCTAGTTTTTTCTACTTTCATATCACATTCATGGATAGAGTAAAAATTATAGCAAAATTACAAATAAAGCTGCTATGAACATAGTTGAACAAATGTCCTTGTTGAATGGTGGAACATCTTTCGGGTATATGCCCAGGAGTGGTATAGCTGGATCTTGAGGTAGTGCTGTTCCCAATTTCCTGAGAAAGCACCAGATTGATTTCCAAAGTGTTTATACAAGTTTGTATTCCCACCAGCAATGGAGGAGGGTTCCCTTTTCTCCACATCCTCTCCAGCATGTCCTGTCACTTGAGTTTTTGATCTTGGCCATTATGATGGATGTAAGATAGAATCTCAGAGTCATTTTGATTTGTGTTTTCCTGATGACTAAGGATGTTGAGCATTTCTTTAAGTGTTTCTCCTTCATTCAGTATTCCTGTGTTGAGAATTCTCTGTTTAGCTCTGTACCCCATTTTTAAAATTGATTGTTTGGTTTGTAGCAGCTTTATTTGTAATAGCCAGAATCTGGAAACGACCTAGATGTCCCTCAACTGAAGAATGATAAAGAAATTGTGGTGCATTTACACAATGGAATAATGCTCAAGTATTAAAAACAAGGAAATCTTGTTATTAATTTTTAGGCAAATGGATGGAACTAGAAAAGATCATCCTGTGTGAGGTAACCCAGAACCAGAAAGACATGCATAGTATATACTCACCTATAAGTGGATATTAGCCATACAATATAAGATAACCATACTAAAATCTACAGACCTAAAGAAGCCAAACAACAAGGAGGAACCTAGGGAGTATGCATAAATCTCATTCAGAATGGCAAAGAGGATAGACACCTGAAGTGGTGGAAAAGAGGGAACAGGATGGTTGCCTACCATAGAGGGCCTCTGAAAGGCTCCACCCAGCAGGGGATTGAAGCAGATGCTGAGACTCACTCACAGCCAAACTTTGGACAGAACACAGGGAGTCTTAATGGAAGAAGTGGGGGTGGGGGCCGGAATAGAAGGACCGGGAGGGAACAGGAGTTCCACAAGGGCCCTGCAGAGACTGATGCACCAAGCAAGGACCATGTGTGGAGAGGACCTAGACCCCCTGCTCAGATGTAGCCAATAAGTTACATGTGGAGAACTCCATGTGGGTTCTCTAGTAAGGAGAGCAGGTGCTGCCTCTGACATGAACTCAGTTGCCTGCTCTTTGATCACTTACCCTGGCAGGGCAGCCTTGCCAAGCCACAGGGTAAGAGGATTCAGGCAGTCCTAATGAGACTTGATAAACTAGGGTCAGATGGCAGGGGAGGAGGACTTCCCCTTAGGGTCAGTGGACTAGGGGAGGGTGATAAGGGGAAAAGAGGGAGGGAGAGCTGGACTGGGAAGAGATGAAGAAGGGGCCTACAGTCAGGATATAAAATGAATAAACTGTAAAAGATAAGAATAAATTATACTTTTCTTCCTCATTAGCCTTTGGGTGAAATTTATCATTTCCTTCAAATAACAAAGTGCAGTAAACCCTGGAGCCCATAGCAGTGGTGACAGATGGGGAGTGACTGTCACTCAGAGAAGTTACAGCCCCTTAACAGTACCTCAGGATGCAACAGTACCTCAGGGTGCCCTTTCTCTTAGAAATACAGTAGTTACCTGAGATGGCATAGAAGCATACATATGGCCATGCCACCTGGATCTTTACATCTATGTTTGCACATGAACACTCTCCTTTGTCACTCAGGTGTTTCATCTGTTTTCTAGCATCTGATTTTCCTGGAAGGAGGCCTGTGTGCATCCTTGTTCCTGCGTCCATGTTCCCTATAGGCTGAAGTTCCTGCCCTGATGTGTGGCACTCTCCCAAAGGCTTACAATCCCAAGCTCCCCCCCTTCCCCAGCTGCTAAGGAGGAAACACTGATGTGAGTTCTGTTGCTGTACAGGGTGAGCAGATACTGAAGTCTGTGTGAGGATGACCTGTCTCCTCCTGGTGGCCAGGCATGGTTCCTAAGCCCCCCCCCCCCCGCTCTCTCCAGTGGGGGCTATGGAGCAGGGGAATTGGATTCTCTGTCAGCAGTTCTTGGGACTGCCAAGGATCTGGTCTTTGGGTCTCCTCAGCCATTTCCATCCCCAACAAAGCTACCAGCTGGTTTGTGCCTTTTCCATGAGGACGCGCCTCTTGGTACCACTGAGCTGTGCCCATGGCAGGGACTCAGCCTGTCCTGTTTTCATTCATACTGCCTTTTAGAAGTTAATCCTTGTTGCTAGTCATCTTTTACTTGAGGAGACCTATCAGGAATTTTCAGCAGACCTTCTGAGGGAAGGCATTCATGGACCCAGATTTGACTTGGGTGTCTGGTACTTATATGGCTATGGGGAATAGTTGTGGGTGGCTTTTGTTTGTGGGGTGACCTCCTTAGAAAGGCTTCTCTTGTCTATTCTGCAAGATAAGGATCAGTGTTCCTTCAGAAATGTGGGGGAAGTTACATGCCTCCAGCCACCCTTGCTTCATCTATGAGAGAGATAGGAAGGACCATCTGTGTAGCTCTATAGGGTTAGTCTACTGTAACAGGATTACAGACCAGGAAGCTTTGGCAAACATTTATTTTCCTGTGGTGCCTGGGACAGCAATGCCAAGGTCAGTATTGAGAGAGCTGGTCCCTGTGAGGCGTGTCTTTGGCCGACAGCCTTCCTTCTCTGTCCACCCAGCTAATTTATGCACATGTACACCTCTGGTTCTTACTCTCGTCTTATAAGAATAGCAGAATTATGGGATCAGAGTCTTACTCTTATGAATTCATTTAACCTTGATTACCTCCATAAAGCCCGTTTGAGGTTTTAACCAGCTCCCTGCTGCAATAATGAAATACCCAGAAACCAGGCGATTTATAAAGAAAAAAACAAATAAATCTTATTTAGCTTAATTTTACAGGCCCAAGGGCCTAGCACTAGTGTGTTTTGAGAGCAATTGTTGTTTCTACTTTGACTGGGACATATTACCTCTGTCACCAGCAGGATCCGTGACAAACAGGGCAATAGGCCAGAGGCAGCTCATATGGCCAGTAAAGAGGGACTCTTGGGCTTGGCAACACCATATGCTATTCAGATATTCATGTGTGCACTGTGCAGAGTGTGTGTGTGCATATGTGCGTACGTGCATGCAGTGGCTGTCTCTCAATTCACTGGCATTCTGGCCCAATGAAAGTAAAGGATGAATAAAACCTGAGCAGGATTCACAATGCACATTCCAGTATCTGTCATGGTATCTTGGCTGTGCTGAGGTCTGCACTGCTGGCCACTCAACATGAAAACATGATTGTGATGCTTGCCTTTTACAAAGAATAGTAGCTTTTCAAAACCCCCATAGGAGCCTGTAAGCTCAGCCAAAGGCCCTCAGCATTCTGTGACCTTCCAACTTAGTGAGCACAGTCACCATTGTGAACCTAGGTATGAAGAGCTGGGGAGTGAGCTGAGCCTACGGATCAGTGTTTGCTTAATGTGCACCAGGCCCTGAGTGCTAGTCTCAGCACCTTGGGGTGGGGGGGCTTTTTTTAAATATAAAGGCTATGAACCAAGGGTGAGGGTTCTTATCTATACCACCATTTATCAAAGTCACCCATATCAGTGACTGGCACCCACTGAGCAAAGGATACTTTAGCAGGGGGATGGAGACAGCTTTCTTTGGCATCACAGCAATTACCAGGAGTAAACAAGTCACCCCAGGCACAAAGGCTCAACAGTGTGGCTCCATCCTGCGGCCAGTGAGAACGCAAGTATCATGACAAGCCCAGGGCATCATAGCTGGAGCACACTGTAGAACTGTTGAGAGTCAGCCAGTATCAAAGCTGGAAGTAAAGCTGGGTCTTTTAGGTCCCCAAGCTGCTGCTGCATCCGCCACAGCTAGCCCAGAGATGCTCATTTGGAAACCACACTGAATTTTGTGACCTCACTTGCAGGCATAAAGGCTGTGGCTGTCTGCTTGTTGGAAAAGCCACCCAGACTGGGTGTTTTCCTACTACTTAGCAGATATTTCTTGATGTTTATTTAAGCTTTACTTCATTCACCTACTGTTTAACAGCTGAGTTTCTGTACTATTGTAATATATATATATATTTTAATATGTATATATATATTTTAATCTGTGAGTTCTGAGAAATCACCCCTTCTCCCTTTGATGGCTGTAGAGCGAGCTGCATTTCAGTAACCTCACCACCAGGGGGCACTCTGACACCCTTCTAACTAGGGACCTGACCAAGTTCTGTAAAACTAGGTTGGTGCTCTGATGTGTAAAATGGAGCTAACAATAATGCTTAGTCCTCTGGTAGGATTGCGAGGGTTAAATGCATATGTGCAATTAAAATACTCAAAAGATTGTGTAAACTACATTTTGAAAAGACAAATTTGGGAAAATTATCTGAGAGCTGTGCCTGTTAAACATTCATTAATTTATAGGTGAGACTTAGCACCCTTAAAAGGATTCATTGATGGATAATTATTCCAAATACAGTGTTCAGGCCTCCAAACGGGCAGCGTGATTTTTTTTTTTTTTTAACTAGAGCCATCCCTACCGTGCAGGCCTCTGAAGCTCCCTTTCCTTACGTGAGAATGGATGTGGCTCTTAGTTGGGGATACGTGGCCATGCCTGGAGACATTTGATCTCCCTGTGTGGCAAAGGTTGACTGTGGTTATGCCAATGAAAGCAGACTCTCTGCGTGCCTGGTATCCTTGTGGGTAGGGGCGGGGATGCAGCTAGGTGTCTGCTGAGAAGCTTAGAAGAATGAACCTACTTGAAATGATAGACTTTGTGAAACCTTTGTGGGTGTTTGGTATATCTTCAGCTCTGTCAGCTCTGCTGTGAATATGTCCTGGCAGCAGCAAGTGTGAAAGGGTGAGCACCTTAGAATGGCTGATCTGACCCTGGAGCAGCAGAGATGCACCGGGCGTGTGACACTGGCGCCATTTCTTTTTCGTTAGGACGTGAACGTAGTGTGGATCCCCCCAGCGGACACTCATTGCTGTTTACATCGCCTTTATCCTCCTTCACCTTTGTTTTCACAGCTGACTTTATCTACTCATGTATTAGTTTCTCGAGAGCTGTAGGGAGCCACTTAAGCCTTTCTCTCTGTTGTTGGTGGGAGAGCCCGTTAGCACCATGGGGGGGGTGCCATGGTCTTTCCTCTGTCCTTGCTATCTGCTTCCCTCCTGCCCCCCAAATTGTGGGGTTTTGCTTCTCTGGATGTCCAGGGCTGGTAGCTTATTTCAGCAGTCAGGTGGGCTGGCAGAGGTGATGGGTGTAGAAGTCTTTTACAGGTAAAAGGCACCAGGTGTGTGTGAAGCTTCCTGTGGGGTCATCACCATAGTCATACCTTGCCCATGGCTTTTGGAGAGGTGGGGTGAGCCTGGGTCCACTTTAGAAGGGAATATACTGCGAACTAGAAATGATTTCTCCTTCACTGTTGTTGCTTAGCCACAGATAATCTATGTGGCTTTTGAATCCTGACCCCTGTCTTCCTCTTCTTTCCTGGGACTTGGAGTATGGCATACAAAGAAGGAAGACAAGCAACTTGATTGCTGCCTGTTCCTTTGTTACTTTTGATGTTGAGCCATGACAGAGAGGGCAAGAGAAACACCCTTTATTGTTCAGTGGCCTTACTAAGCAGTCTGTTTTTCCCTTGATATCATGGGAAGGGATTCTTAATCTCAGCGAGGCAGTCTGGCTTGTTGCCTAGCAACACCATTCCAAACACTAGGCAGTTTGAGAAATGAAACTAAGAAGAAATTTGAGAAATAAAAGAATGGGATTTGGAGGCCAGACACAGGGGTGAACAGCCAGCCCAGGACTTGAGATTTTAGGATGAACTGGTAGACTAGTGGCCATTAAATTGGTCATAGTTCAAGCCCTATGTGCCTTAGCCACAGTGACTGTCCCTGAATAGTGCAGCACAGATCCCTCATGCTGGAGACTTGCTTTCCTTCTGAATCTTGGTTCAGTGACTGTGTCAGGAATTGGAAGGTTCCAGATGTGATTTAGACATGCCTCACTTCTTAATTTGTTCATCATATTTCTCAAATGTTTACTAAATGTCTGTTACATAACAAGCATGTTCTAGGTACTGGAGAGGAGGGGTAAGACTCCATTTCTACTTCTTTTAAACTCTGGTCCTCAGTTTTGCCATCACTGAAATACACTGAAATAGACAGGATGAGATTCCCATTGCTGCTGTGAGGACTAAGTGAGGCAGAGTGAGGCAGTCTGGCAGTGCACTCAGCGCCCATGGGCCACTATCAGCTCTTGCACTGTTCAAAGACTGGAAGTGAGACACAGTACGATGTGAGACATGAGGGACACTTGGACGGTAAGCCAGGGAGTCATGTGAGAGTGACACAATTGTTTTGTCACCAGTGGGCACTACCCACCTCCTTGTGACTCTTAGCCATCTGTCCCACCCAGGAGTGAGTCCTGAGTGAGAAATCCTAACAGGAGCCCCCAGATTCCTAGCCCAGTGTCTGAGAGCATACATGCCTTTGAGCTGGTGCTGTGGCTGATGGCCACCGACACTAACACAGATATTCCTTACTGATGCCAGGAGTGGGAGGGAGGAATGACAAGGGTCTGTGAGGTGGGATCCAAAGGGTGGCCCAGTACAGAGGGAAGGAAAACTTTGGGCATAGGTGTGGAAGGGCTAAGGAAGCCTTTGCAGAGATGGGCACACATGCCAGGAAGGGTGGGGTACAGAAGCAGCTTGAGGGTGCCCTTCTTAGCCAAAGCTTGGCTGTGTACTGTGTAGAAAGCACTGAGGAGAGAGCAGAGAGGAAGGTGCTCCCACTAGAGCTATGACTGGCCTGCATCCCATGGGCATGGAGCTTAGAGTGTCACCCAACACCCTGCCCTGTCCTCCCATAATTATTTGATAAAAAGATGAATGTCACTGATCTATACCACTTCAGTTTCCTAGATCTGGTAATGTATTTACTGTCAGATGCAGCAGGAAGAAGAGTCAGAGCTATTTCCCTGGAATTGTGGCTATTACTGGGTCCCAGTGATCTGCCAGCAATGGAAGAGCATTTCCTGTGACACTTCTGG
The DNA here is from genome assembly GCA_028658305.1 of Pachyuromys duprasi. Taxonomy (NCBI): domain Eukaryota; kingdom Metazoa; phylum Chordata; class Mammalia; order Rodentia; family Muridae; genus Pachyuromys; species Pachyuromys duprasi. Next base: position 10,711,438 of record CM053757.1, on the reverse strand, counting down.
TCTTTAGCACAGGAAATTGTTCTCCAGGAAAATCCAGCTCAGGGTCACTCTGCTAAACTTTGTGCAGGCCCAGGTGGTTGAAAGGTGTCTTGTTTCTCTCCTTGTCATGTGAGAGGCCTGGCACTGCGGCTTCACCCACAGCTTGTGGAGGTCAGCTGTGGGTGGCTCTGCCATTCTCACTTGCTGTACTGAAATGTTCTCCATTGTGGAATAGTTGATGCAATGAGCTCTTTGAATTTGGGAACCTGTTGTTAGATTTTCTCACGCACATCTGCTTGAAATCTTGACTATTATATGCCTCACATTCTGAACACTCCTCCAGAGGACAAGTGGCATTGAGGAATAAAAACTGCAAAGCATGCTGGAGACCTGCATTGTACTACTATGTCCCTTTGTGTGCCACTCTGTGTCAGCCTATGTGATGTGTGGAGCTGGCTCTGAGTATAACTCTGCTTGCATATTACTAAAGCTTGTGTGTGCCTTCCTGTATGTGTGCTTAGTGCGTGTACATGCAAGTTGGGCTAGAGGACAGTCCCAGCTCTTGTTCCTCAGGCATCTTTGGTTTTTTTTTTTTAATATTAAATTTTTTTGTGATTATAATTATGTCATGTTCTCTTTTCCATTCTTCCCTCCAAACCCTCCCATGGTCTCCTCCTTGTTCTCTTTTAAATTCATAGCCTCTTTTTTTCATAATTGTTGTTATATGTATACACACGCACACACATACACACACCCCTAAATAAATAAGTACAACCTGCTTTGTCTGTTGAATGTTACTTGTATGTATGTTTTCAGGGCTGACACTTGAAGTTGGATAACGAATTCTGTGTTCTTCCCTGAGGAAGACGATCTGACTCTCATCATTCCTACAGTTGCCTGTAGTTCTTTGTGTAGGATTGAGGACTCCTGGGCTGTCCCTCATCCACACTAGCATGTCCACCTTGTTTTCTGAGACAGGGTCTTTCATTGTTTGGAGTTTGTCAAGCAGGCTAGACTGGCCCATGAAGTGGGTCCAGGATTTCCGGTGTCTCTACCTCCCTAGTTCTGGGATTACGACTGTATCATCACTGTTTTTTGTTTTTATTTTTTTGCTTTTTTGGGGGTCTGGGCATTGAAGGCATGTCCTTGTTCTTGCTGCCTGAGTCATCTCCCTTGCCCCTTGTTAAAGGCTTCTTTCTGCTCAGTCCCAGCTTATCTATAGAGGAAAGAGATGGATGCTTACTTTGGGAGTTTTTTTTTTTTTTTAAATTTTTTTTATTATAGTGCATTTTGGGAAAGACTAACAGCCACTCATCCACAAATCCTTACTAAAGCTTAAACATTTAGAATAAAGTTGAATTTTGTCTCCTAAGTGGCTGTGGTGACCCACACAGGAAGTTGTCTTTTCTCAGGTGCTGAGTTAATGATGGGAAACTGAGAAGATGGCGCCAGCGGTGTCCATGGTTCCGAGGACTAATCCCAGAAGGCCCTGAGCTCATCATTGTGGCCCGTCACAGTGATGAGCCATATTCCTTGAAGTGGAATGATTACCCTGGAGAAAGAGTTCTGCAAATTTCTTCTGGTGTTGGTGCTTAGTCAGTGACTGGATGAAGAAATTGGGAGCTAACCCTGTTGCATAGAGAGCTCAGCAGTGGGTGTCCTGTCAGCCCTGCGTAGGAGTTGATGAAGACTGATTGCTTGTCCACCTGCCATCCATCTTCATAGCTCTCAGCCTCTGTGCAGGGACAGAGTAGACACCTCCATCTAACTAGCTGGAAGGAGGAGAGAGGCTGTATGATGTCTGCTGTATGATGTCACTGGGGACCGAGATGCTTGGCTAACATAAATTTGTTTTGTATATTCCTGGCCAATATTGTTGCTCAGGCTTGCTTGGCAAAGATACTGAGTAGCACTTGCAGAGTAAGATGGGATTTGCATTTGGGACCTAGTCCCCTACCATTTGGGTACTCTGAAGGACCCTCCCTCCGTAAGTACTGTATCACCTAGCCCCTTCCTTAGCCCAGGAAGCATTTCTTGATCTTTCATCCCTCAGGCTTTTTAGTGATACTTCCTCTGTCTGCTCATGTCTGTGTATTTGCCTGATGGTCTTTCCTCACATGTCTCTAGGCTCTCTGAGGGCAAGAGTCAGAGGTCAGCGGACATCCTCATTTCTCATGCTTTAGTTCACAGATGCTCCTTGAATTATGATAGCTTCATTGTGATATCAGAAGCATTTAATAAGCCTAACTTACCAGGGCCTTAGAGTAGTGGCATAGCCTGTGGTAATGCTTGGCTGTTGCCCAGTGTAAAGAGACTATCATATGCAGAAATGCTACTCCAGGAAAGCATAAGAATTCAAACTTGGGCCTATACTTCTGTTGAACATGTGTTGGCTTTTGCAGCATTGTACATCAGGGGCTGCTAGCACCTTTTTCAGTGCCAGATACTTGAAAGTGTTAAGTAATTGTTGATCAAGCGAGCAAATGAGAATCAAAGCACTGTGTAGAAGGTGAGTAGTCTGTTTCCGCTTCTGCGTGTGTGTGTGTGTGTGTGTGTGTTGACTGCCCATGCCAGGCCTACACTGGTGTTTGAACCTCAGTGTCCTCAGGATGTCTCTGCAGGGAGCTGCTTTGATCTATCAGTTCTTCATGAGGAGTGGAAAAATTGTTCCAAGTGATTGGATTACAATTTGTCCGACTACTGCTGGAATCTTAAGGTCACAGAAGGAGATTGAGACATATTTTAGGAAATATTTTCCAGAAATAGTAGGAAATGTTGCTACAAAAACAAAGGAAATCAGGGGAAGGTCGGTGTGGTGCCTTAGAGGTTTCTTGTTTTTGGTTTTTGAGACAGGGTTTCTCTGTGTAGCTCTGGCTGTCCTAGAACTCACCGTGTAGATCAGGCTGGTTTCCAAATCAGAGACCTGTCTCCTGCAGCCTCCCAGGTGCTGGGATTAAAGGTGTGTGCCACCACCTCCAGGGTTGTTTTTGTTGATATATCAATTACTGTCTGCTGTACAAAAGAGGACAGTTATACACCACTGCAGCTGAGGTGGCAGGAGGGTCCCCCGAGGCTGAGCGCTTGTCGAGCAGTCCTCAGGACAGGGAAAGCCTTCCTGGAGGCAGAAGAAATGGAATGCTTTTGTCCCAGTCTGACACTCTTTGGGAAGCTCTGATGGAAGAAGAGACAGGGTGGGATTGAGATTGGGAGCAATCTTCTTTCTGCTTGGGGTCAGGCTCCTACAGTTCATTCCCCTGGGAAGTGGTCCACCCACTGTAGGAGATGCCATTACTAGGAAAGTAGATGCATAAGCCAAAGGAAGCAAGCCAGTAAGCAGTGTTCCCCCGTGGCTACTGTTCAGTTCCTTTCTCCGGGTTCCTCCTTGAGCTCTTCCTTTCACTAATCTGATGGAGGCCTTTCCTGCTGTTACAGACACTATTTTCAGCGGAAAGCAATAAGAATGTCAGAGTATTGGTGCTTTCTCTCTATCAAGAAAACAAAATCCTCTTTCTGGTCTACCTCACAGCTTCCCTTTGTGCCTCACTGATCAGAACTCAATCCCCTGGCCCTTCTGGCTCAAGGTAAACTGGGAGAGCGGTGTTAACCTGTCCTGTATGTGGAGAATGGAGAGCCCATGTGCTGCAGTGTCTTGTGACAGCCCTCCTCCCCAAACACTGCTTGGAATGCTGTGAGTTTGCTTTAGGAAAGTCTAGTGAGGGAGAGGCCCTTCTGAGACCCCAGGAAACATGGAGAGTATTTTGGGGGTTTCATGTAGGGCCTGGGAAACTGCTGCTAAAAAGCCATTGAGTCATTTGTCATGGCATGGAAGGAAGGACTGTCATCTCGTGATTGTAGGATAGCAGTAGGGGTATTAAGTCCATGAACACCAAATGTCAGTAGTTGTTCAACTTCTAGTCACACCAACATGGCTGGCTCTGGGTAATCTAGAGCTCTTAGCTCAGGAGTACAGCTTTGTGCCTAGCACAGACAGAGGGGTACAGGCAGCTGGACATGGGGCTCCCTCCTGCTCCATGAGAATGTCCTGGGTATTCCACACCATGCTGGAGGTCATCAGAGTGTTGGATAAAGTGCTTGTTGCATTTGGCTGTGGGCAGCTTGACAAGCTCTGGGTGCTTGAAGCTCCTGGTAGGTTCCATTGTTTGCTGGCAGAGTGTCGTTTGGACTCTGCTTCTGTGACTTGTTAGGTAGCTGTCCTCAGCTCTGTGGCACAGCGCCTGATAGAAACAGTTTAAGGACCAGTTTTTGCTCCTGGTCTCAGTCCATCATGGGAGAAGAGATGATGACTAGGAGGCCTATTCATGGCAGGGGGGATTTGTGGCATGGCTTGTTCAGATCCTGGTGATCAGAAAGCAGAGAGCTGGGGTGGGAGACAGAAAGTTACCGTCTTCAAGACCCACCCACAGTGATTCATCTCTGCCATAGTTACAAAGGCTCCACCTCCCCAAACCTGGGTTTCAGCCTTTTACCTCCAAACCCAACAGTGAGCCCCGCTTGCCTCCACTTTAAGTTCACGGAGCTGCCTCCTCATCCCTTCCATTCTTCCCAGGAGTGAGGAAATGGAAGAATGGTGACAGTAGCTTAGCACTCTACATTGTATAAAACACCTCATGCTCCTTTCCCTCAGGTAACCTCCATAACTTTGAAGGCACACAGAAGGCTCCTTACTCACTTTTCCCTTCAACTCATCTCCTTAACTTTAAAGACACACAGTAGACTCCTCATTCTTTCTTCCCCACAAACTCATCTCCATAATTTTGAAGGCATACAATAGGATCCTTATTTTCTTTCCCTCATCAATAACTCTCCTTAACTTTGGAGGCAAGCAGAAGATACCGTCACCCTGTTCCTGGACCAGGGCTCAGCAAAGGCAGATAGGGCACCGATGGCTGAACAGGTGGTGTGATGGGATGAGGTTTATAGCCCATCCATATTGATGGTGGAACTTGTGGTCTATAGAAGGGCTTTGTGATTTTCTTCTGAAATTTCACAGTGTGGGATATGTCTGGGCCCTCCCAGTAGCTGGGTGCTTTTAATTAATTGCAGATTATGTGTGAATCTGTGTGAGAGTTGCCAGTGCAGTGCGTGTGATACCACAGCCTGAGGGTGGGTGGAAGCTGCGCAGCTTGACATCCTAATTATTCATGAGTTCTCACATGCAGTTAGTCTTCCATGCCATGGGTTAACCCCACCATTCAACCATGCATGAAGCTCATTCACAACAGATGCTGGCATTTTAGCCCTGGGCCATGGCAGACTGGCAGCTGTGGGCAAGTCATGGCCATGTGTTTTCTGGTCATACTTCAGCTGGTTGTCCAGCTGAAGACAGGAGCAGATGGAGGAGATCCTTGACCACCATATCCACAGTTTCATCTACTCCTGGGGAGTCATTGCATTTCAGAGCTGGGAGGCTTCTTGATGGGTCAGCTGGTCCAACTTGCTCCTTTATAAATTGAGCATCTGAGGCCCTGGGTGCAAAAAACCCAAAGAAGATTGCACTTAGCATCTGCTTCCCAGTCCCATCTGCCACTTGTTGTGGCCCCAAACAGGAATGAGGTCATTCTTCTCACCCTCCATTTCTCCTTCATTACAGACCATGTTGATTTCAGTGCCAACTCAGTATGACATCCAAGTTGTGCCATATGAGGTATAACTTGTTTAGTTCCAAGTGACAAGCTGATCTAAGTAAAATAAGGGGACAACACTTGCAGCACATTCGCATTTAAGGCACTGTACCTTTGGGTCTGATTGCTCTCCCGTCGTCCTCCCAAGGCTCTGCTGAGTGAAGGGGTGGAGCTAGGCGAAACATGCCCGTGACCTGTGGCCAGGAGGACCCACCTCACATCCGAGGCCTAAGAACGTCAACTCCACTGAAGCCACTAGAGAGCCTGCCCCCTTCTTTCTGGAATGCAGCTGTGGTATTGGGCATACATGCATGTATGCACACATGCACACACACCAACCATACCCGGGGCTGTGGGTTCCTCTGTCAGATGGCCTGTGTTCCTAGTCCTGTGTCACCATTCCTTTGTGACCTTGGCCAAGTCACTTCTTGACTTCCAGATTTCTTAGCCTGTAGAGTGGGGTTGATCCCAGTCTTGCTTTGGGAGGTGATTTGGAAAAAATTGAGATTCAGTGTCACTCAGTACCTGGCACACAGTGCACACTCTGCTGGCAGTTATTAAAGGAATGTCGCATGGTTTTTTCACTGTAGAAGGGATACCACCAATACCTGAAAATAAGGAATTTGCTTATCCAGGCATCTTCTTGAAGGTTAGCATGGTACAAAATCAGCATGTGCAGAGGTACACCTGGAAGCCAAGGCTCCTCTCTATCTCCTTATGCTTCTTCCATTCTCAGCACAGTGTGCCCGCCTGCTTCTGCTGGGTGCCCTCTGTCCCCTTTAGTACTGTGGCACTGCTGCTGCTGCTGCACTTCCAGTGAGCAGATCTGAAACTAGCCTGGGAGGATTAAGGAAGCTTGCCTGTGTGCTATTAGACTAGTCTTAGGCAGCTTTCCCGTAGTACTGTGACGCGGTACCTTAAGAAGGAGGGTTGTTAGGGAGATAGTTCAGCCATAAAAGTGCCTCTGCACTATCATAGAACCAGAATCCAGATACCCAGGACTCACAGAAAAGCCAGACATCCTGGCACACTTCTATAATTCCTGTAATAGGGGTCAGAGGCAGGCATATCCCTGAAGCTCACTGGTTAGCCAGCTTAGCTGAGTCAGTAGGCTCCAGGATCAGTGAGAGATCTTGTCTCAAGAAATACAGTGGAGCTGGGTGTGGTGACATACTCCTTTAATCCCAGCACTCAGGGAGGCAGAGGCAGGTGCATCTCTGTGAATTTAAGGCCAGCCTGGTCTATAAAACAAGTCCAGGACAGCCAAGGTTATAACAGAGAATCCCTGTCTTGAAAAAACAATAAAAACCAAAACAAAACAGAACAGAACGAAAAGAAAAAAAAAGAAATATAGTAGAATTGAGGAAGATTACTGATGTCAGCTTCTGCTCTGTCTGTGCACAGTTGTATACCTGTACATACATACCCATGCGTGCACACAGATAAGTTCATGCATATGCACACTTACAATACACATACAGAGACATACAACACATATATAAAAAAATGGTGAAGGAGCTGGCGGTTTTGGGGGATGAACTTTTCACCTTAGACTATGGCCAATTTCATCCATAACTTTGAGGAGGAGAGGGTCCAGTGCTGCTGTGACTTACCTGAAGTTTCCGTTGATCACAGTTTGGTAGTATGCCAAGGCTGAGCTGTTTCCTCCAACCCCTGTTGAACTCCCTACAGAAAAGATAATTTAAAGTGGTAAAACTGGTAGCTTCAAACACCTTACAGTTAAGAAAACTATGCTGAATGGTTTGGTGGCCACCAAGGTGTGGAGGTGGGTTTATATTGGAGAGATCATAGGCAAATGTGGCATCATTGGCTGTGATCTTTGAAGACCAGTCTTTAACATCTGACTTTGAGTTGTTATTTGAATGTTCTTCGAATGTAATGAGACTGCTATCTGAATGAAATACTAGCGGTTGAATAAGAAAAATGGTGAAGGAAAGGTTGTTTTAGGGTCATTGCTTCAAAGCTTTCAGTTCCAGGTTGCTTGACTGTGGTCTTCCAGTCTGTGGCTAGACACAGCGTTGCAGTATTGCAGTGGGAGTCTGAAGTGCAGGAAGCTGCTCACCTCTGGGGAACAAGGAAAGAAGGCAGGCATTAGGGTTCTAATGTCCCTTCAGGGCATATGTCTTGGTTACCAAACTTCTGTCCACTAAATCTCACTTCTCAGAGGGTCCAGAACCTTCCAGCCATTGCACTCTGCACCAAGCCCTCAACTCTGAAATCTTTGGGGTGAATTAAGATCCAGACCATAACAGGGCACACTTGTCAAATTTCAAACGTCTCCCAGAGAAAGTACAGTAATTTGTCAGGACCAAGGACAGGGACCTCCTCCATCTGGCTGCATAGCAGGAATGGAGAACTTATCTGTGACCCTGACCTTCTTATCTTTGAGCCTCAGTCTGTTCATCTGGAAAATAGAAATAGTAGCAGTGTGTGTCTCTGAAGATTATTACCAGCGTTGTCTTTGAGGATGGTTGGGAAGACTGACTGAGGCAATGTCTGTTCTTTACTCTGGCCCACGGTAGGAGCTTTTGAATGTTGGGGACAGTAGTCAACCCCACTGCCAGCTGTTTCAAGCCCTCCACTCTTCTGGGGATCCTACACCTGTGCTTCCCAGGCATGGTTGCACATTGGCCTCTGCTGAGGAACTTTTAAACAAAAACACCAGTGCCTGGGTTCTGTGGATTGAGTCAGCCAGCTCCTGGGGAGAGCGTTGCAGAGGGAAGGAATGTGCAGCCTGCCACTCCATCGGTCAGAGTGTGCCACTCTCTGCTCTGTCTTTCTGCGCTGTCACGGGGGTGGGGAATGGAGTGAGAGGGGAGTGGCTATCCTTTCCTTCTGTTCCACAGAAGGGCCTGTGCCAGGGATGTTTCTGTTGTCAGCTTCCTTTCTCTGCACAGCCGCTCCTACTGCCTCTGGAGGACTCCTGCATTCAGGAGAGATGCAGAGACAGGATTTGGGGGTGGCGTCCTTTGTCCCTCGATGACAGTAGCCTGTGAATGTCAGTGATGCTACTATGATGGCTGGTGCTAGAGAAACAGGCAGCATCTGATCAGGTAAGCTAGTCAGCCTCTGCCTTCAGTGTGTTCCTTTCGGCCTATGGAAAGTTTCAGACTCCGTCACTGTGAGGTTTCGTACCAGCAGGGAAGCACCTGCCCCACCAGCACTGTTTGCTCAAAGGGAGCCAGTGGTCTCTCAAACTCTCCAGGGTAAAGTCTCAGGCCAAGGTGGGGGCACGTGGGATAGGACATGACCCATCCACAGATTCGGTGAGTTTTTGCTGGCCCTGGTATAGTATAATTCTCCACTCAGCTCAATGTGGTGTATTTGTGTGTTGGATGTTGTGTTGCATATATACTGAGTACAATCACATGGTAGGGCAGCAGGGTGGCCCCTCCTTTTTAAGACGCACCATCCTCTTCATGCTGCCATTGCTTTAGCTGTTTCTCAGGGACTAGTCGCTAGTTTCTGCTTCTCATAGATTCTCGTGAATGTGGCACTGTCTAGTTCAAACTTGTATTCCTCTTGTTACCTTAACCTTGGGTGCTTTTCTGGTGTCTGCCATATATCTCTCATTGAAGCCATACTCTGAGACATGCTTCTGCTCTCACTTGCTCCTCTGCACACAGTGATAAAGTGCAGAGGAAAGCCTGGTGTGTTTACTGGTTAGCCTTTACAGCAGTGTTCTGGGCATGGCTGTTCTCACCTTTCCTGTTCACCTCCTATCTACAACTTCAGCCGGATCTCTAATGTTAAAAACCATTTGAAGGGGGCTGTAGAGATGGCTCAGAGGTTATGAGCACTGGCTGTTCTTCCAAAGGTCCTGAGTTCAATTCCCAGCAACCACACAGTGGCTCACAACCATCTATAAAGAGATCTCGTGCCCTCTTCTGGTGTGTAGGCACACATGCAGGCAAAACACTGTATAAATAATAAATAACATTATAAATATAAAATATAAATATAATATATAAACATTAAAAAAACATTTGAAGTGAACACGGTGAAAGCTGTTGGCTGTCTAGTACTGGGGGCACTGATAGCTGCCACATGGTCTCTGAACACTTAATAAGTGAGATGCCGTTACTTGAGACAAAACAGAAACCTGTGTGCCCCCATTGTAGGAGTAACTGGTGATCCTCGGGAGTTAACATTCTCACCCTGGAGGATGTCAACAAAGGACACACTGAAGACAGAGTCCAGTACTTTTTACCACAGCACAGGTGCCCTGCAGTAGATGACCACATGCCCAGCATTGGCCTCATCTTAGGATGGAATGCTATCCAGGCCTGAAAAGGAATGGAGAAACTAAGCCTGCTTCATCTGAGTGAGTTCTGAAAATGTGCTAAGAGAAAGAAGCCACACACAAACGATCGCAGGTTGGATTTCCTTAGGAACTGGAATCCCTAGGGTGGGTGTGCAAGGTCGAGATGGGTGGGGTGGGGAGAAGAGCACCTGCTTAACTGGCAGTGAGTTCTGTTTTGGGTTGGAAAGATGTCCCACACAGGTGCTAATGACCACTCAGCAATACTAGATTTCTACTTTAAAATGGCCAGTTTTATGTCATGTTAATTTCATCTCAATAAACTGTTAAAGCAACTGCAACAATCACAGAGTTATGCTGCCTCCCTCCACTTCTTTAAGTGGCCCTTCAGCATTGTTTTGTTTGTTGTTGTTGTTTTTTAATTGATTCCAAGCAAATGTCATGGTTTTAGTTTGGTGAATACCTCTAAAAAGCTGAACTACCTGTGTCATTCTTAAAAACTTTAGAAAGTAAAATAGAAACCTCTTTTTTTTGAGATAGCAAAAATATTTTGTTTATTTTTGTTAATTTTCTTTTTTTTTTCTCTGCATAGCTCTGGCTGTTCTAGAACTCACTCTACAGACTGGGCTAACCTCTAACTCAGAGATCTGCCTGCCTCTTCCTCTCTCGTGCAGGGATTAAAGGCCTGTGCCACCACCACCTGCTTTACTTTTCTTAACTTTTCGTTTCTAAAGAATAACAGGTGAATAGTTTTGGGGACAGTGAGCTATATACCACTAGAGGGACTGAAGCAAAGATGCAAGACATGGAGTCATAGTGGTGGTGCATGCCACCTATTTGTTATTTATACAGGGTCTGCCTGCATGCCAGAAGATGACACCAGATCTTACCATAGTTGGTTGTGAGTCACCATGTGGTAGCTGGGAATTGAACTCAGGATCTTTGGAAGAACAGCCAGTGCTCTTAAACCTCTGAGCCATCTTTCCAGCCCCTTCTCTCTCTCTCTCTCTCTCTCTCTCTTTTTAAGTTTTTTTCAGCTTTATTTAATTGCTAAAATTATATTTTTTTCAATGTATTTTTTATTAATTTATTTTTTTGTTATCAATCACAGGTTAGGTACTTTGCATCCCAAGTGTAGCCCCCTCCCTCATTCCCTCCCACCCTCCACAACCCTCCCTCATCTCCTTCCTGCCCCCTCCAAGTCCACCAACGGGGGAGGACCTCCTCCCCTTCCATCCAACCCCAGCTCATCCTGTCCCCTCAGCGCTGGCTGCAATGTCCTCCCCTGGGATCTAGCCAGTCTGTCACTCCTCGGCATGTATGGGGGTGGGTAAAAGAGTCAGCCATCAAGTTCAAGACTGAAACAGTCCCTGTTTCCCTCACTAGGGTCTTCAGTCCAACACCGAGCTATCAT
>CM053757.1:10679121-10699621 GCA_028658305.1 Pachyuromys duprasi | reverse complement strand
TCCAGATGATCTGTTGTTGTAGAGGATTGTTTTGGAGATTCTGGGTTTTTTGTTTCTCCATATGAAGTTGAGTATTTTTCTTTCAAGGTCTGTGAAGAATTGTGAAGGTATTTTGATGGGGACAGCCCCTTCTCTTAATAGACTATTCTTAAAGGACTATTTCTTGATTTTTGACACTGAGACTATGTATATGTATATATACAGATATAGGAATAAAAATATATATGTAAAATTTTAACAATGAAGGAAACGCTCCCTTAGCCTCGGTCTCTACTTTCCTCAGGTCCCGGTCCTCGGTGCTGTCCTCTCTAGCCGTTTCTGAGTGCGGTATCGGTGCTCCCTGTGGTTACTCTGACATAGGCTCCATCCAGCTCTGTATGTTTGACAAATCTGCCACAGTTCAGAAAGGTGTGTTATCAAAAAGGTCAGGCACATGTGTGCTTCTTACTTTGGTACTGATCAAGGCGCCAGGAACTCAAGCTTTGCAGCAGGGAGTTCCACAGTGGTGGTTCGCAGCACAGTCATCTGAGCTGCGTGTGAAGACCATTGCTAACAGAGCTCAGGCTCAACTTTGTGGGAAGCATGGGTTCCAGCTTCTCAGAGCTGTCAGAAATGTTGGCAGCTTGCACTAGGACACCTAGGACAGTGGCTCTTTCTCTGTGCCCACATCTGTCTGAGGACCTCCTGCTTGCCTGTCTTTTCCCAGGTTGCCCTGTCTTACATAGAATTTGAAGGAACTGTCCTGTTGATTAGAGAGTTGAAAACCAGGCCTGAGTATAAACTCACAGGCCAGAGATTAGTTGGGAAAAAAGTGGTTAAGGGAAAAAGAGCAGTGATTATGTGGGAAACAGGCTGCCTGGTGGCAGAAAGGAATAGGTATTACATTGAATTCTTGGAGACTTTTGGAGATGTTGATGATGATGTGTGTGCGTAAGTGCACACACAGCATGGTGACTTGTAGGGGATAGAGGAAACCCCAGAAGCTGGTCCTTGCCATATAACTTGTTTGTGACAGTTGGTAATGACCACCAGGCTAGCTTCTGGGTCTCTGCAATCTCTGCCTCCCATCTCACCACAGGAGAGCTGTGTTACACAGAAGAGATTTGGGTTACTTCTTCTTATTTGGCTTTACATGGGTTCTGGGAATCTGAACTCAGATCCTGATGTTTACTTCTTAGCCCCCACCCCCTTTTTAAAGGAAGTCTATTCCGTTGCTTAAGGGGACTTTCCCATGTAAGATATAACTCAATGGCCACCTTGTCCCTGGAGACACCATAACAGGAGCCTGTACTGGTAGAATTTTCTCTTGTCATAATGAAATAAGGGACAGGCACCGTCCATAAATGTTAACAAGGGAGGGGAGGGGGTGGGCAGAAAGTGGCTTCTGAGGCTTAGGGGTTGGAGGGCCTGTATTCTTCTCATTGTAAGCACACTATTATCCTGATTTCCAGCACCTGCCTTAAGATTTATACACTCAGTCTCTGGAGACAAATACTCTGTGTGTGAGTACATGTGGACATGCTTGCCTGGAAGAGAATGCGATGACTGATGGAGGGGACGAGGGTGTGGGACTTTCTCAAGAAGTTAGAAGATGACTTTCTTCCTTCTTCTGTGCCTAACATTTTTCTTACATTTTCCACCCGCTGCCATGGGTTTCTAAAACCCTTATGGATTCTGATCACGCAGAAGCAATTGTTTTCAAGCTGGGTGGGGCCAGGAGTTTATCAGACCTCTGATTTTCTGAAGGCAGGTGGAGGGCAGTTGGAAGAGTTGGTGGAGCCCTCCAGCTGATGTGTGGGGTGATGGGGTGGAGTGAGCCCATACTCAGCTACTGTGCACATCAGGGGACAGGCTTGACACGGCAGCCTGCCTTAGGGTTCTGTGCCCCTCCCTTTACTAGATGTATGACCTGGGTCAGTTCCTGTCCTAGTGTGTCCTCTGTCTCCTCTTCTGTGTTGTGGATAGGAGTGTCTGTGCTGCTACCACTTCTCACCTAGAGAGATCATCTGGAAGCCTTGCACATTGCTGGGCACACAGAAAGCAGCCCCAAGTACTGGCTCCTGGCCATCTCAGCACTTGGAACTGGCCTGAGATACTGACTGAAACTGTAGGTGGGGAGGGGATGAAGAGGGATGCAAGAGGAAGAAACAGAAGAAAAAGCTGGAATGGGCCTGAGGTTGATTTCAAGTTCTGTTTTGAAGCTCAGTATAGTTTATCCTTTCTCTGGTAGATAAAAGGGAATGGGCAGGCAGACAGTGATATAAGAAGCACCATGTTAAGTTCATAATGATGATGTAGGTTAAGTATATACCCATAGAAGAACATTTTTTATTTCTGTACACATGGCCTCATGAGCTTTCTCTTTAAATATAACCAAGTATGGGCCTCAGGGGAGTGTTTGTGAAAGGCTCTGAAAGCCTATTGGAAAGATGTCTTATAAAGCCAGAATTAACACACTAATAGGTTATACTTGTGCTGTCTGTGTATCTAGATATGCTCTGTCTACTCAACATATAGTCATCATTTCCTTTTTGGTCTAAGAGGGATTGTAAGACCTGATAGCCTCAGGTTTATCCTCTCCCTTCACACTGCAATTTATTCAGTGTGTGAACAATTTATTCTTTGTGTGAACAGGCCAGTGATGTTGGTCTCTGTGTCTCTGCCCATGTTTAGTCCCTGTGTGTTGAGCTGGGTTTTTGTTTTTCTAAGCATTTTGAAATCATATTGATGGGTCCTGTGTCCATTTTGGGTGGGGAAATGGGCACGGATTTGTTGGCTCACTCATGAGCTTTAGGTCAGGACAACGACATGTAGGAACTTTTCACCCCTTCCTGCTGCCCACCTCCTTTCCTGTTGTATATATCACGTACCACAGACTCAGGATGGTAAACTCTGTACTTGGGCATGAATGCCTGTCAGCGGGGCAGGAAATTACAGCTGTGAACCTGGTGTTTAGTGTTCTTGGATGAGGCCTTAAGCTTGTTATTAAAGACAATTGACATTTCTGCCCAGCCCATTTGACAGTCAGTTCCTGGAGCTGAGGGCAGGTTTAGCAGTGGGCCACAGTGAGCTGTTTACTCCTTTGTTAATTCACTTCTTCACCTGACCCTTGACTCATGTAACAGCTTACAAGTGTGTTCCATCGTCAGGTTCTGTGTTAGGCATTGGGTCCCCCATTCTCTAGGGACTCTTAGGATGGCTGGGTTGAGGCTTTGGTGGCCTGGAGTTTGAACAGCTAGCCTCCACCAGAAAATAGATGTGTGCGTGTGTGAGAGGAACTTAGAAAGAAGGGTCCGGATGATGATGGGCAGATGCAGGCCCACTCCAGTTCAGATGATGGAGGCATTGGACCTCACAGGAGCCTGGCAGCTGTGGAGGATATACTGTATGGGTTGTTCTGTTTTCTGTAGCTTCATGGTCTCTTCAAGTCAGCCTTGAAGAGCACCTTTTGCTCCTGCCCCCTCAGGTACCTGTCGTGTTCCTCAGGAGGCCCTGCGAGTACTTAAGATAATCAATACAGATTGTCTGTAATTTTGATTCCTCTGCAGCTTTGCCCCAGTGTGAGGCTGTGAGCTTTGATACATGTATGATGCTTTACCTTGTCTCTGGACTTTCAGTGAAGCCTCTAATCAGAGGGCTTTATGTGCTTGTGTTTGCATTTATCTTATTTAGTCTCTGACCTGGTGACTAAAGAACCAGGGCAAACTGTCCAGCAGTTTAATTTCTCCTGTAAGGATGTCAATGCCAACTTGGCCTCTTGGCAAATGAGGTTTTAGCTCATGGACCTGTGGACTGACTTAGAACTAAGTGGTGCTCTTTGGCCAGATGCGTCTATTTCTGCTTACCTTTATCTCTCCCTTGATAGACAATGGCCTATTCATTTTGAGAAAATTCTATATGATTGACTCAATTGGAGGCAGCTATCACCAGTGTCTTTTATTTTTTTATTTTTTTTAAATCACAGGTCACTCACTTGTATCCCAGCCGTAGCCCCTTCCTTCTTTCCCTCCCAATCTCACCCTCCCTTCCTCATTTCCTCCCTGCCCCCTTCCAAGTCCACTGATAGGGGAGGTCCTCCTCCCCTTCCATCTGATCCTAGCTTATCAGGTATCTTCTGGATTGGCTGCAATGTCCTTATTTGTGGCCTAGCAAGGCTGCTCCACCCTTGGTGGGGAGGGGAAGCTCAATGAGCCAGTCATTGAGTTCATGTCATAAATAATTCTTGTCCCCCTTACTAGGGAACCCGCCTGGATACTGAGCTACCATGGGCTACATCTGAGCAGGGGTTTTAGGTTATATCCTTGCATGGTCCTTGGTTGGAGAAACAATCTCATAGAAGACCCGTGTGCCCTGATATATTTGATCCTTGTGGAGCTCCTGTCCTCTCTAGGTCTTACCAACTCCCCCTTATTTCATATGATTCCCTGCACTCTGCCGAAGGTTTGGTTATGAGTCTCAGCATCTGCTTTGATACACTGCTAGGTAGAGTCTTTCAGATGCCCTTTGTGGTAGGCTCCTGTCCTGTTACTTGTTTTCTCCTACTTCCAATGTCGATCCCCTTTGTCTTTCTAGGTGAGGATTGATCATCTTACCCAGGGTCCTCTTTCTTGTTTATCTTTTTTAGGTGTACAGATTTTAGTATGCTTATCCTATCTTATAGGTCTAGTACCCACCTATAAGTGAGTATATACTGTGTATCTCTCTGTTCCTGGGATACCTCACTCAGGATGATCCTCTCCAGATCCCACTATTTGCCTGCAAAACTCATAATTTCCTCATTTTTAATTGCTGAGTAGTATTCCATTGTGTAAAAGTATCACAATTTCTGTATCCATTGCTCAACTGAGGGACATCTGGGTTGTTTCCAGCTTCTGGCTATTATGAAAAAAGCTGCTACAAACATGGTTGAGCAAATGTCCTTGTTGTGTACTTGAGCATCTTTTGGATATATGCCTAGGAGTGGTATAGCTGGATCCTGAGGAAGCAGTATTGCTGATTGTCTGAGAAAGTGCCAGATTGATTTCCAAAATGCTTGTACAATTTTACATTCCCACCAGCAATGGAGGAGGGTTCCCCTTTCTCCACAACCTCTTCAGCATGTGTTGTTTTTTATCTTAGCCATTCTGATGGGTGTCAGGTGAAATCTTAGGGTCATTTTGATTTGCATCTCTCTGATGGCTAAGGATGTTAAGCATCTCTTTAAGTGTTTCTCTGCCATTCTATACACCAATTCTTCTTGGTATAGATGAGCTGGAGGTCTGTCACAACAGAGTTTGGGAGCTGGTTGGGAATAAGGTAGGGCAGGCCTGTGATTTCATAGTGAAAGAACAAAGGTGAACCAAAGAAGAGCACCTCTGAATTGGGGTTCAGATAGACCCTTCAGGAACATGTGTTAAAACACAGAGGCAGGTGAGGGGGCAAAGTTTGATATGGTCAGATAAAGGGAAGGATCAGGCTAGTCTTGAACTCATAGAGCTATGCTTTTGCCTCCCTGCTGCTGCATTTAAAGGAGAGAGTCACCACAATTAGCCAAGCTCTTTCTTTCTTATCAAAGCTCCTCTCTGCTCCCTTGTCTGGATACAGCCAGTGGCCCACAGGGCCACATGCATAGCTGCAGAGAGCTCCCTTCATCTCTTATTGGGGAGGCAGGGTTGAGGTAGAGAGGGGCAGCACCTGCGGCCATTTGGTGAAACTGTGGACAGTGTGCAGCTGGGTGAGTGCAGGAGGAAGGGGTGGAGTTCTCATGGAATGGTCACAGAGCTCTGCCCTGCCTCATCCTAAGGGGTTAGCCAAGGTTCTTCTACTGAGCAAGCTGAGAGGCAAAGGGTCTCTCTCTGGGGGTTGGGGAGCTGAGGCCTGGGTGTCCAGAGTGAAGCCTGCATCAACTGCCTGTGCTTGACAAGCTTGCTTCTGTGGCCCTTGATATGCAGAGACTAAGGTGAGTCCAGCTGTTCTTTCTCTGCCTTCATAGCAGGAGAGCCGAAGGAGTGTTTGCTCATAGATTTATAGTTTGATTGCCTCATATCCCATATTTAAGTATTGTTATGCCTGGTATTTATTTCAGTTCATAACAGAAGTGGAGCTTGAAGTCTTGCTTTCCGCTTCCAAAATGGTTCCTTGCCTTGGCAGCATTTGTAGACAAAGCCATATTTTGTGCAATAACTGGAAATACTTTTTATCTCCAGATCAATTTTTGATGGTTGAAGCTGTCATTTTCCTGTGTGTCTGACTGTATTTGTAGCTCACTGTTCTGTAGCCAAGTGAAGAACTGCTTTTGGGAGATGGCTGTGGGCCCTTCAGCCTCTGGAGAGGGACTGTCGGCATGGCCAGCCTGGGAGTCAGAGCCTCTACTAACAAAGAGCTGCACCATGCTGGAGAGAAGGTTACACATTAGGGAGAGCCTCTGCTCATGCACAGTACTTGAGATGGGTGGCTGGTGATAGTCACATGATATACGGGAACCACATTCCCTCACTGCTGTCCAGGAAGGAACGGGCAGCCAGCAGAGCAGCAAGACTGCATTTCATATTAGAGTCTGTCAAAGAGCCTTAGAGCCGTGCCCTTCCCCACTGTTACCAGTGTTCAGTGGTGGGAGTCTGTGGAAGGCAAGCGGGATGCTGACAGCCCTTTGCCCTGTGATGGACTTTTAAAAAGGTTGCCACCACCAGAGTGCTTCTTTGTCTGCACTTGTGCTTGTTGTCTCAGCTTGACAGGCTGAAAACACAGTGTGTGGGGCAGGTGTGGTCAAGCCAGGATGACAGGGCTGGGTTGCATCAGCATTGTAGTTCTTGCTGCTGCTCGATGATGGCTTCTGCATGGCAAGCTTCAACCAAGCTCTCCTGTGGTTACCGGAGGCTGCCACTACTCTTCTAGTGCCCACACTGCCCATTGGACAGTGTTTGACCCTTGGGGGAACTCTTTTATCTGGTCTGTCGCTCTATAGCAGAGAGCATTTTCAAGAATTTCCTTTTATCATCCAAGGTTAAGGTGTGCAGGAGCTTAGTGTATTCCACCTTTCTGCACATGGGCACAGCATAAATGACTGGCACCATGTTTTCATTTTCTGTTCCCTGCCATTAAAAGGAAAGGGGTAGTGAGAACCTTCAGTAATGCCTATTAAATGCCACTGTGTCCTAGGTACCTCATTTCCACATTGACCTCATTTAATCCTAACAACACTTCTGTGTAATGGTGACTGGGTTTGTCTAGTTCTTGTTGGTGTTGAGACAGGGTCTCATGTAGCCCAGGCTGGCCTCAAATTTCCTGTGTAGCCAAGGATGGCCTTGAATTATTGATGCTGCTGTTTCTGCCTCCCAAATGCTAGGGTTATTGGTGTTTGCCCCCATGCTTTATGAAACAGAGACTGTTAAGGTCCCATTTTAGCCTTAAGGTTCTCAGAGAAGGCCACTAAACAGTGCTGCTCAGGAAGGAGGCTAGGACCTGAGGTCAGTGCCTGGCCTGTGGAGACTATATCCTGTAACTGCTGAGGCTGAGCGGCTACCCTGTGCTTGATACCAGCCCCCCTGGGGGGAATGAGGCACATTTCCAGCCTGTAGTTTGCAAAGGCAGAAATCTGTCACGGTTACCTGTGACACGTGGCTGAGCAGGGCTTGAACTTAGGGCTGCTGGCTCCAGAGTCTGTTGGCAGCAAGTTGCTGTGGATTTTATTCTGTCACTGGAATGGAAGCTACTAGAGTCCATAGCTGAGCTTCCTCTTGCCTTTTACTTCTGCCCACCAGGATAGCTTTGGCCATCATAGGTGGTGGAGGTTTGAGGTATTGGATATTCTGAAGGGACTGTCACAATCTGTTTCTTGCTTGGTGGTATTGATTGCCCTCAGTAGGAGGCTGTGAGATTAGAAACAAGGCTTGCTGGGCAAAAGCATTATAGCTTCATACAGAGTGCTGTTATTGTCATTAGATTTCTTTATGTGTGTATTATTTATTCATTTGTAGTTAGCATATAACATAATGAGCTTCATTGTACAATTTTCATAATTATATATCATTATAGTTTCCCTCTCCACTTTTTTCTCCCATTTTCCCTTTGCTGGTCTCCTTCTTCTATTGAAGTAGCCCCTCCTGCTTTCATGTCACATGTATTAATTACCTTTTCATCCCTGCTTCTCTCTTCCTTTCCTCTCATAGTCTGTCTTTTTCTATGATCCCCCCTCATACATGCATTCATGCACATGTACACACAAATTAAAATCTAGATTCCACATAAGAGAAAACATGACATGTGGCATTTGTCATTTGGAGTTTTGCTGTTAGTTTTAGAAGTATGGCAGTTAGATCAGAATGGTCTCCCTTGCCACTCATTTTTTTTCTGAAATCAAATCAAAACACCGTGGTTGAACATGAAGTGAGAAGGGACCCCCAGAATTGAGATGTGCAGTGTGCCTTGTGTGCATGTGGAAGACCAAGGGGACTCGCAGTTCACACCCTTAGCTGCTGTGGGGTGTGGGCAGTAGGGAGGCTTCTGAAGAAAGGCACATCCTTACAGGGCCTGGGCAGATGCGTTCAGGTTTTTCTAGAATGCAAGTGGGGGATTTAACATGAAGAAAGATGGATTCTGACCATGAAATCTGTGAGATAACATCTTTGTGTAATAAGGTCCATCTTAAAGGAAAGTCTGACCAGGGGTTGGGTAACAGTAGTGCAGTCAGAATCATTTGGAGATCCCCTCAGGAGGCCTCTGGGCCAGCAGATACTGTCACTGTGGCGACTTGGGAGGGTGTTGGACACAGATGCTCAGGATTGTGCTCATGTTGACTGCCCTCTGGGATGGGAGGAGCAGAGTGGGGGATTGAGGGCTTATCAGTGTGATAACATCTGACCTACCTACTCCAGGCCACTCTTTATTGAGTATACTGGTGCTGGAGGTGCCCTCTGTCATCTGTCGAAGTCTGGCCCCACCTTGGGTACAACACAAGCAGTTCATGAGTGTCAACCAGCTATGTTGCTGGGGAGTGGAGAGGAGGGCAGGCTGGCTGCAGGCAAACAGTGCAGGATCCTGAATTAGCAGACTGTGCCTTCCAGCTCCAGATAGCGACTGTGAGCATCCTTTCTCTTTGTGGTTCAGGCCTAGCCAAGACCTCCAATGAGGGAGAAAGCCTGGAGGAAAATTCAGAACCCTTACAGGTCCTGGGTTGAAGGAGTAGCCAAGTCTGTGCCCACAAGGCCCTCAGCACAGCCTGGCTTGCCTAAAGACGGAGCCTAGAATGCATATCCTGTCTGCTGTTGATAGAAAGTGATTATAATTTGTTCTATTTTCCTTCATGACTACAGTGGCTTGGGGATAAATTACTTGCTTTGTTTTTCCTCTATAGATTTATCAATTAGGATAAAATTCTAAGTGCTAGCAGCAGTTTGAGCTCTCTCTGCTTCCTGATGCAGCCTGTGAAAGGCACTGCCTCCATCTGGTGCTCTGGATTCCAGAAGGCAAGAAGAATGCTGCTCCCCTTTGTGTCTGAAGGCCATACAGAGGCTGGGACTCAGGAGTGAGGCTCTGAACAGGGACCCTGGTGACCAGGGCCAGATTAGAAACCTCACTGAGTTGGCTTCACATGGCTTGTTACTCTCCATGGGAACCTTCCTTGGAAGACCCTCTTCTTCTGTAGAGCAGGTGGGAGCTTGGCTCTTTCCTTGGAAGGAACTTGTTCTTGAGTGAGTGAATGTATGAGCCCTGGACTGTGTTTCCAGGCAGAGTGTGGCTGGTTGTTCAGGGCTCAGTCCTGCCTGCTTTCTGCCCTCGGCTTTACCCCAGGGCCTCCTTTCTGTTTCTCAGGGCTGCTTGATTGGGCCATAGATTCACAACCTTTCTCTTGGTCCCCAGTCTCACCCTTTTCCTGTTATTTTAAATTCTTACTAATAACTTTAATGGAAAGGTGTTTTCTAGTTACTTTTTGTATTTTGAAAGATTTTAAAATTGAGGAAGTTTGCTAGGATCATCAATATCATCAAAACCTCTGTTTTGTTTTGTTTTTTCAAGACAAGATTCTCTCTGTAGCCTTGGCTGTCCTGGTCTTGCTCTGTAGACCACACTGGCCTCGAACTCATAGAGATCTGCCTGCCTCTGTCTCCACAAGTGCTGGGATTACAGGCGTGTGCCACCATGCCTGGCTAATACCTCTGGTTTTAAAACACAAGGCTGGATACTGAGCCTTTGAGCACACCTGTCATGATCTCATCACTTGGATCCATGTAGTTGGTTCTGGACATAGTATATACTCTTAGACATAGTCATAGACTACTAGTAGGTGTGTGATTTGGGTCCGTGGTTCCCAGTAGTCACCATAGGGGAAATCAAGGACACAGATAAAACAACACTGTCATCTCCAGTTCTTGAGATACAGCTAGGGTCTGGCTATGCCTTCAGCATGTGTACAGCATCAGTGGATAAGTCTGATGGAGGTAGGAAGTGTGGATACGTATTGCCATTTTTTATCCTTGAATGCGTTCCTGTGTAGAAGGGGTCAGAGGCATGGCTTTCCTGAGTCCTGCAGTGTGTGCTGTGTGTTGAACAGTCAGCTATATGCTAACCTCAGAAGGAGAGCTAGATGTTTACTAACCCTGAGGCACTTTCTTTATGCAAGCATGGAGCTTGGTACTACCTGATCGGTTCTCTCGGTTTATAAACAGCTGCAAGGAACAATAAATCACTGTTCACAACAGATGTTGTCCATGAAGAGAGACTTGGGAAAGTAATCTGAAACTGTAAGCTAAGTATATTCTCTTAGGAACCCACCCTCCCTCCCAGCACACATATTAGTTCTCATCAAGCCCTGCTCTTCTGTGACAGTTGAGCCTATCAAGTCTCTAAGACTGTGAAAGAATTCTTGCCAGGGAACAGAGAACTTAGTTAGACAAGCCATCTGCAGAGAGGCAAGGGGACAGCTTAGCAGGATCATCTGCTCATAGTGTTTTGCTCTCTTCCTTCAGATGAACTACGCCAAGCCATCGTGGCCATGATGAACAGAAAGGATGAACTGGAAGAAGAGAATGGGTACTGTTATGCTACAATTGTCTCTTTCTCTGACATTCTGTCTCTGGAGAGAATGGATGGAGAGCATGGTGTCTTGCTGCCATGGCTGTGACTGGAAACTTCTTGCTTTACTAGTACTTTAAATTTTTATGTGTGTGGAGGCTGGAGAGGGGACTAAATACCACAAAGTAGGAGTTACAGGCAGTTTTGAGTTGTCTGACATAGGTGCTGGGATCTTAAGAGATTTCTTACTTTCCTGGAATGGACTACTTCAGTAGATTTGCTGTGGCTTGCACATAAGCAAGGACGGCAAACCAACAGCAGTGGTGCTCTCTTTCATGAAGAAGAATGTAGAAAAGCAGTGTTTAATAATACCCCTCACTGATATGACCCACATATCCACAATTCAGTGGGTTTTGTTTTTTTATATCCTCAGATCTGTACCGCCATCACTATGGTCAATTTTAGAATAGTTTTATCACCTCAAGAACAAATGCCATACCACTTCTGTTCAACTCCCTGCCCATAAAACACCCTTGAACTGACCTTTGACTGAGGATCTATATTCTGTGTTCCTCTCCTACTCAAATTGGGTATACATGGAACAAGATGACAATTGGATTCTTTTAATTTAGTCTGAACCCAGTGGTGTACTCCAAGAGGCAAAGTGCTTTCTTAATTTTTTTTTCTTCCTTCCCTATTGAAGCTCATACTGTATGCTACCAGTTGCCCCCATGCGAATGTCTGAAGTTGACCATTCTTCTCACCAGAGTCTGTGTTGAGGCTGGAGTGGCCAGTGGCAGGCTTGCCTGTGGTTATTCATAAAAGTCTTGGGCACCAGTAGACTGTCTGACTCAGGGAGGTGGTGGGTGGAGGATTCACATGTGTGTTCAGGTCACCCTTCTATCCTTTGCTGGCGACAGCAGTCACAGTTCTCTTTTAGACCTTATTTTGGGTCAGGCTGTCAAGCTGCTCTTTGTCCTTCATGGTGCCATCTGAAGGCAAAGAGACATAATTTCTAAAACAGAAGAGGCTTCTTGCCACGGCAAGGTTCATTTCCTTGCTCCAGCTGGAGTGGTTCTCTTGGAAGAAGCCATTGGTTTGTCTTCCCTTGTGAAGAATGACAGCAACTGTATGTTGGCTTCTTCTTCCCAGACAGACTCCCCCAGGATGTTTCTGGCAGGGTGGCATGGTCCAGGAGGGGCACCACAGGGTTTGACGTATCTGAAGCATGGCATCCTCTGAATGTGGCCTGTAAATAGACCACGGTTGGTTTTCTAGATACAGCCACTTAGGTACAGTGAAGTAGAACCGTATTTGATTTACCTTAGTATAGTAGCATGTGATCCTTCCTCATTTTCTGGGGACAAGCATTGTATATGCAGATGGGCATGCTATAAAAGCTAAAATATATAGGAATATCAGGTAGTACTATGCTAATGTATACTCCATAGAATGCCATACATGCTAGCTTAGCCTGAGCTATGTCTAACATATGTGCCACAGAATGCCTTACACACTAGCATATCATGGAGATGGTAGTGATAGTTAACTGGGGGTCTTGGTATATTCTATGGGCAGCAGTGGAAGCAAGATGAGACATCTGTCCCGGAATCTGAGCAAGTATTCTGTGTTTTTCTGCTAGAGTATTCCTTCATTTGTGAGATCGCTTACCCACTGAGGCTGTGTCAGACTTCTGTTTAACACGCTGAGTTTTTGGAGTGTCTGTGATAGTGTCTCTGTGGCATTTGCTGAGCTCCTTGTTTCCTTGACCTCAGCTGTCCCAGGAGCAAGGAGAGTCTGACCATAGTTGCCTGACCTGGGGCTCAGGGCCTTTATCGCTCCCAGGCTCTTGGCTTTTGTTTGCTGTCTGATAACAGCTTAGGTGATGTTGAACTGACTGTGGTTTGTGCAGAGCCTGTGGGCAGTGATGAAACTTGATCTGGCTATAGAACTGCATTGTTCTCTGGTGGGTTGGCTGAATAGTCTCTGAACTATGGGACCCTCTTTTCCAGGTCACTGCGGAATCTCCTTGATGGTGAGATGGAGCACTCAGCCGCACTCAGGCTAGAGGTGGACGCTTTGAAAAGGAAGGTGACAGAGCAGCAGGAGCGTCATACCACAAAGGTCCAGGCACTGGCAAGGTAGATGGGGCAAGGGTTGGAGAGGCAAGCATGTATAGTCCCAGTTCCACACACACCTTCTCTGCTTTTGAGAAAAGGTCTTGCTACGAATGTAGCTCAGGTGGGCCTCAAACTTGGAATCTTCCTGCCTTGGCCTCCAAGAACAGGGATTACTGGCTTGTGCCACCACAACTCACTCATAATTAAACAGAAAAGGAATACCAAAGGAAATTACATGTATGCGTTTTCATTTGTTGTACTTCTTTGGATGAATGATACTAATGCATATGTTTCAAAATCAGGGGGTTAAACTGATGGACATTCCTCTTTTGTCTGCCACTCAGTTTACTCCCTGCTGGCTTAACTATAACCAATCCCAGAGATGCTCTTTGTGCTGGAGGCAGATGTGTACATGCATGAGTATTCCTTCCCTCTTCTCTGCAGGATCACTACATCCCAGGCAGAGTTCTATGTGGGTGTACTCAGGGTTGCCATCTTCTTTCTAGTAGCACCTGATGTGTTCTGGTCTGGCTGTACTGGGGTTGGTTTGAGCAGTCTGCCAGTAGCTGGACATTAAGGAGTTTTTTGGTCTGTGTTACTCCCCAGCATATAACCTGAGTACCTGCCATTGTGTTCCCACTTGCTTGCTGGAAATGGTCCTGGATTTGCTGGTCAAAGTGCAGGCATGTGTAGGCTGTGTCCTTCAGAGGTGCTGACTGCGTGGGCTCCGCTGCATTGTGGGAAATGGTGCTGCTCCCATCTATGTTTGCAGAGGGCAAAGTATTGTATCCTATAATGTCACAGGAGAAAAATTATGCTAGTGGCTTTTTTTAAGTACTGCTTCTCTAATTATAAATATTATTGAGCCTATTTTTATCTTAGAGCCACTGATTTTTTCTGTGATGTTTATATCCTATTAAATATGATGAATTAAAAAGCTTGAGTCCTATGAAAACATCCAATTTTTTTAAAGCTGAGTTTGTTTTCCTGTGAACATACTTTTACCTACTGCACTGATAGTTGACACACCAATACTTCTCATTTCACCTCCCTCTTCCATTTTTGACTGTAAAAGTGGTTTTGAAGTTAGCTGTTTTTTTTTTTTTTTGGTAGACCCTGTGTGTAGTAGTTTATCAGATTAATGTAGAATATTAAGTTGGCCACACTAATTGGTGAATTTAGCATTTAGTTGTTTCCAGCTTTTCCCATTTTAAGTGTTCTGAGCAGCTTCTTGGCTGAATTAACTACTCATCTCATTGCTGTGATAACATCTGAGAGAAGCCACTTTCAGGAAGGAATGGCTGATTTTGTCTGATGGTTTCGGGGGATTTGGGTTCATCTTTATGAGAAGGAATGGTTGTGGGATGGTAATGTGGCTGCTTCCATCACCACAGCAGACAGGAAGTAGAGGGCTCACACTGGCTTCAGAAGTGGGTCTTTTGAGACCCACTTCTGCTTCCTGGGCTGTGTATTCCAAAGGTTCCATAACCTCCCCAAACATGGCCACACCTGAGGACCTGTGCTAAAACACACGATCCTGTGCGGAACATGTCATGTGAAAACTGTAATGTCAGTGGTTCTTTGAAATTGCTTTTGAATAAAGCCAGGGAGAAGCATGCCAGGCACCAGAGTTAGGTGCTGCGGTTTAGCGATTTTTCATGCCACCTGTAATTGGCGCAGTCATGTGACCATCTATCTACATTCCATCACTTTGCATCCTAATGTGTTGTCTCTAGGGCAGTGGGTTCTCACCCTGTGGGTCACAACCCCTTTGAGGGGTAGAACAACTTTCACGGGGGTGCCCTGAGACCATCAGAAAACACAGCTGTTTACATTACAATTCCTAACAGTGGCAAAATTACAGTTATGAAGTAGCAACAAAAATAACTAATGGCTATGGTCACCACTATGTGAGCAATTATAATAAAGGGTCGTAGCATTAGAAAGGCTGAGAACTGGAAATCATAAGAAAGAAGGGGGAGTTAATATGATCTGGAGAGGACAGGAGCTCCACAAGGACCAATTATATCTGGGCACAGGGGTCTTTTATGAGACTGTTTCTCCTACCAAGGACCATGTATGGACATAGCCTAGAATCCCTGCTCGGATGTAGCCCATGGTAGCTCAGTATCCATGTGGGTACCCTAGTAAGGGGAACAGGGACTATTTCTAACATGAACTCAATGGCTGGCTCTTTGACCTCCCCCTCCCTTCTGAGGGAGGAGTAGCCTTACTAGGCCACAGAGGAGGACATTGCAGCCAGTCCTGAAGATACATGATAAACCAGGGTCAGATGAAAGGGAAGGAGGACCTCCCCTATCAGTGGACTTGGAAAGAGGCATGGAGGACATGAGGGAGGGAGGATGGGATTGGGAGGGAATGAGGTAACAGGATACAGCTGGGATACAAAGTTAATAAACTGTAACTAATATTAAAAAAATAATAAAGTTGCTACAAACATGAAAAAAGAGAGAGAGAAAAAAAAAGAAAGGCTGAGAACCACCACTGTAGGGCATCAGAGCCGGGTCAGAAGCGGTCAGAAGTAGAGTAATTGGTTCCTATTGCACAGTTCCTCACCTGGCCTCCCGTCTCACCTGGCCTTACTGGAGCTCTGTGGCATAATACTAGCTTCTGAGACACTGGCACTGAGTATCAGTAACAGGCAGGGCTATTGTCCCTAGAGCCCTGGCTCCATTCCTAGAAATTGTGTTTCTGGGTGACTTCAGCCAGTGTGTGCTTCCTCATCTGTGCTGAAGACGATAGTCTTGTCCACTAATGTGGACAGGGAAGGAAGGCTGTGGGATTCTTGAGATGCTTGACAAGCTGTGATGCATGTGTTTTATACTGAGTGCTTTCCTGCACGTGGGATGGAGAAGCCACAGTTTTATGCTATGAAGCCTCCCAGTTATGCGTGAAGAAGTTTTTAAGGTACTTGGAAGCTGGCAGTTTGCAGGTGGAAGAACGTCTGTCAAGCAGACAAATACTCCAAAGAGAGAAAGGTGGAAAAAGCACCTGAGCAGCTGGCTATGTGGGTGGGGTAAGTGTTGCTAAGGGACTGTCTAGGTTTGTGTGGCTCAGTCGCACTGGGGCAGTGACTACATAAGCTCACGTATGTGCTGGGCTCCCCTCTTCTACCCCATCCCCACTCCCCAGGTGACGTGGCAGTATCGGTAATGTAGGCAGTGAGCTTAGGGTATGGTTTTGTTCCTAGCTAGTTATGTGACCTTGAGGGAGTTTTTAGTTTCTTAGTTGTAAACTGGGGAAAAGAAAACTCCAGTGAATTATCACACGGATAAGAAGCGACCATTTTTTTTGTTGTTGTTCAGTAAATACACTTTCAACATAGGTAATATGTGTTAACTACCATCACTTTTTATTAATTAGGTTGCTGAAACCTTGCCTCATCAAAGGTATATTTTATTAGCAACAAGGCAGAAAGGATGAACCTAGGCTATATCGACTCAGAAGAGCAGTCTGTCCTGAGTACCCACTGAGAGTCCATGCGCATGAACATGTGCTTTACTAGCCTTGGGTACATGCTGTCGAAACACAAACACACTGAGCACATTTAGCATGTGATTACTCCTCTTGCTCAGAATTACCAACTTTCTTCATGTGCTGCGGTTCAGCAGAGACCCGAGGGCGTGTAACTCGTGCAGGGTTGCCATGGCCCTGGCTGCCGCTCACTCCTGATGACGTGAGGTTAAGGCTGTTTAAGTCGCATCCCTCTAAATAACTGATTGGTTCGCCTCCAGCAGGGAGACAGGTGTTAGAGAAGAGGAGACTAAATTTACACAATAAGTCCCTTTGAAGGAAGTGTTTTAGTCTCTGATCTTGGGGTAGCAGAACACCACAGAAACGACTGCCTCCAAGTTCTGGAAGCTGCGAAGGCTAGAGTTGAAGGGCTGTACCTGCGGGGGTCCTTCTGGCATGTCGGAGCATGATGGAAGGCATCACAGCGTGGAGAATGTGAGACAAGAGGCAGCTGATCTGCTTTTACAGACATGTTTAGTGCTAAACCATGGATGAGGGCAGAGCCCTTATGACCTGATCAGTGCTTTTTAAAAAAAATTATTTAAATTTTTATGTGTCTAACTATTTTGCTTTTGTGTATGTCTATGCAACAAGTGTATTTCTAGTGCCTGTGGAGGCCAGAAGAAGGTGTTGTATCCTTAGAACTGGAGTTCCTGAAAGTTGTGAGCTTCCATATGGGTGCTGGGACCTGAACTTAGGTCCTTTGCACAAGTGATAGTCCCCTTAACTGCTAAGCCATCTCTCTAGCCCTGATCAGTTCCTAATAGCTATCTCTCAGCATTGCTGTGTCAGGGACTGAGTTTCCCACACATGAATTTAGGAGACAGTCAGGGTCATTGGGTTACTCTAGGAATGTTTTCTGGCTCTGCTCATTGTACTAGCAACCTGGTCTCCTGCAACAGCAAGTGAAAATTAGAATTTTCCATTGTTCTGGGAGCTAGGGGGTCTGAGGATAGGCGAGGGTCTTTCAGGAGGTATAGGTTGTGTTGCTGGCTAGAGTTGGTGTACTTGACAGCTTGATTGGGACTGGAACCTCCCCTCCTGCACGTGCCTGTCTGGCTGTCAACAAGAGGCCTTGGGTCTTCACAGTAGGCTCTTCACAGGGTGGTAGGTGGGGAATGAGCATGCCCCAGAGGGAGGCCTCGAGGTTTCTGTCACCTTAGAGAGCATGCTGTGTTCTGAGGTTACACAGAATAACCTGGCACTATGGGAGAGAATGACACTGGGGGATGACTGCCAGGGTCAGTGGAATCCATCTCGGAGGCTGCCCTTAAGCCCGTAAGCAGGCTACATCTTTCTTCTGAGGCCACAGGGCCCTCCAGAGAAGTAGAGACAACATGATGTTTGTATCTTTCCAGAAATCCGTGTGTCCTGAGGTTTGATTCATATGACTGGGAAGCCAGGGAGTTTCCTAATCTGGTCTTCAAGTGGAGGCCAGGGGAAGCCAGTGGTTGAGGTCTGAAAGCCAGGGGGCTGCTGCTCGACATCCAAGACTGACAGCTAGGAGCCCAAGGCAGGAGAGGCTCACCCTACATCCAGCAGTCACGTGGAGAGAACATTGGTCTTCTGGTTCTTCTGCTTTATTTTGAGACCTCAGGGGAAGGATGATGCCCGGGTGTCCTGGTGAAGGCCCAGTGCTTTGCCTGGTATATTAATTTAGATGCTGACTGTCCAGGAAACATCTTCTTGAACACCAAGTACCATAGCATAATCAGATACCTGGGCTTCTGTGACCCAGCCAGTTAGACTGTCATGTTGTAGAAAATGGGTTAATATTTGTTATTAACCATATCATTATTATTATGGCAGTTATTATTTAACCTGTTACTGTATCAATAAGACCTAGATACCTGTTAGATTTTTAAGATGCCTTAAACTCTGGGGCTGGGCAGAAACTACCCCCACTAAACTATCTTTTACACCCCAGCCCCACATCCCATGCCAGTTGTGCTAATAATTTCTACCTGGATTACTTCCCTTCCAATACCCCATAAGTACATGTTCCTCATCCGGGCTGCTTTCCTTTATCGGAGGATCCTCAGAGCAGGCTTCTCCCAGTCATATGCTAGTCGTTGTTCATGCTAACCCATGGCAGTTCTGGCTCTTCCCCTCTCCTCTACCTCTCTTGTCTCCCTGGGTTATCCTCCTGTCCTCCAGCCTTTGAGCCTTGGCCCCACCTACCTCACTTCTGCCCTGCCCAGGTAGGCATTTATTCAACTGGGGTTAAAGGCATGTGCCACCACCGCCCAGGTCCATTTAGGTTCTTTAGATGTTCCAAGTTGAATGTACTGTGCAGTGGCTTTGGGCCAGCAGCCCTCAGTGGAATCTGACTAAGAACTCTGAGGGGGGTCTGAGCACCCTGTGCTATCTTCTCTCTTGTTGGTTTCTGTCTCACTAACAGTGACCTTTAGTGACCTTGTTAGTTATTTATTTTGTCATCTTTGGATTTCATGCTAGCAGACTTGCTGTTTCTCTCTTTTTTTTTTTGTAAACATACTAAAGTCCACAGCTAATATAACATATATATAACACATGATTTAGGAAGCTAGTTTAGAGTTTATGTGAATGAGAAGCCATTCAGAAGCAGACTCTGTTCTCCACTGGCCAGGATAGTGTTAGGGAAGAATGGCTTTATCCAGCACCTCCTGATGCACAGGTTTGCACTAAAGAGGGAGAAACAGACTGGCTGTTTATAACAAACATGGAGTGAAAAGGCTGAGTGCAGCAGGTCCCAGAGGAGAAGTGGGGCCTTCAGCATCTGTGTGATGAGATTCCAGAGGCTCAGCTTATATCCCAGTCTTTTACAGATGGCCACAGGAGACTGGCCTAGCACTGTGGACTGCCTCTGCCTCCCAGGAGGAATGGCATCCTCAGCCTACTCTGCATGTGGGACCCACTGTGATGCCAGGCATGCCTACTTAAGCCACAGCTGCAGGGGGCAGCACTGTCCCCAGGAGAACCCCAGCCTCAGCCCTTTCCCTTATTCTGCAAAAACACTGCAGGATGTATGTTTTGTTGCCCTTTTGACATTGACTTGATAGCCCGCATGATCTTATGAGCTTCTCAGTGCATCTAGTTACCCTGGCCCTTCCCTCTACTTCCCTTCATTCAGGCTACTGGCTACTGTACTTGTGTGGTGTGATGAGCTGAGAGCCCTACCTCTCCATCTTTGCTCCATGCTCAGAAGCATCAGGTCCTTAATGACTTGCAGCTGAGAGCAGAGAAAGCCACAGGAACTTGTGTGCTGGGCCAGGAATCAGGACAGTGGCAAGACGTCTCAGGGAAACTGCTCACCTGCAGTTTGGTGCTACCACAGTTCTTCAAGAATGGATAGTTAACCTCGTTCATTTGCTTACTCTTCAAAGATCGGCTATCACGTATTAAGCTTTATTAGTTAGAGGCTCAAGTACACAATATGGACATTTGCTCAAGCATGTTTGTAGCAGCTTTATTTGTAATAGCCAGAAGCTGGAAACAAGCCAGATGCCCCTCAACTGAGGAATGATTACAGAAATTGTGCTATATCTACACAATGGAATATTACTCAGCAATAAAAAACAAGGAAATCTTGAAATTTGCAGGTAAATGGTGGGAACTGGAGTGAGCTATCCCAGAAGCAGAAAGATACATACAATATATACTCACTAATATAGACATATAATATAGGATAAACCTACTAAAATCTGTACATCTAAAGAAACTAATCAAGAGGGAGGATTCTGGCTAAAATGCTCAATCCCCATCCAGAAAGGCAAAGAGGATGGACATCAGAAGAAGGAGAAAACAGGGAACAAGGTAGGAGCCTGCCACAGAGGGCCTCTGAAAGGCTGTGCCCTGCAGACTTTCAAAGCAGATGC
>CM053757.1:10664516-10678621 GCA_028658305.1 Pachyuromys duprasi | reverse complement strand
CTCTGCCCTGGCTGCGCATTCCAGTCGCAAGGGGGAGCTTATAGAATCCTTAGGTCCAGACGACCTTCCAGACTAATTAAGTTAGACCCTCTGGAGATGGGACCCGGACTGCACAGGTAATTCCAGCCTATAGCCAAGATTGACAACTGGTGCCCAGATCTGAATGTACTGCTAGGTACCTGGGGATGGAGGAGTGATCTCATTTGCTGCAACAGGCTGAGCTGATGGTGGGCACCTCAGGTTTTCAGAGGTTGCTGTGGCTGCTGGCGACCTCTAGGGGACATTCACTGACCCAGTTCCAGGAAGGTGTTTGATATTTTTTATTTTAGAACCAAATGGAAAGTCAATTTGTTCTTGTTTGTTTCTTTTGGGAGTGTTGATATTTTTAACT
This sequence comes from Pachyuromys duprasi, assembly GCA_028658305.1. Lineage (NCBI taxonomy): Eukaryota > Metazoa > Chordata > Mammalia > Rodentia > Muridae > Pachyuromys > Pachyuromys duprasi. Next base: position 10,678,230 of record CM053757.1, on the reverse strand, counting down.
TTTCTTAAGATTTTATTTTCAACTATGTTATGAACATACTTGAGGGATGTCTTTGTGTTTGTTTACTGATCTGTATGTGAACTTGAACCTGTTCACACTTTGCATGCTCACAGGTTAAAATTGCACAGGAGTATTCTGTGGTGGAATTCTTTGTAAGGCAAGTTTTTACTGTCTGGTCTTCAGTTCTGATCCTCCTGCTTAGCTCCCCAAGTGCTAGGTTTACAGGTGTGTGCCATCATGCTTGCTAGAGCAGAATTCTGACTTCTCTGGCCAGTTGACATTTATTGAGAAAGCTCTTATTTCTGTGCTTAAAAACAAAACAAAACAAAACAAAAAAATCACCTTTCAATTGTAAAAGCCAAGGAACAACCCTAAATAGGAGGAGTCCCAAATCCCATTGAACTTGCATAATAGTGGATCATTTTCTTCATTCTTAGTCAATTAAGTCCATTTTTAAACTTAGCCATACCACCATTAGTTGTGTATTGCAATTTCTGTGTCATGTATTTTATATTTTCTTCTGTTTCTATGCAGATTTCAGTTTGTGTTTAAGCACTCCTCCCCAGCATATGAAAACACGTGTGACTGACAGTCTTTACATGTGAGAACACAAGATTTCCTAAAGAAAGCCTCTTGGGTACAGTCTCTTCTAGTGCTTTAGTTTTTATTTAGAGGGGCTGGCAAGATGGCTCAGTGGGTTAAGGAGATTGTTGTTGAGGCTGGTGCCCTGAGCTTGATCCCTGGGTCTCACGTGGTGGAAGGAGAGAGTAAGCCCCCACATAATCTCTCTGACCTCTACAGTGCACCATGGCACATTTGTTGTCTCTCTCTCTCTTACACACACACACACACACACAAATATAAATGTAAATTAGAAATATTGTTTATGAGGCATTTTATGCCAGTTGATTTTAGGTCCATATCCATTTTATAGAACCTGATCCAGTAGAAGACAGAAGCTTTGAAGGAAGTCAGCCTTGTTTCTCAGCATCACCACCAGTCACTGTGCACAGAGCCGTGGCCACAGGGGCACGCTGTGTTTGGACAGCTTGTTTATCACACTGTTACTTCACTCCCTCCTAAGATCTTAGAGTATATCACAAGCATACTGTTTTTCATAGATTTAGTCCTTTATTAATTTTTTTCCAAAACTATTTTCTTCAGCTCAGTTGTTAGAATTCCAGCAGTAGAAGGTCTGGGCATTCACGATTCAGGGTCATGATTTGTGCTGTAGTTTAGATGGAGTCTTTTCTTCCAGGGGCCCTATATAGGAAGCTGGGTGTCCAGCATGTAGTGCTGGGAGATGATGTAGAACTTGGAAGGGCCTACTGGGAGGTCCTTGCCTCAGTGAGGGCACTGCCCCTGAAGAGGGTTAAGGTAGCTTTGTAGAGATCTCCATCTCTCCATCACCTCCATCTCTCCTGACGCTGGTAGCAGGAAGCTACCTCTGAACTGCTGACTTGCTTGCTTTAAGATATTTCCTAGCCAGGCAATGAGCATCTGTAGTCTTAGCACTAGGAGGCTTAGGTGGGAAGATTGCAGATTCCAGGCCAGCCTGGGCTATATAGTTAGTTTGAATCAACCTGGGCTATGTAGCAAGGTCCTTTCTCAAAACAAACAAACAAACAAACAAACAAACAACCCCCAAACCGAAACCAAACCAAACCAAAACCTAAAATGGGATGGAATATTTGAATGATTGAAAGCACTTGTTGTTCTTGTAGAAGACTAGGGTGGTTCCCAGCACACACACACTTGGCTGCTCACAACTACATGTAACACTAGCTCCAGGGGATCTAATGCCCTCTTTCGAGCCTTCAGGGGCACGTATAGGCATGTGTGCATACATATACACATATACCTTACATAAAAATGAAAAAAACAAACCCAAGCAAACCGAAACCCTAAAGGTAAGCATGAGGGTTACAGAGATAGTGATTGTGACACCATCTGGCATGAGGCCATTCCAGAGGCCAGTCAGTCAATCGGTGCGGTTAATCTTGGATCTCCAAAACCATGAGCCAAGCGAATCTCTGTTTTATAAAGTGAAGTCACTTTAGTGTTGCATTGCAGTAATGCAAAGCAAATTAACACAATACCTTTGCAATAAAGAGGTCATACCCTATACTCCCACAGCAGGATATGAGTGAGCTATTGTCATTTATAAAGCTGTGTGGTATGTTACAGTGTTTGTGGTACTTCAGAGCCCTGTGTGTGCTGAGTCTACATCTACTTTTATGAGAGTAGATCCTTGTGTTATAGCTCTCTATCCTTCTGTTTCTTTTCTGTGTATAACCTCAGGGGTGGGATCCCAGAGTCAAGGGCATGAAGGTTGTAGTGGAATAAGCTGCATACCTTTCTTAGTCCAGGAGAGGCAGGAAGACCTACTCACTAAGCCTATGCTGATACTTCCTGGGTCACCTCTGCTTGGCTCCTGCTCTGTCTTAGAAGGTGGAGGTGGGCAAGATTTCCTCTGAGGAAGGAGGGTGGAGAGGCCAAACACATGAGCATCGCCTTCTGATCTGAAAATATGCAACTTTCTTCTCAAACAAAAGGAGCAGTGAGGTCCTCTTGTAGATGAGGGTCAGTGTGGGCTTTCTAGGTATTTCTGCATGTGAAAATGATGGACCAGAGCACGGTGGGAGGAGGGCAGGAATGCCTTGGGCATTGCTTAAGCAATCACAGGCAGTGGAGAAAGCCCTGTGATGTTTGTTTATTTGCTGTTTCTAAAGTTTTTTCTCAGGCTCAGGCTTTGTTGTGGAACTGGAATTCTGGGGACTGAGCAGCGAGTTGTATTTGTATGTGCCTTTGGAAGCATGTGCTCATGTTACATGGGTACACATCAGGGCTGTTAGTACCTGATACATGTGTTCCCCATGAAAGCTGTACCGAAGTCTAGGCAGTTCATCAAGATGTTGGACGTCTGCAGCTGTTCCAGGAGAGGAGCATCGTATCTGAAAAGCCTCTTTCCCGCATGGAAGCACAGAAGGAGGAGGAGATAAAATCACCAGAACCAAGAGATAGGAGCCAGCCTTAACAGGTTACACTAATTATGCACTGTGGAGGTCATCATTCATTACTGCTGCATTGGCTGCCTTTCCTAATGGGAAGTAGGGAAGTTCTAGAGGTCAGAATTAGAATTACAGAGCAGTGTGGAGCCATAACAGAGAGCCCTGAGAATGTGGCCCATTGGCAGTGAGAGCAAAGAGCTGGAGCTCCTTACTGTTGACCGCTTGGTTCTTCTGCCATGAGCAAAGGCAGCATATGCAGCCTGCTTACTCACAAAAATGAATTTTTCACATCTTTCCAGTGCAGTTCAGATCACAGGGTGGCATTTTCCATGCCACTGACATGAAGCCTGGGTCTTAAATATAGTCAGCATCTGAGTGCCCTGCAGGCAGTGACAGTGGCAGTATGACATCATTGCCAAGCCGCTTCTTGTTATTTTGGAGCCAAAGAGTGAGCAACAGGAAGCTTGGCAGAGGGGAGATATTTTTGGCCACAGCAGCCATGTGGTTTAAAGCGACACAACTGTCAGGTCTAGTGCTTCTGGAGTTTTGCAGACTTTGTGTGCTTCGAAGTTGGAGTTCACGGGTTTGCGTGCAGTACAGCCGAGGCAGACACACTAGACTTGGTTCTAGCACCACCAATCACCAAAGGGGTGTTTTATTTGACACAGAAGAATCCTTCTTTAGATGCTTTTTTCCTGGAAGCTGGAAGCTGAACCTCACTGAATGTTAGCTCCAGGCTAAAATTGACTTGGGCGTCATAGAAAGCTGCTTCCTGGGCTGTAAAAGCCCCAATGAACTTGGAGATGATAGAAGGGCCAGGTAGATGGTCCAGCAGGTAAAAATGCTTGTGGCTAAACCTGAGTTTGATTCCTGGGACGCAGATGGTAGAAGGAGGAAACTGACTCCTTCAAGTTGTCCTCTGACTATTGGAAATAAGAAAATAAACTCTAGAGACAAGTGAAAGTGAGTCAGCTTTTAAAATACAATTCTGCAGAAATGGGTAAAGCAGAGAAAAGGCAACAATGGCTGGTGTGCTGATGTGGCTCAAGATGATAGTCATCAGTGTCTCCATATCTCAAGGATGCCCATCCTCCCCTTCCACAGACCACGGCTTATCTTCTTCCCACTTTTACCTTCTATTGCTCCAGGACACAGAGCCTTATCTAAGGAATAACTTGGGGCTTGAGATGGCCCTCTTCTTTTCTTTTCCACAGAACTGTGCCAGCATCAGAGAGGGGCCCAGCAGTTCCTGCCATCTGTAACTGATGAACTTTAAGTTTGCCTCATACTCCAAATGGATCATAGCCATCCATTTCTTAAAAGACCTCCACATGTGCTCTATGGCACAGGCATGAACACATGCACATATACTCTACACATAAAATAATAAAAGTGGTTTAAAAAAAAAACCTCAAAGAGGACTGGACATGTGTGCATGTCTGTAATCCCAGTGCTCAGGACAGAGGTAGGAGGATTGTGAATTCGAGGCTAGCCTGGGCTATAGAGGAGAAACTGTCTCAGAAAACCAAGGACCATGAAGAGTGCTTGCTGACATGTGGGAGACTGTATCTGCAGTGTGGAGAAGCTTTACCTTGGAACCCAGCCTTCTTGGGTTCCTCATGATAGGGAACAAGGAATCCTTCCACATGCATGACTCCTCAGACATCTCCCATCCTTCCTGTGTCTCATGAGGTAATTTCCTTTTCTAGAGAAGGACCTTCCTGAACCCATGTTTTTCCTCACTGCTTTCTTGTCTTTCAAACTTGACAAAGCAATACCTCTCCTCCCTTCATTTTTATGCTGCTCTTTTTGCTTTCTGTAGCATTTTTCATCTTGCACATTTCAACCTTTGGTGTTTACACCTCAGCCTGGTCAGGGGCTTTGTCTTATAACTGTCCAGCCTCAAGGGATTGGCAGGATGTCCTCCACACAACAGGAGGCAGGAGTTTGTTGGATGAGTGAATCTCCAATTACTTGCCACATGTGTGTCCTTCTGTTTGCCCTAGGAGAGCTGCTGACTTCCCTGAGAGAGGGGGAAATGTGTGTTAGAGTACTGAAGCTCAGGGAAATGTACTAAGTATGTAAGAGGCTCTGGGTTCAAATCTCAGCACAGCAAAAAAATGTGTCAACTTCTTTTTTAAATATTTACTTTTATTTCCTGTGTATTTGCCTGAATGTACATATGTGCACCACATGAGTCTCTGGTATCCAGTAAAGCAGAAGAGGGCATCAGATGCCCTGGAACTGGAGCAATAGACAGTTGTGAATCATCATGTGGATTCTGGGAAACGAACCTGGGTCCTCTTTAAGAGCAGCCAATGCACTGAACTATCGACCCATCTCTCCAGCACCAGCTTCTTTTTGTTAAATTAAAAAGTATTGTGTGTGTAGGCACATGTGTGTGTGCCCATGTATTTGTGTGCACACATGTGGAGGTCAGAAGACATCTTCCTAGAGTCAGTTCTCTTCTTCTACCATGTGGTCCTGGGTAGTAGTCATGGTTGCAAGTGCCTGGTGATCCATGTCATTGGCCCAGGGCATCATTTTGGAGGAAGTTCAGTTCTTCTTCAGATCTTCAGTTCTTCTCTTCTTAGTAGCCTGATACTGACCGCAAGTGTTACTGGTTTATGAGTTAAGAATGTTGTCAGTCCAAATGAGGAGAAAGGGAGGAAGGGGATTTTGGTAGACAGTGATCTGTGCCCATCATCAGGCATATAGTGACCATTCACCTGAGTTCCCTTGTTAGACTCTGCTGTGATGTAGTGCTGGGAATGGTGCTTCGAGATCTGTGTATGAGATTCGCCATAATGGATAAGGGGGTTTCACAGTCAGCTTTGCCTTAAGTACTTGCTCACGTTTTGACCGTGGATGAGAGAGCTTGCCCAAGTGCTGGGATTACAAGTGTGCAGCATCATGCCCATCCTTGATGCTTTAAATTTACAAAATGCAGATTGCAGTTAGAAGAGCCCTCACCCACAGAGAGCCTGCAGGCCAGGAGGCTGGTGCATGAGGCAGTATGGTAAATAGGTGTTATGTCATCCAGGAGTCTTCTCCACTACCTTCACTCAAGGATGGCTTCTAGGTGAAGGATATTCTTCCAGAAGGCCAGCAAGAGCATTCCAGACAGATAGGGCAGTCTGTGACAAGGAGAGGGGCACATAGGTAGCTTCCATGGCTGTAGCACAGAAGGCCAGGGTTCAGGGTGCATCTGGGGAATGAGGAAGTGGGCCTAGTGAGGAGCTGGGTGTGTGTTAGTTAGCTGTGACAGACACTAGAGAAAATGAAGAAGGGAGGTCTGTCTTGGCTCCTGGTTTCAGAGTTTTGTTTATGGTAATGCTCCATTGCTTCTGGGTTTGTGGTGGCGCAGAGTCATCCCTGGGTGTCAGAAAGCAGAGAGACTGCAAAAGGCTGGCAAAAGATATAATCTTCAGGGCTATGTCCCCAGTAACCTGCCTTCTCTACTGAGCCTCTTGGTTTCCACCCCACGCCCCAGTAATGCCACCAGATCATGACTCTGTAAAGGAATCGATCAGTAACTGACCAGGGCAAAGTCTTCCTGCTTCAGTCACTTCAGAAGAAGCCACAGACATTACACCAGGAAGCAGGCCTTCAGCACATGAGCTTTACAGGGATGTTCCTGTCTAAAGCATGGTAAGATATGGCTCTCTGTGTAGTGGGAACAGTGAAGGCCTCCAGGGAGGGGTAGCTATTCTGATTTGCTTTGAGTACAGCTCTCCCTTTACACACCTGGTCCTGAATGGAAGGAAGCTAGTCTAAGGGAAGAAGCGAATGAGGGCTGAATGTGAGTGATCCTGACAGGAGCCTAGCTTTAAGCAGGATTGAAGCCTTCTGGAGGACAGGGTAGAACCAATGATTTTAGTCCTGGCTCTAGTTGATGGTTCTTGTAGACTCTGCCTCTCCAGAAGATTTCTTGTCCTTATTAAGTGTGGATAATCAAAATGTGAGTGGATTTGCCCAGGGCTGGAGATAAGAGGCCAGATCATATCTAGGTTCTCACTGATAACAGTGATGTGTACCCATAGGAGCCTTACTCTTTGCTAACTAGGGCTGTGAAGCATCAGTCTGTGACAAGATATTATAGCCAAAATGGTGGCTGATGAGCACATTTGTGAATGGTAAGCACATCAATTACAAAGTCATATGCTTTGTAATTGCCATGGTCACAGTGTCAGGAGGCCCCAGGCCCTGAAGAAGTGGCTGTTCCTGGGTCACTGGCTGGGTTGCAGCCTGCGATTTGAGTTAATTTGTGTAGATTAAGGCTAATTTGTCTTGATTCTTTATCTGAAGGGGGAATTACCCTGCCGTGTAAGAAATGTTTAACTGATGGAAAGATGGGAAGGAGAATGCATCCTGGGGCAGACTGTGTTTTTCTTATTGCTAATGAGCCTGTGACCTTGGCTTTCAGAGGAGCATAACCTAGGCCAATATGACTTTTCTTTCAGCTATTTGACTACCTTTAAAAAAATTAATTGAAGAATTCTGGGTATTGAAACCAGAGAACATGCTAGGCAAGCTCTCTTCCATGGAGAAGAGAATCCCTACCCCTTCCCACCCCCCAATTTAATATTTTTTCTTGTTGCTTGACTCCTCCCCTCCCCTTTGGCTAGAGAAGCACATGAGTGACTTTTGCAATGTTATGGCTGAATCCCTGAGTGACACAGGCAGAAAGGCTTATTTGGGGCTTGGAGGGTTGTGGTTCGCTGGGGGCAGGGGCAGTATGGCAGAGCAGCTCTGCCTGGGGCAGGAGAAGTCTGTGGCCGCCGACCAAGAAGCAGAGAGCTCAAGCAGAACTGAGTTGGGCTTTAACTTTCAGAGGTTTGTCCCTAATGCCTTCTAGCATCTTGGTTCTGCCTCTTAAAGATTCCGTATCTTCCCCCAGATATCACCACCCACTGGGAGTAACCAATCAGAACATGAGCTTATGGGGGGGGTACTGCATATTCAAACCATAACAAGAACCTCAAGGATAATGTATATGTGTTGCCTTTAAATATTGGTGACATATATTGAGACATGGTTTCATTATATACCCTGGGTGTACTGGAACTCACCGTGCAGACCAGGTTGTTTTTTAATTCACAGAGCTCTGCCTGCTTTTGCCTCCCAAGTATTGGGATTAAAGTGTTCACTACTGTGCCCTACTGAATTAAAAATGTTTTTATTATACTTATTTATTGCATGTGTACATACCATAAGTGCATGTGTGGTGCATACATGTGTGGTGGTGTATGCATGTGTGATGCATACATGTGTGATGCATACATGTGTGGTAGCACATGTATGGTAGCACATGTGTAGAGATTAGAGGATAGCTTGTTGGCGTCAGTTCTTTTCTTCTACTGTATGCATCTCAAGGCTCTAGCTCAGGTCATCAGGCTCGGTGGCAAGTATCCTAACCTATTAAGCCATCCTGCTGGCACAGCTACAGTGAAAACTGGTAAGAGTTTAAGGAAGAACATAATGAGTAGGTGGACATGGAGGCCAGTGTTAGGATGTTTTCCCAGAATGTTTAAGGCTCTGAGTTCAATTTCTACTGCTATTAACACAGAAGCAAACAGAAAAATCTGAATAATCATATACCATACTACTATATTGTCAGTAGTAAAATTAGCAGCTGTCCCCTGGTACTGTCTCTGTCTGAAAATTTGCAGTGGTTCCACTTGAGTTGGTTCTGATGTTGATTTTTAAGTGTAAATCAGCCCATACCACTCTCATCCATCAAACCCTCCTTTGCCCTTTGGAACTGGTCTGCAGTCTTTTCCATGACCTGTTCTTGACTGCTTCCTGCTTAGTGTCTGTGCCATTTCTTCTGCCTGTAACTGGTACTCTCAAAGCAGCTGTGCCTTCTTCCTCATTTGCTCTCTCTTCCTACATTCAGCCCTGGATTTTCTCTACTGTTTCCTCTTGTACATTTCTTTGTATTCACTGGCTGTTGACTCCCTTCCTCTCCTAAGTGCTGCCTTAGTGAGGACTGCTGCCAGATGTGCTTGGCCACTGCTGTGTCCCGAGTGCCCAGCGTGTCTTTGATCCTCTGCTACTGTTGGTTGGGTTGTGCTTGTGCCCCCTCCTCTCGCCACCACATCTCCGTAATCTCAGCAGTGGCTTAGACTCTTAGCTATGCTGCAGACAGTCATGTGATTAGATTCTTCAGTTTCTTTCATTCTTCCTTTTCCTGCTCTCACATGTGCATCACCGCCTCCCTCATCTTAACCCAGGGCTTGTTTATAGCTCAGGAACATGGGGTATGTGGGTATAGCATGCCAAGGTTTTTTCTCTGCTTATATGGAGGAGAAAATAGACACTTGGGAATCTTTACACTTTCCTAGCTGTGTTCATGGCTTTCCTCCTCTGAGCTTTGGTGGCCAGTAGGGCTTCTCTTAGGTTCTTCCCCCAGCATCTTCTTCATGGAGAGTCTGACATGGAGAAGTTTTTTTTTTTGGTACCTGCAATAGGCTGAGGTATCGCTCATACACACTACAGCTCCAGTGATTCATAACAGACAAGATTTACTTTAGACTTAGTTTATTTTTTAAAGTTTTGTGTGTATACACATGTTGCCTATAGAGGCCAGAAGAGGGTGTTGTATCCTCTGAAGCTAGAGTTGTAGATGGACATGAGCAGCCTGATGTGGACTTGGGCCCTCTGCAAGGGTGGTAAGTTCTCTTAAAGGCTGAGCATCTCCAGCTCCTAAGATTTACTTTAATACTCTGTGCTTCAGGATTCTCCTGTCTTACATGTGCTGGCTCAGGTGGCTGCACAATGGCAGTGAGCCTGGGCTGCTGGTTTCTCAGGTCACAGGAAGGTTGTGAACAAGGTTCTGCCCCGAGTGGCATGGCTTCGTGTGGGTCTGTCTGCCTGCTGACGGTGCTGCACAGTACTCTGATGTCTGATCTTCGTGGCCACAAGGGGGCCTTTGGTACTCTGTGACTGTCACAGAATATCTCTGTGGTCGTGTTTATTACTGTGGTCTTTTCTTCTCCTGGCTAAAGTAGGGCTCTTTTCAGTCAAGAACAGTGAAACTTCAAAAGAGGCTGCTCCCTTCATTTCTGGGGCTGGGGTGGGCTCTTCGAGTCTCATGGTCCACAAATCCTGCACCTCCTTCGTGGCTCCCCTGTGGATTTCTGTGGTCTCCTGCCCTGTGGTGGCATGGTCCAGCCCCAAGGCTCCCTCTTGTGGGTTGCCTTCCCTCTCAGTCTTTGCAGTGAACTTTTAAATGTGGCTTTTTAAGTTTTTTTAAAAATATGTTTCATGTAGTGAGGCAGTGTGACAGGAAGACAAATCGCTGGGCTCTGAATTGGAGACAAACAGAAGGCAATTTGTCTGCTGTGTTACAGTCCTGTCTTCCTGCCAGCCTCAGCCTTGAGTAATGGCAGCGGCTTCCCCCTACCCGAAGCTTGAGCTGCTGGGAGAAGTCTTATTAGAGAACATTGTAGTAAAGTGTCACCCACAATTAGATGTAAAGGTCTCTTTATTTTTGCAGATTTTGACATAAATAATTGGAGGTCCCTACCTTCCTGCTTTCCCTTTTAACAATTCAAAAAGTGCAGGAATTGAGCCTTTTTTTTTTTTTTTTTTTTTTTTAGAAAATTTGGCAGCAGACTTACTGTATAATTGCTCACAAAGGGAGGGAAAACCCTCATGTTTCCTTTTGAGGATGAAAAGAGATCTTCCTGGTCTGGATGGCTTTGTTAGAGTCAGCTGACCCATCACTTCTGAAATGGGAGCTGGCTTTCCAGTACTCACTGAGTCCCAAAACAGAGCAAAGCCAGATCCAGCAGCCTTTTCTTCATAGTTGTGTTGGATATTTTTCTCATTGCTCCATGGGGGGAGCAGCAGGCTTGTTCTGGTTCTGGGGTTTTAGGGGTCCATCACAAAGGAAGGCTGTGAGAGTGGATGTGTGTAGAGGGGGGTGAGTCAGCAAGGGAAGTATATCTGGAGCCAGAGACCCTGTGTCACCTTCAAAGGCCTGCCCCATGTGGCCCTCTTCTGCCAGCTAGGCTCCACCTCTTAAAGTTCCATAGTGCTCTATCTTGCACCACCAACTGGGAAAAATGTGATCAAAACAGAGGCTGTGGAGACACTTCAGATTGTAGTCACAACAGCAACACAGTCTGTGGTTTATAGCTAACTTTATGTCATGTGTGTCTGGTTACCATTTCTTTATCATCGGGGCGTGAACCCAGAGCCTAGCACATCACAGGTAAGCACGTGGGGAGAGAACGAGTGTAGCTTGGGTGAGGCTTGCCTCCTTCCTCCCCACTGCCTGCTTCGTGCTCATCCACAGTGGTTCTCTGGGCTGCACGACCCTGCTCTGCATTCTTTCCTAGTCCAACTCCCGTTGCTGTCCATTCTTGATACTCCTTCCTTGCCTTGGGCAATCATGGCTTGCTGCACTGTGCTAATCAGAAGGGAAAACTGAATCTCGGGAGGGAATGTATTTGGCTCACAGATTTGTAAGACTGTAATTTCATGGCTGTCTGTGCCTAACACTAGGCGAGCAGCTCCGGTTAAGCCGAGAGTATGTTCCTGTGAGCACAGGGATGAGGTGGGCCCAGGACAGTATTAGCAGGTGGAGGAGAAGACTGCTGCAGTAACAGACCTGGACTCCTGTTTGCCGGGAGTAAAACTGCTTGCTGCATTAGCCGGGTAACCAGAAGCATCTCCAGAAGCCGCACGGAGGGGACTGGCTCTGGGAGATTGTCCTCTGAGTCACTGTGCCCCATGGTCTGTGCAGGTGCATCCTCACTCACACAACATCAGCAGTTAAATAAGTGAGGGGGAGAGAGACAGAGAGAGACACAGACAGACAGAGAGACAGAAAGAGACAGAGAGACAGACAGAGAGACAGACAAACAGAGGCAGAGAGAGACAAACAGAAATAGACAGAGGCAGACAGAGACAGAGAGAGACAGACAGACAGAGACAGAGACAGACAGACAGAGACAGAGAGAGACAGACAGACAGAGACAGAGACAGACAGAGATAGAGAGAGACAGAGACAGAGAGAGGAGAGAGGCTATAGACATTCCAGGCAGACCGTGCCTTAGGAAAGTGGATGCTGGGTTCTGTCTGGGGAGAGATCTGTGGAAAGGTGTTGAGTGCAGGGTTGGTGGGACATGAAAGGGACTGATGAGTCTGCTACAGTAGGATGCCTTGAGCTGAGACTTTGTCTAGTCCAGTGGTTCCCAACCTGTGAGTCATGATATCCTTGGATTGCATATCAGATATCCCGCATATCAGATATTTACTTTATGATTCATAAGAGTAGCAAAAATTACAGTTCTGAAGTAGCAACAAAATAATTTTATGGTTGGGGTCACCACAACAGGAGGAAGTTTATTAGAGGGTCACAGCACTGGTAAGGTTGAGAACCACTGCTGGAGTATTACCAGTCCTGGGCTTCCTGTTCTGGTGACTGTGTTCTGCGGAAGGGCCCCTCTGGGAGGTGACCTGCTTGATTGCCATGTAACCTTTATGGTCTCATTGCTTCAGTTTCCCTTCCTGTTTCTTGATGCCTCCAGGGTTATCAAGAAGCTCAGGGAAGGTCCTAGCTGGGATCCTGGTGTGTAGGGCCAGCCTGGCTGTCCTCCATGCTAGTTATAGGAAGTCATCTTTGAGGCAGGCTGATCCAGGCCTTTGTGATGGTTGACCAACTGCCCAGGTGAGCAAGTTCGTTCCAGAACTAACTCTTCACACATTCTACCAAGGATCAATTGCAGAGCCCCTGGGGAGGCCCCTTGGGGAGCTGGAAGTTTTACTGTGACTTTCTCAGGCCACAGGGCTGATGAAAGGGGTTAAGCCCAGGGTCCTGTAAGTGTTGCAGGGTGGCCTTTCAGGTGGGCTGCACAGCTGAGCCCTGTCGTATTCCAGGTCTCCTTACTCGGTAGCTGATCCTGAGGAGCTTCAGTAGACAGGTGAGAGAGTGGTGGAAAGGAATGGATATGGTAAGATAGGTCGGGGGTGCTTTGGGATGATTGAGCCTGGTCAGGTGAGGGTCCCCTGAGGGACATAGTAGGACTTTATCTTCTATTAACTATTGTCCCTTGGGTGCTAATGGCTTTCAGACCACCCTACTTGGTGTCTTCTCCCTTCTCCCCTCTGGAGAAGGCCATTAGGCAGGAAGCAGAGAGACTTCCTGGAGGTTTGGAGTAGGAAGGAAGCAAGCAGTGCATATATAATTGACCTCCGCAGCTGTGTGAAGTCACAGGTAGGCCGAGGATGAGAAACATGGGCATATTATACTCAAATGCTCTTTTTTCTCTGGATTTGGAGGTGTTGGGATGGAACCTGGGGCCTTAGGTCAGCTTTCTACCCCTGAGCCACACCCCAGCTCTCACTTTTTTTTTTTTTAATTTATTTATTTTTATCTCAATCACAGGTTAGGTACTTTGAATCCCAGGCGTAGCCCCCTCCCCCATTCCCTCCTACCCTCCCACTCCCTCCCTCATCTCCCTCTTCCCCGCCCCCTCCAAGTCCACCAACAGGGAGGACCTCCTTCCCTTCCATCCAACCCCAGCTTATCCTGTCTCCTCAGGGCTGGCTGCAATGTCCTCCCCTGGGATCTAGCCAGTCTGTCACTCCCCGGCTTGTATGGGGGAGGGTCAAAGAGTCAGCCATCAAGATCATGACTGAAACAGTCCCTGTTTCCCTGAATAGGGTCTTCAGTCCTACACCGAGTTATC
>CM053757.1:10644018-10657185 GCA_028658305.1 Pachyuromys duprasi | reverse complement strand
CCACCTCCACCATCTCTACCACCACCATCTCTACCACCATCTCTACCACCACCATCTCTACCACCACCATCTCTACCACCACCTCCACCACCACCATCTCTACCACCTCCACCATCTCTACCACCACCTCCACCACCACCATCTCTACCACCTCCACCATCTCTACCACCTCCACTCACCTTCACCACCTCTTCAATTTTTACCTCCACGTCCACCTCCACGACCTCCACCACCACAATTGTATCTGCCTCTTGCTAATCGTCTGGTGTAGGGAGGTGTGTTGATTCTGTCACTAATACCATTATGCTTGTGGCAAACTCACAGTTACGCAGTGCCTGCCGTGTTTCAGACATTTGTTCAGTCACTCCCAAAGCCTAGTGAGGCATGTACTGATGTCAGCATGTTTTAATATGTAAGAGGACTAAAGCACGAAGAAACCAAGTCCTTTGCTCAGGGAAATAGCTGGGGGTTGGATGAGCCAGGAGCCAGAGTTGACAAACTCTGGCCTTTAGGCTATCATTTGATTTATTTTCTGCTTAGTTCCCACCTTCCTATATTTTGAGACAGAGTTTCACTATGTAGCTTGGGTTGGCATGGGACTGACTATGTATATTAGATCCGGCTAGCCTGGAACTCACAGAGATCACTTGCTTCTAAAGAATGCTAGGATTGCAAGTGTGCAATAGCACAGCCAGCTCCTCTCTCCCTTCTGATGTGTCTGTGTATGTGAGGCTGGCCTTGAACTTTCGGTCCTTGTGATCCATCCTCCTGAGTGATGGGATTATGAATGTGTACCACCATGCCTGGATCCCCCTTTTTTCTGTTTCTTGAGACAGGGTTTCTCTGTGTAGCCTTGGCTGTTCTGTAAATTGCTTTGTAGGCCTCAAACTCATAGATACCCGCCTCTGCCTCTGCTGGGACTAATGGCATATGTAACCATGAATGGCTCCTTTTTTTTTTGTTTTCTATAGAATTTTATTGTAACACAAACATATCTGTAACTTTTTAAATATCTATGATGGCTTTCACGTGATGGTACTGGGATTGAGTGGTTAGCCAGGAACCTCTCCTGTTTACTATCTGGCTATCTACTCTGCTCTAACACTGGTACTCTTAGCCACTGTCCAATGCTGCCTTTCAAGAAAAGGAGGTGCCACGTACCTATAAACTTTGGAGGCTGAAGCAGGAGAATCTCTGAGTTCAAGGCCAGACTGTTCTACATATACAGTTTTAGGATACCCTATCTCAAAAGAACAAAAAACAAAAAAGGAAGAAAAGATAAAGATCAGAAATTAGAGTTTTGTAATTCTAGCATTCAGGGAGGCAGAAGCAGGTGCATCTCTATGAGTTTGAGGCCATCCTGGTCTACAAACTGAGTCCAGGACAGCCAAGGCTACACAGAAAATCCCTGTCTCAAAAAAACAACCAAAAAATTAGAGTTTCCAGACATTGGGATCAGCAGTGAACTTTCCTGGTGAGACGGGAGTGATCATGTCCCACGTCTTTCATACATGTGCGTGGAGTCTCTCTGTCTCTATCTCTCTGTCTCTGTCCCTGTGTCTGTCTCTATCTCTCTGTGTCTGTCTGTCTCTCTCTCTCACACACACTCTCTCTGATGTGTTCTAGAGCAAGAGCAGAGGCTGCTATGACAGGGGAATGCAGAGACCTTTAGTGCCCTAGTATACAGGATGGAAGATGGAGACCAAGAAGGCTGCCTTAATGGAATTGTGTACAGGCCGGTGAGGGTGGAAGAAGCAGTCTGTAGCTGTGAGGAGTAAAAGTGTGTGTGGTTACATCTTAACTCTTGAAGAGAAGAGCTCACTGAGCAACCATGGATGCTAAATAAAGGACCAGGTTCCTAGACCAGCGGCTCTCAACCTGTGGTCAAAACCCTGTGGGGGCAAATGACCTTTCACAGGGCCACCTGAGGTCTTCAGGAAACACAGGCGTTTACAACCAAGATTCACAAGAGTAGCCAAACGCTAGTGATGAAGTAGCAATGAAAATAATCTTGTGGTTGGGATCACTACAATGTGAGGAGCTGTATTAAGGGTCACAGTGTTAGGATGGCCAAGAGCCACTGCCCTAGACTATCCTACAGCTACCAGCAGCTGGACCACAGCTGGAAAAGTCAGAGCCAGCAAAGGTGAAAACACTTCTAGACTTCAGGGAGGGAGCTTGGCTAAGAGGAGCTGCATGACCTGCAGCCAGCAAAGACTTGGGGCAGAAGGAATCTTCCAAGCAGAGGAGCTCCTAGTTCCTGGTTTGGTTGGGAATAAGAATCTAGATAAACACAGAGCTGTGCATGTGGTGATGAGATCTGATCAAAGTTTCAACACAAATAGTATTTCTATGTATATGTATGTGGGTTACATATGTCTGTGCACATGTGTACACGAGTGGAGGCCAGAGGAGGATGTCGGTGGCCTGCTGTAGTACTCGTTGCCTTACTTCTTTGAGACAGCGTTTCTCACTGATTCTGGTTCTGGGCAGGTAGCAAGCAAGCCCAGTGACTGTCTCCACTCCATAGTCCTCATTGTGGGATAGTTTTGTGCTTGGCCATACCCAGCTTTTTTGTGGTTCTGGGACTTTGAACTCAAGTCCTCAAGCTGTGCAGCAAGTGTTCTTATTGAGCCACGTCCCTACCCCCTAAACAGTATCTTGTTGGTTTTTGCCTAACACCATTAACTGAATTATTTCCCTTAGGGCTTTTCTCCCACCCCATTTTCTGGCCTTTGTACTTAAATTTGAAACATCAAGAGAAAATTTATTTTACTGGTGTGAAAGCCCAGCCTTGAGGAACAAGATGTTGGTTTTAAGTATCGCTGTTGGCCAGAGTCCCACAGCAAGACCACAGAGCGAAGCAAACCCAACTTTATGTATCCTCTGACCGGCTTCTCCTGTCCTATGTTGTCCTGTGCTGTCCCCACGTCCTTGGTTTGCCTCAATCACCCCAGTCAGTGTTGCTTTTCCTGGTATAGTAGGCTGATAGGTGCCATGGGTGCCCTGGGCAATGAGTGTCTTGGAGTCCCAGCCACTTCTTGCTCTGTTGCTTTCTCAGGTGACTTATCTGGGCTGCTTTTCCCCCTCCCCAGGGAGGTAGTCAGACCACATCCCTGCTACATTTCAGCTGCTAGAACTTTGTGATGATGACATCTTGAGTTATTATTAGAGACCTACATAGTCATCTCTCTGGCTTTGGTGGACTGCTGTCTGAAGAGCTTCCTTAATGAAGCTGACAGAGGCATGAAAGTGACATAGATGCTTCCCAGTAAATGTTGGCTTCATGTTGCCATGTCATCCTGAAAGAGCGCTGAACCTTGGCGCTGGGTTGGGTGAGGTGGGCTGTATTCACCCACACAGCACTCCAGGGCTCATTTACACGGAAAGGTCCCTCCAGACAGTACCCCGGTTATATTGTCTTCCTCTGTGGCCTGGGAAGACTGCATCCCTAGGGGGAGGTGATCAGAGAGCCTGCCACTAAGTTCATGTAAGAGGTAGCTTGTGCTCCTCTTACCAGGGACCCTACTTGGATACTGAGTCTACTGAGCCGGGGTTTTAGGTCCTCTCCATACATTGTCCTTGGTTGGGGTATTAGTTTCTGCAGGGTCCCTAGGGCTCAGTTTTTATGGCTCTGTTGGTCTCCTTGTGGAGCTCCTGTCCCCTCCAGATTTTTCTGTCTTCCCCCTTTCATACAATTCCTTACACTCTGCCCAAAGTTTGCCTATGAGTCTCAGCCTCTGCTTTGATACCTCTATCAGTGGTGTCTTTCAGAGGCTATTTGTGGTAGGCTCCTGTCCTGTTCCCTGTCTTCTCCTGCTTCCAATGTCTATTGCATTTGTCTTTCTGAATGAGGATTGTACATGTTTCCTAGGGTCTTCCTTATTGTTTAGCTTCTTTAGGACTATAGATTTTAGTATTTTTATCCTATATTATATGGCAAATAGCTACTTATGAGTGAGTATATACCATGTGTGTCTTTCTGCTTCTGGGTTACCTCACTCAAGATGATCTTTTCTAGTTCCCACCATTTGCCTGCAAATTTCATGATTTCCTTGTTTTTAATAGCTGAGTAGTATTCCATTGTGTAAGTGTACCACAGTTTCAGTATCCATTCCTCCGCTGAGGCACATTGAGGTTGTTTCCAGCTTCTGGCTATTATGAATAGAGCTGCTATGAACATGGTTGAACAAAGGCTCAAATGTATATTTGAGCATATTTTGGCTATATGCCTAGGAGTGGTATAGCTGGATCTTGAGGTAGCACTATTCCTAATTGTCTGAGAAAGCACCAGATTGATTTCCAAAGTAGTTGTACAAGTTTATATTCCTGCCAGCAATGGACAAGGGTTCCCCTTTCTCCACATTCTCTCCAGCATGTGTTGTCACTTGAGTTTTTGATCTTAGCCATTCTGATAGCTGTAAGGTGAAATCTCAGGGTCGTTTTGATTTGCATTTCCCTGATGACTAAGGACGTTGAACATTTCTTTAAGTGTTTCTCTGCCATTTGATATTCCTCTATTAAGAATTCTTTGTTTAGCTCTGTACCCCATTTTTAATTGGATTACTTGGTTTGTTGGTATTTAACTTAAGTTCTTTGTATATTCTGGATATTAGCCTTCTGTCAGATATAGGGTTGGTGAAGATCCTTTCCCAATATGTAGGCTGTCATTTTGTTTGTATGATAGTGTCCTTTGCCTTACAGAAGGTTTTTAGTTTCATGAGGTCCCATTTATTGATTGTTGCTCTTAGAGCCTGAGCTGTTGGTGTTCTGTTCAGGAAGTTGTCTCCTGTGCCAATGAGTTCAAGACTTTTCCCCACTTTTTCTTCTAACAGGTTTAGTGTGTTTGGTTTTATATTGAGGTCTTTAATCCACTTAGACTTTAGTTTTGCGCAGGGAGATAAATACAGATCTATTTGCATTTTTCTACATGTGGAATCCAGTTAGACCAGCAGCATTTGTTGCAGATGCTGTCATTCTTCCATTGTATGGTTTTTGCTTCTTTGTCAAAAATCAAGTGCCTGTAGGTGTGTGGGTTTATTTCAGGGTCTTCTATTCTATTCCATTGATACACAGCCTGTTTCTATGCCAATAACATGCAGTTTTTACTACTGTTGCTCTATATTACAGCTTGAGATCAGGGATGGAGATACCTCCATCTGTTATTGTACTGGATTGTTTTAGCAATTCTGGGTTTTTTTGTTTTGATGTTAGTAATTTATGTGGGAAGGGAGTGCCTTGGAGGCTGCTCCTGCACAAATGGTCCTTGGTGGTTCAAAGCAAGCTGGGCCAGTCTTGGAGAAGTCAGGATGCAGCACTCCTCCATGGCTTCCTCTGCCCGCTTCCTTCCCTGACTTGCCTCACTGATGGACTGAGGGGGAAAACCTTTCCTCCCCAGGTTGCTTTTGGTTATGGTGTTTATTACAGCAATAGAAAACCAAACTAAGATAATACCCCAAAGCATTAACTTGTATGGTTGCAATGGGCAATGCTGCTGTCAACATAAAGCAATGTTTCTTCTTTAAAGGACATTACAGTTTATTGTGATCCAAGTGTGCACAGCAGCATCAGAAAACCAGGGGTCAGTGTGTTGTGCATCAGGCAGGCAGTGGGGCATCGGGCAGGCAGGTTGCTGCAGGCAGAGGCTCTCAGTGGGTTTAAGTGCTGACACATTCCTAGCATGCAAAGTTAATAGAACTTGGAGTTCCTTCAGGCTTGTGACGCATTCTGGGAGTTTCATCTAGCAGTTATGAAGATCTTAGGGAAAATGTAGCAATTGATGATAGGAGGCTGCTAAAGAGTAAAGAGCCCAGGATATCTCTGCCTCCTAGTCTGTAAGGTTCCAACTCCTGCAGTTGAGATTCTAGTTAGCCAGTGCCAAACAGTGTGCATGCCTTTCGCTCCAGCTGTGGCTTCTTCCGAGAGCTTGAGGTCACAGCATTGGGACAGTTGCTAAAATTCCTTGCGCTGTGTGTGTGTGTGTGTGTGTGAACAACATTTGCCCCTCCTCTTAAATTCCTAACCACAAATTAAAGTAATGTTCCACCATGGCTTACCTTGTGAACCAGTGAGTTCATAGGGTTTTTTTTTTTTGCAGAGCAAGCACAGGTGAGGCAGTACAGGAAGGAGAGTGGCTGACCTAAAAAGTATCTGCCCCAGAATGTCTTTAACAAGCATAGATGGCTTGGGTCCTTCTTCTGGAGTTCTGGTCTGTTTTAGAAGTGAATTTTCCCTGTGACAGCAGGTGAAGTGATGCTGTATAGGGACCAAATGTAGACTGGCACCTGAGACTGCTCTCCTACCACTGAGAAGCCTACATCTGTGTGTTTTCTAAGTGAAAGTTGTAGCTGAATCAGAGAGAGGAGGGAGGAGCCTGGAGTAAGAGATGTCAGGGTGCCCATGTAGAGTAAGATCTGCTATTGAGACAGCAACTGAGCACTTCTGTGTCCCCGGAAGCAGGGAGAGAGGAGGGTGATGCTCTGCCATGGGCCTGAGGTGTCAACTTGGCCATGAGCTTCAGTTGTCTGACTCTCCATCCTTTATGACATGAAATCATATCACCCTTTTAAAAATGGTTACTGCAAGGATAGTGCCACATGATCCATGGTAACTGTCCAGATCCCACTTGGCATGCAGGAAGAGCTCACAGAATTACCATCATCATTGATGTAACTGTTCCAGGAGAAATCTTATTTCTGTAACCCCTTGAGAAAGGAGGGGCCATCTCGTGCATGCTTATTTTAAGGAACACCAACATTAATGTCAAAAGGCATAAAAAGACTTATCATAAAGCCATAAAGGCAGTTCAACTGTCCTTACATAAAGAGGAAGAGATACTACAGGCTCACACTCAGAGAGACCTACAGGGGGACACAATGAGACCAAGATGCCAAGGGCTCATACTCAAAGGAGGTTAAATGGGGACACAATAAGAAGATAAAAGTCCATTAGTCAAAGAGAAAGGTGTCAGGAATCACACCAGGAACCCGAGCCTTGGCTTGCAGCTTTTAGATCTGTGAGGAATGAAGACCTTTCATTTCAGCCAGCCTCTTGTGTTTTGTTACAGCAGTGCAAGCAGACTGATACCTCATAGTTTTCCATCAGGTTTGGGCCCAAAGCTCTATTAGCTTTCTATTTCTCTATTAGCTTGGATCTTGGGATAAGCCATAATCTTCCCATGCTCTGCTATCCTTTTCTGTAACACAAGGTGGATGTATTTCCCAGGAGTTACATATAATGTATATCATGTACAATATTATCTATGTTATATAATATGGATATATAATATATAATTATATAATATGGATAATAATTATCTATAATATCTATAATTATCTATAATATAGATAATAATTATATATCTATATTATGTAATATATAATAATACACATGTTGCTTTAGTTTAAACCATGATGGGGGATCGACCACATTGGTTCTTGATCTCAAGGTTGGTGTCAGGGTCTGTGATGAAGGAAATAGGGGTGTCTATCCTTGACTCTAGGATCTTCTGTGGAGGGTTTCATCTCAGTTTTGGCTCTGTTGGGTGTGGTCATTGGCCAGTGGCTAGACAATCACAGCTGCCTTTGTTTAGTTGTGCACTGGAGTGGAGTGGAGCTGGGCTGGGTGACTGGTGTTCTTGTAGGTGACACCAGTGTTAGGGACCTTATGGCTCTGTTTGATTCCAGATGTCCTGTGCTCTTTCTCTTCTGGTGTGGGTATGTGTTAGGCAGCAACTTACATACAGATGTCCATCTGAGAAGCAGGTCTCACTGCTCTTCTTCTCTCACTCCCGGTGGCTTGTCATGGTGCCTGGATGTAGTAGCGTTCAATTATTTTCATTCTAGAAGCAGCTTTATTGAGATATTTGCATATGTTACAAATCACATCTAACATGCAAGCAAGTTTTTAAAATACATTTGTGTTGCTAATATTTTTTTTCTCCTTTGATCTTCTTCCTCACCATTCTTTTTTCCTCTCTTCCTGGGTTGGGACCCATAGTCTTGGTCATGCTAGTGAATTCTGGGTCACAACTCTAGCCCCCTTTCAGTAAGTTTTTAAAAAAATAAGTAAGTGCATTATTTAGCAGTGCTTCGTAACTTCTGTACATTCAATCAGTCACCTTGTGATGAGTTCTGTCATCAGACACCAAGAAGCATGGTGGCTCAGCAGTCACACCCAGCATGTCACCCTCACTGTAGCACAGCAGGCTTGCTCTCCCTTTCTAGCTATGAGCACTGCCTTCTAGTGACTGCCCCTGCTTGCTTTGTCCTAGGCCTCCCCTGTGTCACGGAGACTCTGACTGCATTAGTTCCTTTTTCTTCTTGCTGTGCTGAAACACCTAACAAGTTGATGAAGTCAAGCAAGTTAAAGAAAGAGGGTTATTTCCTAGCTAGCATTGCGAAGACAGTGGTTTTAATGGTGGACATCTGTGTTATCAGATGTTGGTAAAGCTCAGTCTAACTTGAGAGCTGCTTTCTTCTCATTGTAGAGTTGTGTTTGTAAACTGTGCCAGAAATGGTTGGCTGTGTGGACACACTAACTTTTTCTAGTTCTTACTTTCATATCGACTTGAGTATTATTCTGAGAGTTTCTGTGTGTATGGTTTAAAGCAAATGAGTTGGTATGTTCTGTCTTAATGTTACCATCCTGTGAGTCCTTATATGAGGGGAAAAGAATACGCAAACACAGTATAAAAGTTTGGGCTGGTGAGGCGGCACGGTGCTTACAGGCACTTGCCACAATGTGAGTGGCTAACCCTATCATACTGAATCTGGACTTTGGAATTTCAAGACAATCATAGGATATTTTATGTTAAGTATGTGTTTCCATATGTATGTATGTATATATGTATATATATATATATATTCCTGTAGATAGATATCTAGAAAGTCTCAGAAAACATTGTCAAACCTGCTAGCAAGATTCTAATAGTGCTTAGAGATAGCATGTCCTGTTGTGCCTTTCCTACCCTCCATCACCAGAACACAGCCAGAGCATGTGTGTGTTCTTTATTGTCAGTGGTGGCATGCACAGTTTGGCAGGTTTACGCCCTGCAGTTACATCACTCATTGCCACGTGTGGGAGGCTTTTTACTTCTTTCCAGCTTGTCTGTGGTTGAATCAGCGGGGGAGGCCAGCAGTGGCCTTGAGCAATGGCCTCCCAGAGTCCTTATAGGTTGGTGCTGTTTTCTGTTCTTTCTGCTTCAAGTTGGCTTTGCTAATTTCCAATCTTTCGATCCCATTTTCTTGTATCTTAAAAGAGCCACTGCATTCATTTGAAGTGTTGCTATCAGAGGAGGTTAATCTAACTCTCCTTCCTCAGAGGGCACTTGACCCAGAATTGTCTTCTCCCTGAGGCCAGGTGATTTCTTAGAATAGGTCTTGGCATTGCCACTTACAGTCAGTATTCCTTGGTACAGCCTATGCTCTGTGACAGGTAGTTTGAAACATTTGTTGTGCCCAAGTCGTTTCTGTCAGGATGGCCATTCCTCTTGTCTCTCCCAGGGCTCCTGTCTCTGTATGTCGGGTCTTACTGGCCAGTCTTCAACACTTGCCACTTTGTCTCAGGTCTTTGTTTTAATCACTCCATTTCCACTTTTTTTTTTTTTTTTTGGTAGGGGGACAGCTTGTTGTTTTCACTTTCTAGGAGTTCCTGTCCCATTGGTTTTCATTTCTAAAGTGTTTTCTTAGGTTCCTATGTTCTTCCTGAGTATTGAGTTTTCTAATTGTGGTTTGCACTTTTTTTCTGTGGCTTGCATCATCTGTACCTTGTATTTTGGCTCGTCTTGAAATAGAACCTTGCAGTTACATGGAAATTTTTGTTATCCTTTTATTACCTATAGAAGATTTTACCCCCTTCTTTTCTTCCTCCTTCCCTTCCGCTTCCTTCCCCGTTTCCTTCTCCACCTATTCTCATTTTACGTCAGAGTCTTGCTATGAAGCCCGGGTTAGCCTGGGACTGACCATTGTACCTTGCACCTGCACCTCCTGCCTTGGCCCTCTGAGCACTGGTTTGATAGGCATGGGGCCAGAGCTCCCTATTCTATCATTTTCAGCAATACAACTACTTTCTTCTTGGAACACTGGGCTTTGCCCTCCTTCCTTCCTTTCCCTGGATCCTTTCTCCCCTCATCCTTAGCCCCTCTCTTCATTGTTCAGTGGCAGCAGCTCCATTTCAGTGTTTGTTTTTTTTTTTTTTTTCCTTACTATGGGGTTCCACCGCTGTGGAAGGGAACCAAGGCCAGTGGGGGTACTGTCAGTCTGCAACAAATTGTTATCTGGATAGGAAGGGTCCTGGTTTTACTGCAGCCTTTACCTTCATGCTGAGTGGCTGATTTGGGGACCACTTCCCAGGTCTTTTTATGTTTGACTTTTTGAATCAGTCTACACTGTGGCTGTTAGTTTTCGTTGGCCTAATTAAACTTTGGGTTTTGTATGGGGCCTATAGTTCCATTGTAAATACCATCCCTGGGCTTTGGTTTTACTCCTTTTTTAAAAATGTAAGAACTTAGATTTAAAAATGATGCTGCTGTCATTGATGTCTTCCCAGATTCCTTTTCTAAATAGGCATTTTTAATAATACTGCTAAATCCTCCCTTAATAATGCTCCCAGCAGACAAAGCACAATGTGAGAAAGCTGCAAGTGAGGGGATGGAAGGCAAACAAGCAGCTGATAATGGCTGATGACTGAGGACAAGAGCTCATTGTGCTGCTCGGAGCATAGCTCCATGGCTGGCAGCGGAGTGGGGCATAGTGGTTCCTTAAGCTTTGGACAGGATCTCCATCCTGTCACCTTCTGCTTTTTACCCTTAGTGAGACAGAAATGTTATCATGAGCCTTATGTATGCATTAATTTCTTCATAAAACAACACATTATAAATTTCCCTGTAAGCTCATATTGGGGGATGGGTTTCCCCAGCGGGTGGTGGGTGATCCTTTGAGGGAGGCTGTGAGGCATTTAAGAGGTGGGCCCAGCTGGCATAAGTGGTCCTCTGGGGTGTCCTTCTGAAGGCTACACTCATCACTTTCTCTTATTTTTCTCTACTTCCTGGATGTGGACAGCATCTACCACATGCTCCTGCCACAGTGAGCTCCACCATGCCCCACCCACCACAATGGATTAGTTCCCTCAAATTGTGAACTGTATCAGTGAGCCAAAACTAAGTGTGAAAGACCACCCCAGAGGGTATCTTCCGTCAGGGAGACCCCTCCCCAAGGATCAGCGAGACCAGTCTTTCGGATGCAAACAGCAAGAGTTTTATTTCGATACACGGGTACCCGGGGCGACAAAGCGTTGCGGAGGACTTGCGCGCCTTCCGGCTGGGGCAGCGGGTTTATATAGGATTTGGGAGCAGAAGGCGTGGTGACAGAAGCGAGAAGCGTAGTTACAGGGAGCTGATTGGGCGGTTTGAACAAAGCCACCGGAACAGAGAGGGCGGGAAGGCAGATGTGAGCCGGGTCACGTACCCGGAACAGGGAAGGCGGGAAGGCAGACGTGAGCCATGTGAACCGAGTCATGTACTCGGTTCTTATCTTGGGTACCCAGGGTGTTTTAGGCGCCCAACCACAGATATCCTGTTGTTGGACATCTGGGTTTCTCAGTAACTTCCCAGTCTCCGGCTTGGTTCTCTGTAGATAGCGCTGCCTTAGCTAAGTCAGAGTAGACGGGGGTCTTTCAAGTGTTCCTCCTTAAGTTGTTTCTGTCATAAGGACACAAAGGTTACCAGAGCTTATGTGCTTATATTTTATACATTTGACTTTATTTCAGCCTTTTTTCCCTGTATAAATGACACATGTAAATACACACAAGTCACTATATGAATGTCTGAAAGTTTTTTTTCCACATTGTCATAGTTTTCTCTCTATTGCTGTGATAAACTCCATGACCAAAGGCAGCTTGGGAAGGAAAGTGTTTATTTCAGCTGACAGCATAGTCCGTCATGAAGAGAAGTCAGAGGGAACAAGGTAGGAACTGAAACAGACACCATGGAAGAAAGCTACTTCCTGGCTTGCCTCCATAGTGTACTTAACCTGTTTTCTTTATGTCACTCAGGACCACCTGCCAGGGGTGGTGCTGCAGCCCACAGTGATGGGGCCTCCCCTATCAATCATTGATTGTGAAAATGCCACCACTGACTTGCCAAGAGGGCCATGTGTTAGACACCTTTTCCTATCAAAGTTCCTTTTCCCCAATGACCCTGGTTTGGGTTGATGAAAAAGTTGACAAAAAAACTAACCACACCACATTGTGATCCATGCTTCCCAAACCCGCCAGCATTTATCTTTGAGAACAAGGGCATTCTTCTGCATTACCGCAATATTATTGCATGCCTGAGATAACTGACAGCAGTGCCATAGTTCCTAGTTACAATTTGCTAATTGTTCCTAGCATGTGTTTTATAGTGATTTCCGTTTCTCATTCAGGAGCTGGACAAGGTTTATGCTCTGTCCTTTGTTGGCCTGCCTTCAGACTTTCTGCCTGAGCTCCTTTGGTGTGTACTGTGCTTTGTGTTGGGAATACAGGGTTGTGTGAGCCTACATCCCTGCTTTTAAGGAGGTCATGACAAAGAGGCAGCAATGTTTTGAATAAAATCATTAAGGAGTCAGACTTCGTGGGGCCCTCCGCAGGCATCCTTGCTCCAGAGTTTTTTTTTTTTTAATAAATTTATTTATTTTTATATCAATCACAGGTTAGGTTTTTTGCATCCCATGTGTAGCCCCCTCCCTCACTCCCTCCCACCTTCCCCAACCCTCCCTCATCTCCTCCCCACCCCCTCCAAGTCCACCAACGGGGGAGGATCTTCTCCCCTTCCATCTGACCCCAGCTCATCATGTCTCCTCAGGGCTAGCTGCAATGTCGTCCCCCGGGATCTAGCCAGGCTGTTACTCCCTGGCATGTATGGGGGAGGGTCGAAGAGTCAGCCATCAAGCTCAAGACTGAAACAGCCCCCGTTTCCCTTACTAGGGTCCTCAGTTCACCAATGAGTTATCATGGGCAACATCTGAGCAGGGGTTCTAGGCCATATCCATACATGGTCCCTGGTTGGAGAAACTGTCCCATATAAGACCCTTGTGTCCTGCTCAGTTTGATCTTTGTGGAGCTCTTGTTCTCCCCAAGTCTTACTAACTTCCCCTATATTTATTATTACTTCCAGCCCTCTGCCAAGGG
>CM053757.1:10602038-10643518 GCA_028658305.1 Pachyuromys duprasi | reverse complement strand
AAAAAAAAAGATAATTCAGCAGCTACCTGAACACTTTAGAGATGGGATGACCAGGAAAGCTGAAGGTTGGCCTGTGTTTGGGGGCAGGTGGGATGAGAGCCAGAGGCTCAGCACTGCAACAGTGCAACCTGTGTGTTCCGTAGTCTCAGGGGAGGCTGCCCACTGTGCCTCTTGGAAAGTGGACTTTGGAGAGCTAGTGCTAACTTTCTCCCACACAGTCGTATATATTTAGTGAAGGTGATATTTGATGTGACTTCTCACAGGGTGGCTGAGAATGAGATGTGTAATGAGGCTGTGGTTAAAGGAATCCTACTAAACACACAATGCCATTGAGTATTGTGCCGTTGCGGGGCTGGTTTCCCTCCGCACAGGCCTGCTCAGAGCTTGCTGTTTGGTTCCCAACAATTGGTGTAGCTGCTTTAGCTGGAGTTAATGCAATCACCCTGTACAGATCCCTGACAGTCTGTCAGGGCGGGGGCAGTGGGAGGGCTTCTTCATGGTTTCCTTCACCCAAGCTTCTGAGAAATGTGCAGAGTTCCCAGTTGATTCCTAAGTGTCTGGTACTTCTTGCATTTGACCCTGATGTTCTCTCCCCAAATCAGCTGCAAAGAACAGTAGAAGGGAAGGGCTGTCTTAATAGACTGTGTCATAGTGTGAGGCACTGGAAACAGACATGCCTGTCTCAGGTTTCACAGCTAAGTGTCTGGCATTGAACTGAGAAATGCTCTTTCCATCCGTCAACAGACTGAGTTAGTGCTTGCTATGGTGCAGTTAAAGAAAACAGCTTGGTTGCAGAAAGTATGCAGTGTGGTCTTGACCTGTGCACTAGGCCCTGCAGGCATGTGTGCCGTGCATGCTGTAGGGCATGGCAGTGTGCACCAGGTTTGCATTTGGTTCCTGAGAGAAGCAGAGATGGAGAGGATGACATGGAACATTATGTACTTCCAACCAAAAAGGTTAAGGGAATGTAACTGTAGCAGGTATTTTTCCATAAAACATCCTTGTTCCCATATGCCCTAAGTATGATTTGAGTCCTCCCCTGGTGAGCTGTATTTACTGCATGCCTTTGTTGGTGGAGAGAATATCATTAAGTGCCTGACTCTGAACAGACACCTGGCAGTTTGTGGATTCCCAAAGCACATGTTTGCATTCCAAGTCTATAGGCACAGGCACAGTTAGCATTCACCAACACTCCAAAAGGAAGGTTCCAGGAGATGTTTCAAAAGTATGCCCTGAGTTAGAGCACTTTTCACTGTTGCTCTGTGAAACAGGCTAGCACATTAACATTTACAAGATACAAATTGTGTGCTTTTCTTCATGCAGATCCCCTCCCCTGTTTACCGTGGAAATTTTTAGTTTTTAAATTTTTTTTTAAACATTCTTATACCTGCAGAGAAAACGAAGTGCTCAAAGTCCAGCTGAAGAAGTATGTAGGAGCTGTCCAGATGCTGAAAAGAGAAGGTCAAACAACTGAAGGTGAGGTGGAGTGAGCCCATGCGGGGGTGGGGCTGGGGAGTTTGTGGACAGGCTCAAGGAATGGGTGAATACATACTCTGATGCAGTAGAAAATGGTGCTGGTTGCATCCCAGAGTTAGACAGAAAACTGTACTGTGTATATGAAAACTAAGCCCCACTGGACTTAATCAGTTGTATGGTTTGGGCACTTATAGTCTAGAACATGGAATGATTGATTTGCATGAGCCTACAGGTCTAAGCAGCAGAGTGCAAAATGGGTGAACACTGACACCTTCCTGGACTCACGCTTGCCAAGCTGTCATCTCTTGTAGTCTCTTCATCTCTCTGTGTCTCAGTCTTATCATGTGTAAAATGGGATAGTTGACAGCTGATGTGTATAGGCGATATAAGGATTAGCACAGGATAGGAAAACTGTTGGTATTTTTGTTATTTTAATTATGACAATTTTGTGCATATGTGCAATGTGTTGGGATCATATTCCCCCTCACTTCCCCTCACTTCTTACCTCCTTAACTCTTGATAACTCCTTCCTTCTCAGCCAACCCCTCCTGCATTTATGGGCACACAGCATATGCATATGGAAGTCAGAGACCAAACTCAGGAGATGTCCACTTTATTATTAGAGGCATGGTATCTCACTGAACCTGGACCTCACCAATTGGCTGGACTGGATGGCTAGTGGGCCCCAGGGATCCATTTGTCTTCTCCTCCATCGCATTGGGATTACAAGCTATTCCATGGTGTCAGCTTTTTCACACAGACACCAGGGCCTGAGCGCAGGTCCTCAGGCATGCATGGCAAACCCTTTACCAATTACACCATCTTTCCAGCCCCTGGGCTTGCTTTTGATTTAGAAAACACAGGATTATGAGATGTTTTCCTGAATCAGGATTTTGGGAGCACTCCTCCCCAAATGCACAAGCAGATTCCATAGTCTGTGCAGATTGCAGTGGAAGTTCCATTTCTTAAGATACAGCCTGAGTGCTCTGAAGCAAAGCTGGCCGTAAGCCCTTTTAGCATGCAGTGTGATCAGCCTTGTTGAACTTTAGTGAGATGGCCAGCAGAGTCCATTGTAGAGTAGAAGTAGCACTTCTACTGCATGTCAAGATACACTGTGTACCTTGGGTGTCCCTCGTGGCGCAGGGTTTTCATGGATGAGCTCAGTACTGGGCACATACCAGTTGCCCTGTTGTTTCTTATGGAATCCTGTGATTCTCTCTTTGTAGACCCAGTTATCAAGGAGCATCAGCAGCCAGCACCATGAAACAGCCTTGCACCATAGCCTAGGCCTGTAACCCCAACATTCAAAGCTGGAGCCAAACATTTGTTAGTTCAAAGCTAGCCTGAGCTGCATAGTGAGATCCTGTTCCCTGCCCCTAATCCTTTTCCTGATCTGGGCGTTAAAAATTGCACATGTGTAGGTATGCACTGAACACCTACACAGTACTCTGTAACTGTGTGTGATTATGTGTTTGCTTTAAAAAATAGTTGTAAAAGGCAGTGCCTTCCAAAGTTGCACAGTAGATTTCTTCCCAAGCTCCTATCTTCCTTCTAAGAGATTTGGACTGTCTCTGGTGGTCTCCACCTCTTCACTGGAGATCCAGACACTTCCTGGGTGGGCCCTGGTGTCTTCAGGCTTATAGGAGTTGGAGTCTCCTACACTGAAAGACTAAAGGAAGGGATACTTTGCTCATTTGATTCACAATATCCCTTGGCTTCTGGTATCAGGGATGGACACACTCCATCATCTGTAAGGTGTCCTGCAAACTAGAGGCCTTGGGAGAGTTGATGTCACATCTTGACTCTGAATCCCACAAATACATCTTTTCCACGGACCTTTCTTCTCTTCCATCATAAGGCCTTCAACTGGGTGAAACCTAGCCATGTTATTCAGGCTGACAAATTCACACTTGATATTTAGATTAGCACTTGGTCAAATATCTACATATCATATTCCAGTCATTTGTCAGTCACCAGGGGGACATCACTGATACCTGTCAGAAAGTAGAAATTAAGATTTCTGTTTGAAGCCAGGAAGTGGTTGAAACCACTTTTAATCCCAGTACTTGTGAGGCAGGGGCAGGCGGATCTCTTGAGTTTGAGTCTAGCGTAGTCCAGGAGAGTCAGGGCTACACAGAGAATCCCTGTCTTGAAAAACAAAACAAACAAAAAAGATTTCTGCACACACCCACTAGGTCTAGCTTACTCTTTTCCTCCAGGTTTGATTCCTAGGTGGTTTCTGGATCATGAGATGCATGGTCCCCAGCCTGGGTTTCGTGTGCTGAGCTCCCTGAAGTGCTGGTTTGTATGCACAGCTGTCTTACATAGGCTATCTC
This sequence comes from Pachyuromys duprasi, assembly GCA_028658305.1. NCBI lineage: Eukaryota > Metazoa > Chordata > Mammalia > Rodentia > Muridae > Pachyuromys > Pachyuromys duprasi. The sequence continues at coordinate 10,639,706 of CM053757.1, read as the reverse complement.
CCCTGTTTACATTACCACTTCACTTTATTATGAGGGAAACGGACATGACTTGGGGGGTGGGTGGGGAAGGACATCTTTTTCCTGGATAGCCAGAACCAGTTGTGTGCTGTCTGCCTAGTATAGACAAGGGTAGGTGACATCCTGCAATAGACATCAGATGCTTTAGCTTACTCATTTGTCGGCAGTGCTGTTGTAAACAGACATGCTTGCTATGGTGTTGGAGAGTGTAGAGTAGACGTGCCCTTTTTTCCCCTCTCCATCTGAGAATTCTTCTCCTTCCTTGGTAGAGTGATGCCACTGCCTGGGAAGGGCGCCTGGAGAAGTTATGATCCTTGTGGAAGGGCAAGGCAGGCAGAGGGCTGTAGGCTCACTCTTGGCACTGGCTGCCTTTAATGGCTCTTTGTTCTTGGTGGAAGTTATTTCAGAGTTTCTGATGTTCACTGGGGGCTGGAGATAATGACAGTGATGTTCTGGACTTGTGTGCACATAGACAAGTGATGGCACTTGTTAAATAGCAGGCAGTTTTCATTATAAATGAGTTTGGGGATGTTTTGAAGCTTCAAGTTGAGGGTCAGACAAAATTACAGACACCTGTCAATTAGTTTCTGAAAGGTGAATGATTATGGTGATAATTGTATAGTGAACCTCTCTGAAAGCTTTTCAGCCATTATCCAGATAAAATAGTATCTGGGTAAGGAAATAGCTTCCTGTTCTGTAAACAAACCCTGGGAAGTGGTTTTATTGCCTGGTTGAGGTGTTAAAGTCCTAGCAGCTGCCTCAGATCAGCTCAGAATGGACACGTGTGCATGTGCGCTGCGTACACACACACAAACACACACACACGAACACATACACATGAACACACAGACAGACAGAGACACAGAGAGAAAGTTACTATATTGTAACTGCCCATGCTGACTGTGAGTCTGTATTCATCTGAGTGGCACAGACTGTACCCACCTAAAGGGGTTGTGTGTGCAGGCTCATGCACATGCGCCTTGTATTATTTGTAAAACTTTTATTATTACTTTATGTGTAGGTGTGGGGTATATATGCCACGACACATGTAGAGGTCAGAGCACAGTGCGTGGAGTCAGTTTTCTCCTTCTGTCTTTATTGATGTCCTCCCACATCAATGATCCAGGGATTGCATCAGGTCACCAGGCTTGCTCAGCAAGTGTCTTTATGTGCTGAGCCACGTTCCCTGTCATCTACCTTAGTTTTTGAGACATGCTTTCTCACTGCACATGGAGCTGATTTGCTAGACTAGCTGACTAGCAAGCCCAGGAAACCCTAATGCCTCAGTTTCCCCAATTCTGGAATTACAAGTGTGTGCCATCAGCTCATCTTTTAGCTTGAATGTACTTTACTGAGTTCTGTTCCCAGACATAAGAGGGTTGACTTTTTAAAATTTTAATTTATTGGAAAAGTCTAGGGAGTATTACAGCTAATGCTGTCTGTATTTACCTCTGAGAGTGAACACATTTATATATTTTATACATATTTCAGATTTTATAAAAAGGATTTGTTATAGATTTATGTTGCCATGATGCAACATTTTAAAAGCAACTTGGGAAGGAAATGGTTGATTCGGCTTTCACTTTCATGTCATAGTCCATGTGAGTAAAGTCAGAGCAGGAAGTCAGGCAGGAATCTGCAGGCAGGAGTTGAAGCAGAGACCGTGGAACATTGCTGCCTCCTGGCTTACTTACCATGGCTTGTTCAGACCACTTTCTTGTATAGCCAGGACTACTTGCTGCAGGGGGCTGGGCCTCCCACATTAATCATCCATCAAGAAAGAGCTGGGCAGTGGTGGTGTATGCCTTTAATCCCAGCACTCATCCCAGAAGGCAGAGGTAGGAGGATCTCTTTGAGACTGAGGCCAGTCTAGTCTACAGAGCTAATTCCAGGACAGCCAGGGCTACACAGAGAAACCCTGTCTCAAATGCTGCCTCTCCCCAAAGAATAGAAAAAAATGCCTCACAGACATTATAGACAGTCTAGTGGAGGTAGCTCTTCTGTTGAGGACCCCTCTTCCCAGGTGACTGTCTTTGTGTCAGAGTTGAAAAACAGTGGCACAGGATTGGAAATTCGAAGTGTAATTGAGAGTGCCCATGGATTGTACTGACAGATGTACGAGGCAGCTCTGGCGCAGCTTAGATGCTGTATATCCCTTACTGAACTCTGGGACCTGGTGAGGTAGGAGAGGAGTGGGTAGGACTTGGTCAAGCCTGGCTCATATGAGGTGGGAACAGCCCCATAGCAACACATTGGCTTGAGCACAGGGTTGAGCCATGTGGGCACTCAGAAACAAAGGGATGGATTCTGATAGAGAAGGGTGGACAGCAGCAGGCCCTCAGCTGACGCTGCCATAGGCGGGTGTGGGAAGCTATTTCTGTTAAGAGGTCAGATGTTTGTTGGGAGGGACGTGTGGAGGTGTTCTGTTGACCTCACTGTCACAGCATGCACTTCATCACTTGGGGATACTATGTTGGGTTGGGTGAAGCTTGTGTGCATCAGAAAGAAAGCCCCGCGATAGTGCTTCCATAGTTTTCTTTTACACAAAGTAGCTTGGGGTAGTTTAGGACTTTTCTGGCCACAGGCACTCAAGACACATCTCTTCTTATTTTTGATGCATGTCTTTTATTCTTTATGATTGCCTCACGTCACCTGTAAAATGGCTGCTGTTCTGCCATCACATCCATATTTCTGGCAGGTAGAAGCAGTAGATGGGAAGGTTAGAGGGTGTGTTTGAGAGAGCTTTTCAAAGAATATGAGCTTGGGGGTAACAAACTTCTTTTAAGTAGCTTTCAGACCCTTCTCCCATGGCTTCTGCTTCAAGCTCTTTGTCTGGGGAATGAGCATGTGTAGAAGGAGGGACAATTGAATGGGCAGCCAGCAGTCCCTGCCTCTGGTGGGTTTGGGGGTTTCTGGTGGAAGTTATTTGTGAGGGGTGGGGACTTTTCTTCAGGCCACTTTTTGTGCCATCACTCTAGTGAAAAATTTCAGCAAAGCCCAAGGTCATAGTTGCTCAGGAATCTAGCCCCTAGTTCCAGAAACAGCCCAAGTGTCCTGGTGATGTAAAACACCTGAGGGTGTTTTATTTGCTGTATTGATTTCAGCCCCTAGCAGGACACTTTTCTCTTTCAAATCACAGCAGAAGCAGTTGCCTGGAAATAACCAAGAGCCATTGGGTTTTGCTTCTTTTTATTGTTTATAAGAAACAAAGAGCCTTCCTCAGCTTGTTCACCCCCACCAAGTTTGGCTGGTATCTGCAGCTTGTCAGTCAGTTTCTCCATTGGTGGCAGATCCTCTCCTCCTTGAAGGCTGACAGGTGGCTTATTTTGTTAAATGCCACTTTGGTTTTGAAACACCACTCTGCTTTACTTTCTAATTATAGCTTTCCTACAGCAGCTGGTCATTTTGCTTTGCTTGGGTATGCAGAGCCTGCACCTCAGCACAGTGGCTTGTCTAAATGTTTTTCTTGGACTGAATGGAAACCATTTTCTGAAGCGATGCAGATCCCCAGGATGGATTACTTCCTCAGCTTGTGCTTTCTCTCCTGTCTTCAGCACTTGAAAAGGAGCACACTGTCATGGGTCATGTCCCATTTTCTTTCTCTAGAACTTTCCTGCTGTCTGACACCCCTGTTCTCCAGGCAGATGGCCCCTCCCTGCTGGGGCTATTGTCATTTTCCCAGTTTTTCACTCTCAGAAGTTTGGTCTTGCTGCCCAGTTGATACATATTTAAAAAAAATCATGTGTGTGTACCTCTGTGTATGTATGTGCATCACATGTGTGCATGAATCCATGGTGGTCAGAAGAGGGCTCAGCTCCCCTGAAGTGCAGTTATAGGCAGTTGTGAGCCACTATGTGGCTGCTGGGAACTGAACCTTGAGGCGTCTCCAAGAGTACCAAGTGCTCTTAATCCCTGAGCCATCTCTCCAGGGCCAGCCCAGCGATATGTTAAAAGTGTGTTTTTCTTCTTGGCATATTCTCCAAACTGTGGATAAGCTCCTGGTAGCAGGCAAGGTGAAGGGCAGTTTTTTACCAAGTGCCCGGCTTTGCCACATATAAATTTGCCAAGATGAAGCTGCGCAGAAGCAGAGGCTGCCTTTTTGTTGTTGTTATTTGATTTTTTTTTTTTTAAATCAGGGATTGAACCCAGTGTCTTGCAAGCACTCTAACTCTGAATGCAGCCTCTGACTCAGTGTCTTTTCTTACCAGCCCCCATGGGTGCTTTCCTGGAATTTGGGGAGGGAACTAACTGAAGAGCATTTTAGAAGGGCTAATGTGAGGCTGTCCTGTCTACCAGAACCTCTGCCAGCCCCCACACAGCCAGTGTTCCTGCCTGATAGGCTGTGCTGGGTCTGATGTCCTCCATTGGGAAGCAGAAGCTGCTCAAGGTAGCGTGAGTGGTCAGTGAGCCAGCCTGTGCTCAAGTCCTCCTCTTGCCTTCTATGTATGCTTTAGGTTATGTTGTCTTACCAAGTGTGTGCCCAGTGCATACATACACTCGGAGTGTTAGAGCCAGGCTCCATGAAGACACTAGGCTAGGAAGTGGGAAGTGAATGCTTTTGGTGTCTGCCCATGGCCTGTGTGAAAATATGAGGGAGCTCACACTGATCACACTTGTTGCCAGGCATTCCAGGCCTGGGCTGGACTCAAGCTTCCTCATTTCCATTCTTCGCTGATCTGCTCTTAACAGTATCATGGTCTCTTTAAAACTCTTCCAGATGAGGTTAGGCCTGGCACACATTGCCTCAAATTATTCTTACCTGCATTGTATATTGGGGTTGTCTCATTCATTATAACACTGTTAGAAGCATGTGGTTTTCACTGCTGGGTAGGAAGGCCCAGTGCTTCTGGGTAGCCTTGCCTCTGCTCTTAGCTGCCATCTGTGTAAGGTGAAGGGTTCAGAGTGGACAGCAGAGGGATGCTCACTGTTAGGGATTCATGAGAGAAGAGTACCATAGCAACTTCCCAGTGTCCTGCTTATCCACAGTTTGGAGAAGCTCCTGGTAGCAGGCAAGGTGAAGGGCAGTTTTTTACCAAGTGCCCGGCTTTGCCACATATAAATCAAGCTCCAAGCAGACTTCTTTTGTGCCCATCATCTTCTTTTGAGACTACTGTTAGGATCTGGGGTCTCTGTCTATCATAGTAAGCTTTTCCCATTAAACATTTTAAATGCCATATTCAGCAGATCTCAGAAAAGTTTTGAGGACCATTGTCTATTAAGTATATCTAAACTAAACAGAGTTTGCCATTTTCTAGATACTTGTTTTAGGCTTAACTTTGAAAACATATACAAGAGGCTAACTAAAGCATATTCCTGTGATTAATTACATTAAGTACTAAGCATGACCACAAGTATAGTTTTGGATACATGAAGGAATGATCAATTATAAAGTGACTATTAACTTGCATGTCTTAATTATCTCTGATAGTTTACAATAAGTTATTGGCTTTTATAAGATTATACTTTTAGAGCTTTATCCCTGTTAAGTTTAGCCTTATAAAATAACAGTTTTTGAATTGAGGCTCTTCTGGTATCAAAATAAAAATTTTAATTATACTGTGAACCTGTGTAGATCTTAGGATTTCATAAATCTTACCAAATATACCTTATTTTTGAAGTGAGAAGCTCGGTGTTGAACAGTTAAGCAAAGACATAAGTAATTAAACATACATCTTAAATCAGCTTTTATGAATCTGAGGAGATTTTTTAACCTAAAAATTTTATTATTATATACAGTATATTCTAAACCAGAGTTGAATCACATAACCTTAAATTTGTATCATCATAAAAATTCTATACCAATCCAAAATATTTTAGAGACTTGTTGCTTCCTTAGTCTAAAAAAAAGAGATGCAGTGATAAGCAGAAAGCAATTGTTGTTCTATGCCAACTGAAGATGCTGATTAAGTCACATGGAATGTACCCCTTAATATTAATAATGATAGCTGCCAGCCATGTGGCTGCTTACATCTTGATGAGGTCATCAGCCAAGATGGAGGAGAGTCATATGGATGCTATTTAAAAACATCTCTTTTCCTAGTGGATCTATTGTTTTGAAAATGAGAGTTAATCCAAGTCACATAGGCATATACCACATATAGAATTTAATCCAAGTTACATACACACATACACACCAGTAAACTTAAGTTACAGATACATAGCTTGTAGATAAGAGTTGAGCATATATACCCATGTATAGATATTTAATTATAAGCCTTTTGTTACAAGTTTAAAGCAACATTTTGTTAAAAATTTTAGAGATTTTTAACCCATACCCAATGAAATTATAAATCTTGGGATAGTTTACAGCATAATTTTGAGATTTTTTTTTTTGAGAGCAGAGCACAGAGAAATCATAGAGATAAAATATGTAAGGATGAAAAGTAGAACCTTAGAGATAAGAGACTTTGGGATCATTTGCTTGTGTGGTGGCAGTTGTTAAAATCTTTGAGAATTTGGAAATCAAGTGTGCCAATTTTTTGGTCATTGATCTGTACTGAGGCCAAGCTGTAATAATAAAATCTGAGTCCCTGGAGGAAGAAAGAAAGGGTCACAAAATGGAACACCGTTCAGGAGTGTTCCTATAAGCCCCGAGAAGGATCTGAGAGCTGTGAGGCTGCCAGCAGGAGCCAGAGATAGCCAGGACAATGCAGGGGAAAGGGAGCCAGCGTGTTTTGTAGAGAGACCCAGATGGGTGTAGCAGGCCAGAGCTGACAGAAAGTTGCCCATGTGGTGGGTACCAAGGGCCTAACAGGCTGTAGGAGCCAGAGAAACACTTACGGTGTAGACAGGGAGAGGCATGGTTAAAGGACAGGGGGATCAAGCAGGGACTCCACCAGAGGGAGAGTTCTAATATCGCAGAAGCCACAGGGTGTGAGACTTAGCAGGCAGCTCCTAGGGGAAGAAAAATCACAAAGTATAGGCCCAAGAAGGTACAAAGGGAGATAAGAGTGTAGCTCCAAGAGGAAGGGAACAGGGAGATGTCCACAGCCAGCAGTGCAGTGGCGGCATGAGCCAGAGAAGCACATAGGTGCCCATGTGGAGAGCACAACAGGCCGGGGGGAACAGCAGCCGGAGTTCAGGATTTCAAATCAAATCTTGTGGGTGGCAGAAGCCAGCAGAAGCAAATGGTCCTTACATACCGCAGGAGAGGGAGATCAGCAGCGTGGTTTAGAGCAGGCGCTGCAGGGGTTAGCAAAGCGATGCACCGGCCAGCAAGGGGTTTGTGCTGGGTTTGCACACACTGCAGCAGGCTAACTTTGCTTTCTCCCCTTCCTGCTTCATCCAGTTCTGGCTCCCACTTTGCAACAAGCCTAAAGATCTAACAACAGTAACTTAATGACAGGGTGCTTCCACAGTACGTGTATGGGAGGGGGGTAGGCCAACAGAAACAAAAGGCTTGGAGCAGAGAAAAGAAAAATGGGAAATGGAGAAACTCTTTTCTGTTCCCCTTGTTCGCTTGCAGTATTTGTATAAGTCCTGAATAATACTGTGATCTAATTGGCCACATTTGGATTATCTAAGAGATCTCGAGGCCAGATTTGAATGCAAAATTGCATAAGTATGGAGGCCTTCAGGTCGGGTGCCAGGTGAAGAGACTGGAAGTTTTCTGTGGATGATACTGCTCCCATGAGTGAGGAAGAAAGGAAGATCCAATGCCTGTAGTCCAGGGTATACCCAGGACTCAGGGTGTGTGTGTGTGTGATACCAAAGTAGGAAGACACAAAGGTCTTCCCTGCACTCTACATGGGTCAGGGCCTTAGCCTCACAAAGCCCAAGGAGAGGCTTGGTACCAGGCTTTTCAGTGAAGCCGAAAGGTGAAAAAACAGAGCTAAAGAATAGAGCCTAGCCCAAAGGGAAGGGTCCAGATTAGGGTGTGTAATTCCATCTACAGGAGTACCAGAGATTCAAGAAGCATTTACTGTGACTGACAGGGATCACCCACCAATTGCTGGGGATGGGTGGAGGGCCAGAGGTGTTTCTGTTGAAGGTGGACTGGAGATGAGGGACAGGCAGCTCCAAGTCCCAGGAGGGGAGCAAGCACAGGCACCAAGATATCCTACCAAGTCACAGCACCAGTGTTAGGGTTTCAAGGCAGAAGAGGGTCAAGGAATGCTGCAGAGAGAAGAATTTTTATATGGGTGTGAAGAAAGCCGATGGCACAACAATCCAGCAGAGAGCTGGTGGGGATTTCGTTAATGAAGTCAGGTCAAGGCATATACAGTGTGAAGGGTAATAACGTCAAGTGTCTGTCAGGCACCAGTGAGACATGTGATGTAGGGTACTGACCGTTGATGGGAAGTATGGTGGGCATACTGGTTCTATGTCTTTCATTACGCGGCCCTTGCTGGGAAACATTGTAGCATGAACATCGAGGCTGTTGAGGCCTATAAAGTCCTTTGGTATCAGTATGATCTTGGGCACATTATTCAACATGCCCTACTTAATCCCCTTCCCACCCAAATTTTATTTGGGGTCATTTCTAAACTAAGACTTCAAGTTCACTATTTGATTATTTGTTTTACTTTGTATCCCAGGATGGCTTCAAGCCTAACATTCTCCTGCCTCAGCACTCCCTTGTTGTAATCGCTGGGTTACAGGTATGTACCTCATCTGGTTCAAGTTACCCTTAAAAGTTCTGTGGTTTTCCCATGACATTTCATGTGGTCACTTTACTACAAGGGTATCTGGGAAACAGTGACTGTGTTTTCTCTCCACCTGCTTCAGTGCACAACCCCAGTGAATAAAGAACAGCTGTAGGGAAATCATGGCTAGTTCTGTACTTGAACCTCAGCCACCACTCTGGTAATGGGGAACCTCATTAGGATGGTGTGGCTTGGATCTCCATATATATATATATATATATTATATATTATAATATATATTATATATTATATTATATTATATATATAAAAATATATAAATATATATATTTCTGAGACAGGGTTACTCTGTGTAGCTCTGGCTGTCCTGGAACTCAGTCTGTAGATCAGGCTGGCCTCGAACTCAGAGATCCACCTGCTTCTGCCTCCTGCTGGGATTAAAGGCCTGCGCTATCAACACCTCCCAGCTTCTAGGCCTTCTTTTTTTTAAAAAAAGATTTACTTTTTTTTTTTTTTAACATGTTGCACTGCTGGCTTAGCTAATAATTGGTCATTTTTTGATAGAAGGGAGTCTCCACTCAAGTACTGTGGGACTTCCAGGTGACTGACTCACTGGGAGAAACAGATGGAGTCCTTGCTTAGTAACTGTGGTTAACTGCCCTTGTCCCTCTTCTTTAGTGTGTGTTGATGTCGTGGAGTGTTGGACTTCAGTTGGGTTTATGTCTTTGTGTTTTAATAATTAGAATTTATTCACTTTGTATCCTAGCTGTAGCCCCCTCCTTCATCCCCTCCCAATCTCACCCTCTCTCCCTCTTCTCCCTTGCCCCTCCCCCAGTCTATTAATAGAGCCAGTCCTCCTCCCCTTCCATCTGACCCTAGCCTATCAGTTCTCATTAGGACTGGCTGCCTTGTCTTCCTTAGTGGCATGGTAAGGCTGTTCCCCTCTCAGGGGGAGGCATGTCTTTTTATCAGTGGTCTGATGGAACTCTTCAGACCCAGGCTCTGCTGTTGTGTCATTTGGGAAGGACACCCAGGGTAGACTCAGCTTACCCTGTTTTAGCCCACCTCCCTCTTCTTCCTCACAGACCTGATGCTAACTGCTGGCTCATTTAACACTGGATCACAGGCCAGGGGAACACAGTATTAAACTACTCTTTCTATTTTGTTGGCTTGTTTTCTGGAAGACAGAATGAAATTTATTTTCTTAGCTTCTCAGTTATTACTTTCACCTTTTCCCCACACAAATTTAAATTATAGGATGTTTTTTTTTGGTGTTTGACTATATCACAAAGAACTGGGTTTAGTGGTGGCAGTCCTTAGGTCACTTGTATCTTGTCTACTCTTTCTGTATAATTGTGTATTTTATCAGGATTTAAACAGCAGTGTGAGGATCTACAGTCACTTACCTCTTCTAGCGCTACCCCCTTAGGTAACCAGACCTGAATGATGCATACAAATGTCCACAAATCTTATGGTCTGCTGGGATGTGCACCTGCTCTATGCTGTTCTCTCCAAATGTATACTGGGTTTAATAAAATTATTTGTGTATGAGTGTTTGCTTGCATGTATGTCTGTGCAGCACAAGCATGCATGATGCATGAGGCTGGCAGAGGATAGTGGATTCCCTGGCCCTAGAGTTTAGAGGTTGTGAGCTTCTATCCAGGTGCTAGGATTTGAATTGGGGTCCTCTAAAGAGTAGTGAGTGCTCTTAGCCACCGAGCCATCTCTCTCTAGCCTCTGTAAATCCTCTGTTGGTTCATAACTGATACCTGCTTTCATGAGGAAGTAGTAGAGCTGAATAGCTTCACACCCCCAATTGGAGGGCCTCACAGCCTCAAATAGTTATCACCTGACCCTTGGAGGAAGTTAGAGGCCCCAGACCTGCCTTGCCATCACTCAAGAGAACTTCTCTGGGTCATCCTTTCTGTATCCTGGAAATGGAATCACCATGGGTGTGCTGTCTGTTCACACATCATTCTCTGCATGTGCAGGCTGGCCGGTGGGGGTGAGCACTGCAGAAGTTCAGGTTTTCTGTGAGCACGAAGATCTCAGTGCCTCCTATGGGGGCAGACCTTCCCAGGATAGAACTGAGCCCTGAAAGTCAGTGTCATCTGTATCCAGACCTTGACCATCCCTCCACCAATGTTCATACGCAGTTACCACCCTCACCAGCCAGCCTGCATTCTACTTCCTTGCCTTTAGACACGGGGACTGTGATTCTGCTGTTGGAAAGGTCTGTTGAGGCCTGCAGCTTCAGTATAGTAATAGCTCTCCCACCTTCAGCAGACAGCTGAGACCAGCTGACAGCAACAGGATGTGGAGTGTTCCACGCACCTGAGACACCTGGGGTGCAGATATGGCTGGAGCTGGGTGCACAGAGGGGTTACCAGGAGAGCCAGCACTGTGTGCATCCATTGCTGCCAGACCAGGGTGTTTCCTGTTTAGGCAGGGGAGGCAGGGGTTGGGGGACAGATACACCAGCATGCAAGCCCTGGGGCTCAGGTGGCAGGAGAGCTAAGCTGAGCTGGAGAGGTAGGCAGGGCCAGAAGAAATGGTCCAATTCAACTTCCGTGTTGCTTCCTCTCCAGTGTCACTCAGCCCCACATCTTGGGTTGTTTCTGAGCTCATCAGATTCTGCCTTTAAAGGGATGGTGACTTTTAGGCACCTAAAATATTTTTCTTTTCTTTCTTTTTTTTTTCCTTTCTTTTTTTCTTTTATTTTTTTGAAATTTCTGACATTGTTTGAATTTAATGATTCATATTACGAATTATTCATGAAAATGATCTTTTAAGCTTCTTATAATAGCTGAAATTATCCTTCATTAGATACTGACAGTTCCTGTGATGGGTGTAATTATAAAAAATATTCTTAGGCTAGCTATATTCTGCAGTGTTAAAATTACGCAAATGAGCAAGGGACAGGAATAGAAGCTGAGTAGGATGGTCAGATTTCATGGGAGAAAGGGGGAGGGCACTCCAGGTTTTCTAAAAATGAATAAATATGTGCTTGTGTGCACAGTGTGCATGCCTCCCGTACAGTCTGCCTTGCTGCTCAGCCGCTCCTGCCTGGCAAGGGAACACCACTGACTGGCTTGTGTGTCGCTCTAGCCCGTATATGAATGGTGGAATGAAGAAGTTCCCCCCCCCCCTTTAGCTTTGTTCACTCAGCATTTTCTGTGAGGTACACCGTATAATCTCATATACTTGTGAAGAGTGGCAGGATTGTTGCTAACACAGATAGGGTTGTGTAGGGAAGGGAGAGATGAAAAAAGCAGTTACCTGGGTAAGGGGACCTCATCATGTTTTTGGCAAAGCACAGTCAGGGCACAGGTTCATGTCTGGCTCATGGGGACCACCTGATTTTTGGGGTTTGATCTTGGTACTTTATCTAAGGTTCTATATCTCTGGCTGTCCTTGAATTTAGAATCCTCTTTTCAAGGCTCCTGGTTATTGGGATTATAGGCATGCTGCTCTGCCTGGCTTAGATTCACACTTGACTTTCAGTGCTAGAGGCAGACATTAGGACCATACATGTACTAGCAAGTGCTTCACTGGCACTGCCCAGCTGTTGGCAAACACTTACTAATGGCCACACTCCCAGCCTTCTTCTTATTTTGAGACAAGTTTCATGAAGTTATCTTTGTTGGTCTCAAATTTGTTCTATAGCCCAGGCTGGTTTTGAATGTGAAACCGTGCCTCAGCTTCCTGAGTAGCTTATATGACAAGTCTGTGGCACTGTGCCCAGGCTTCTCCTGGAATGTGCAGAGGAGAGAAGGGAGTGCTCACCAGCTTACTGTGGTGTCTTGGTGCCAGTTCTTTGCCTGCCTAAGCTCTATGCCTTGTCCCACCTACTCAGTGTGTCTGTTGAGACTGGTCCATACATTTCTTCACATGCCATGCCATGCTTCTCCTTAAAGCCCCCAAGGAGAGGTGAGCTAGTTATTGCGGGTGCCACCACTGGACCCACACTCTCATGCCCACTCAGCAGCAATGCTGTGGAGGCAACTCTTGCCTCTTCCCATTTAATAAAAGCTTAGGTAGAGAGGGTGATGAGAACTTACGGAGACTAACATTGAAAGATGCCAGGTATAGCTCTAAGAAGGGTCCACTTGTTTAATCTTCATGTTTTTCCTGTATTGCTAGGTGTGATGATGATCTTTATTCAGCCAAGAAGGAAACAGAATTTAGCAAAACTCATACACAAATTAGGAGGTGAGACAGTGGTGTCAAGTTTCTTGGGGCCTGGTAAAAGATGCTGTCGGGGAAGTGCTTTATTTGCCCCTCAAAGGGCATATTCAGGGTTTTCCATGCAAACAGAGCTTACAAGCACAAATTTCTCTTCTTTGTTAGCTCATTCATTCATTCACTCACTCACTCATTCATTCGTTTATTCATTCACTCATTCTTCCCTCCTTTCCTTCCTTCCAACAGGGTCTTGTGTACCCTAAATTGACCTTAAATCTCCTTTGTAGTAGAGGATGACCTGAATTCTTGTCTGCATCTCCTAAATACTGGGGTCACAAGCATCACTACTGCACCCATTTTATGCAGTGCTGGAGATCAAAGTTAGGGATTCATATATGCTAGGCAAGCACCTGCCAGCCGAGCCACATTTGTAGCCACTATTTGTTATTTATTTGGACTCTATCCTTTGTGTCTTCAACATGTAGGTAAATTCTGCACTGCTTTATGACATGTCATGAGCTGGCAGTGGATTACAGTCCTGTGATCTGTATCACCTCCTTGTAAAGAGTGCACAGCACTTACTGTGTCTCCAGATGACACAGTGTCATCATGTTATACCTCAAAGTTATAGGCCCTAGGAATTCACTCTTTCCACTGGTTTCTGCTTCCTCTTCTTTCCTTCTTCTGTTTGCCCACTTTTTCCTCTTCTTTCTTGCTCTCTTAATATGTACAAACTTTCAGTAGACCTTAGGTTGGGTTTGCATGTGTGGTACGTGGTTTGTCAACCCATGTTACGACAGTTCTTACTATTAAGTTATGGCTTTTAGAAAAAAATAAAACCATGTTGGGAAGCTGTCTCAGTGAGTGAAGTGCCCACTTACGAGCATAAAGACCTGACATTAAGTCCCCTAAATCCATGCAGAGAAAGCTAGGCATGGTGATGTGTGCCTGCAATCCCAGCAATGCGACAGGCAGGATCCTGGGGCTGGCTGGCCAGTTCCAGGCAATGAGAGACTCTGTTAAAAACAAAACAAAACAAAACACAATCAATCAACAGCAACAACAAAACAAAGCAAAACTGCAGTGGATGGTACCTAAGGCAGGACAGTGAAATTGTCCTTTGGCTTCCACATGCATGCATATGCCTGTGCACACTCACCCGAACACATGCATGCACACTTATGTGCACACTCACCTGCACATAGAGTTTTAAAATTGGACTGTGCTTGTGGGGTTGAATTTGGTACAAATTGCTCAGTTCAGTTACTCACTTGGAAGTGCCTCCTGTTTTCTACTTATCCCACACCTCCCTCTTGTTCTTGGCGTGCTGAAAACATGTGGCTGCTCTGGAACCTTCACAGACAATAGTGTCAGGGTGGCTGGACTGGGTGGCTTCCTCCTGTGACACAGCACCTAAGGTAGTCATCTGGCAGGAGGAAAGAGCTTGTGCTCATGATTCAGAGGTTTTGTTTGTGTTGCACCTCAGGTGAGACAGAACATCAAAGTGTGGAGCACATGGGGAAGGGCCCTAGTTACCTCACTGCAGGAGGAAACAACACGGTCTTAGGCACATCTGAGGATGTCCCTCCATGACTTGACTTCCTCCTACTGTGCCTTGCCTGTGAGGGTCTAGTGCCTTTCCTCCAAAGGCTGTTTGCAGGAAGACCGTGTGACAGTGTGATGTCTGGACTATGTGTGTGTGCTAAGCTGACTTTGACTTGGGTGGCCCCTCTCAGCTTCTCATGCTTGAGGGCCAGTAGAACAGGCTGCCTAGATCTGGGCAAATCCTTAGGTTGGTAGAAGGTTGTCTTCTTAGAGATCCTTGGCCGGCCTTTTCAGGCTACCAACTGTCCTCACTAGCTTTACCTGCCAACTCTATACAGCTCAGAGTCCTCTGAAGGCTTCTCAATTGAGGAATTACTTAACCTCAGTTTGGCCTGTGGCCGTATCTTTGAGAGACTGTTTTGATTGATGTGGAAGAGCCCCAGGTGGTCCTGGGCTGTCTAAGAAAGCTAGCTAAACATGAGTGAGGGAGTAAGCCAATATCCATGTTCCTGCATGGTTTCTACTTAAGTTCCTGCTCTGACTTAGCTCAGTGATGGACTATGGCCTGGAAGTACAAGTTGCTTTTAGTCATATTGTTTGTCAGAGCAATAGAAAGCCAACTAGAATACAGCTGTAGATATTTTCCTTTTCACTCTGAAAGTGCAAAGACTGAGGTAGCTTCTCTCTCCTCCTTCCAGCACACCACGCTGCTGCCTTAGGAGTGGGTTCCCCAGTGCTTCCCCGCAGGCACCCAGGCTACTCAGGAGCAGACCAGTGTGCATTTGGCATCAGTCTTCTGGACTGTGAATAGTGGTACATCTCCTTGTTTCCCTCCCCTTTCCCTCTTGTCTCCCTCTTTTCTTCCCTTGCCATGCTCCAGGCCCCATTCTGATGCAAGATACAGCTCTGAGACCCAGTGCCTAACCTGGAGCTCTCAGATGGGTGGGAAGTCACACACTGGGATGGAGTTTCTGTGATTCAGGTAGATCTTTGTGAGTTCAAGGCAGCCCAGTCCACATAGCAAGCACGAGGCAAGGCTATGCAATATGACCTCATTAAAAAACACCTATTCAACAGCAAGGAAAGGCCCTGGGCTTGGCTCTGAGTGAGCTGGACTCTATAGTAGTATCCAGATCAACCCAGGTAGGAGCTCCTGGGTAGAGGCAGTGTAGAAAATTGAGTGAGGTCTTTCTTGAATTATTTGGAAGACTTGAGATTTTGATATGGGGATTTTGTTTTGTTTTGTTTTTGAACTCAACACATTTTCATTCTCTGTTAAAAAATATATATATATCCATGAAGTCAGGCATGGCGGTGCATGCTTTTAATTCTAGCTATCCCAAGGCAGAGGCTGGAGGATTTCTGTCAGTTCAAGGCTAGCTTCATAGTCAGTTCTAGGTCAGCCAGAACTGTCTAAAGACAAAACAAACTGCCTCAGGCTGCAGGAGCCAACCCCAGTTTGCTGTCCTACTCTGGCTGTAGTAATTTAGTGGTAGTGACCCATCTATGGATGGAGCAGTCGGGCTCTGGTTTTGCCTTGCGAAACTTGGCAGCCTCTGGGTATTCTACACCTGCAAAGCCTCAATAAGTCACTTGTATACCGCTAATTTCTCTGCCATCCCAGTTGCTCCTGGCAATTAATCCCAGTGATGATCAAGCTCTCTGCTTATACATTATCTGAAGAACAGTTTTGTTCAGCATCGAGGACACCTGAAAGTGCCATGCATGCTCAGCCACCAAGAATGGTACAGAATAGATTGAATTCATAATGCCTGGGAGTTTGGGATGCTATAACCAGAGGCCCAGTGGTGCGGTGTACGCTGGCAGGAAGCATGAATCACTGCAGTAGGAGTGTGTGCGTATGGTTTTTTAATGGCTGCCTGAAAATGAATGTGTGCTATTAAGGTAAATGCTTTAAAATTTGACACATTTTGTCATTCTGCAATTTCAAAAAGGAGAGAGGGAGGAGCACAAGGACTGTATGAGTGGCAGATAGCAACTCTCAGGGCCTACTGGGTCTGCATGGTGTCATTGTTCTGAGTTACTCAGGAAGACTGAAGAAAGATGGTCACTCCAGATGAACACAGGCTTCTTAGCAGCAGGGGGATCGGCCTTCATGGACCAAACCTCAGACAGCATATATGTTTCATGAAGGAAAACATCACACCCCTGCAACTTTACCCTTATTATGCACTCAATAATGCAAGACATTCCAGGGGTGCCAAGACCATCTTGTGGCCAAAAGCGTGCAAAAGATGTAAAGCTCCTTCAGAAAATCAACTCTATAGGTAACAGAAAGCAATCTCAGTGTTCTACAATGATTTCTTCAAGGTCAAAGCACTTCATTCTAGTTTACCCTAGATACAATGACTCTACTAGATTTCCTTCTACAGCATGGAGCCACAAAGTGCTGTTTATTTAGAAAGGGTGCGTAGAAGCTGGGCATACACATGTGATCTCAGCACTTGGGAGGCTGTGTTGGGAAGATTGGAAGTTTGAGGCTTGCCAGAGCTATGCAGTGAGATACTGTCACAAGAAGGGGGTGTCAGACATTGTTTCAGGGATGTTGAATGGGCAGAATGACCCTCTGGTTTGGGCAGTGATATTTAACATTGAGGACACCTGCTAGTGGATTGTGTCGGCAGATAGCAGAGCCTGGCTTCGATCCTCAGTTCAGACCTGACTTTATTGTGTCTGAGAAGGCAACCTAGCCTTGAAAGATGCTTAGCTTTACTGGGATGGGGACCAGGACTGTAGAGTCCTCGCTTAGTGGCTTTGTTCGCACATATGTCTTCCTCATAACTCCTGTCAGGGCCCAGGGGATGGGTGTTAGTCTCTTTTCTTGTGCTTTTTCTGCCATCTTGGAAAGCCTAGAGGTCAGGTGATGGAGTTTGTCCTGTGGAACTTGCGTCCCTCACCATCCAGGACATGTCCTCACTCTTTGGGTACCCGGTGTCCCACCTAACTGATTTTCAGCTTTGCAGCAGAGAGCCAGCCTCATGGAGGGTGGACTGTGCCACTTGCTTTGTTGCTCACGCTCTAGGGTGATGCTTTTTATGGCCAGCCATCTGTCATACTTTTGGTCTTCTCTTTTAGCAGTTGAGGGCTGAAAGTCACACATACAAAAATGACCAACTTAATTCAGTCAGCATTTGTTGAGTAGCCTTTCTGTGTTAGGTCCTAGGAGATGAGGAAAAAGTAAGTTCTCCTGATACTCACTGTGGTGAGATTTCAGGACCAGCAGTATTAGCCAGGTTGTCTGAGAATTTATTACATTTGTTATTGCTTAGGTTCCACCCTCTCTCAGAGTTTGCATTCTCACAAGACTTGGATAGATTTTACGGAAGTGTAAGAGGCAGTGGATACTTGGGAGTTTCTGTCAGCAAAGGAAGGAGAGTTGGGGCTGCTTCTTTTTCCTCCTATGCCCATGCAGGCATTACTGATCAATCAGGATACATACCTTTCCCAGAATTCCTGTTTAAGCTTGTGAATTTTTCGTAGCACAGTGTTTTTGGTGAGAACAGTGTAGTACCAGCTGGAGTAGGTGCTTGGAGTCAGGTTCAGTCACTATCAACCTCTGCCATCAGCATGCTGGTCCCTCTGTTTCAAGTACTATAACTTCCCACCCCCCATGGTGATGACCATGCTGCCTCCCTACTTTAGTGACCTCCTGTTGCATTCCAAATAGAATCTAAACTCATTACCAGGATTTGCAAGATTGTACCTGGCTTGGTTCCTGCTCATGTTATTGGTCCTATCTATGTATGTCTCTTTTTTGCCCTTCCCTCCTCTTTGCTTACATCACCTCATTTTAATTCTGGGAGCATGACATGTTTTTCCCACCCTTGGGCTGGATAGGCTTAAGTCCTTGTCTCCCCATCGCTCTTGGGAGAGAGCTAGGATCACAGAAATTTGACCTGAAGTCGGTGAAATAACTCACTTGGAAAAATGCTTGTCTTTCAAACACACAGATTAAGTTCAATCTCTCGCACCTACAATTAAAAAACTGGGGTTGCAGAATTGGTTCAGCAGTTAAGAGTATTTACTGCTCTTGCGGCAGATCTGACTTTAATTCCAGCATCCATGTGGAGGTCCACAAATGTCTGGAACTCTAGTCCCAGGGGATCTGATTTCCTCTTCCGGCGCCTGCAGGCATTAGGCATGTATGTGTGTGTGTGTGTGTGTATATATATATATATATATATATATATATATATATATAGACAGATAGATAGATAGATAGATAGATATAGATATAGATATATACATGCAGGCAAAACACTCATGCACATATAAAAATAAATAAATGAATCTAAAAAAAAAAGCAAGCAGTTTCATATAATGGCACTCCATAATTCTAGTCCTGGGGAGGTGGAGCCAGGCAGATCCCTAGAACTCATTGGCAGTCCAGCCTAGCTTAATTGTTAAGTTCTAGGTCCTAGTGAGAAACTGTCTCAAAAAAACCAAGGTAGGTAGTAACTGAGGAATGACAATTAAGGCTGTCCTTTGGCTGCATATTCACACATAAGTATGCATGCATACACATATACAAATACCAAAAGTAAATAAATAAACTTGATCTGCCTGAGGCTATAGGGAAAGGGACTTCTTTTCAACACTTGGCCACAAGTTGTTGAGCACAAGGCCCCTGCATTCCAGCCAGCTCAAGATACAGTCTGCTGACACTGCTCCCAACCTGGCAATCCCAAACCACAACTCTCACATGGAAACTGGGTCATGTTTCCTAGCCAAACCTCAGATGAAGTGCTGTAGGCCTGGGAACCACCCCACAGGGCAGGGTGCACAGTGCCAGCTGGCCTTGCCATAATAATCACCATCTCTGACTCTCCTTTCCTTTACTGGTAGATTGTCACCTGCAGAGCCCAGTGACATTCAACAGCCCAGGGTTCCAGCTCTCAGGTGTCTGTACCAAGACTCTACACTTAAGGGGAGAATGGGAGCCTCTGGATGGAGAGATTGGCATGCTACACTTCTGTTATTGAAAGGAAAATTAATCAGTGTTCAAAATAGAAAACTTAAACATAATAAAAGGTGGCTGGCAACACAGATTGTAGATTTGATCTGTGTGTACCTGTGTGCATGTGGAGTATAGATTCTGACTTGTAATCACAGTTCTCTCAGCAGTGTGGAAACCTTAGGGAACCAAATAGTAACAGGTGAGGATTCAGAAATAAATAACAATTTAGGGTTATTGGAAAAGTACAATTTTCTGTTCCCGTGGGAATTGTTCGTGCCTGGAAGGGTGGAATATATATGATTTAAAACTCCATCTCTCTCTTTCTTTTTAATATATGCTGCCTCTGGTTGCACAGATGCCTCAGAACTGCTTTTCATATTTATTTCCCCGTACTGCAGGTTTTGAGTGTATATCTCTGGCTTCCCCACATCACTCCAACACAAATCTCATTAAGTGAGTACCTCTCCACTGTGCTCCACCAGTTAACACATCAGCTTGCTTGGACCAAACAACTGGCAGTCAGTTACTGTCTTGGGATAGTTTAAAAGTTTACTTGAACACTGGTGCCGGGGTCTGTAGGAAGGCTTGTGTGGTGGCAGAAGTTGGCATAATGTCCTGAAGGCTGGAGACAGGCGCGCCTTCCATGTGGTTACAGTGTGTTTATTGTCCACAGGCCCTGGGTATGGGCCCTTCCTTGTGCTGTGATGGTGCTGCAAAAGTGGGTATTTTTAATTCCTTTGGAAATCTAGACTTTCTTAAACTTGAAATTAACTGTCAAAACCTTCAGAACCTCATTTGTGAAGAAAGAAAGCAAGGGACAAGAAGCTCTGTGTGCCACTTTCTTGCATGTCATGTCTCAGAAGCCTTTTTGATGGGTGCTTCAGAGGGATGCAATTTGTAAACTGCCATAGCAAGTGTGACAGTGGCATATGAGTGGGTCATGGCTTGAGGATGTGATTTGGGTGCTAGTAACAAGGATGTGGCCCTGGCAGCTTAGACAAGAATGGCTCATTCTCCGTAGAGGACAAACTCAGGCTGCCCAGAGCTGGCGGACAGTTCTGCAGCTTTTTCTGTGTTTCTGATCTGCCTTGTTTTCCGTGCTACTGTTGCTGAGACCCTCACCATTGTTGCATCTGTGTTCTGGTGCAAACATTGGAGAGAACACGGCGGAAAGGAGCTCAGTCTGCATTGGCCATGTGTTGAAGCTCGGAAAGTCACTGCAGATGACCCCTGGCCTCAGTTATGTGTGCTTGTGTCTGAACCCTTAGATTCCAGCAGGCAGTGGCAAATTATCACCCCCCCCCCCCCAATGTGGATGTTCCCTTAAGACCATTTCTACTGAAACATTGTTCTAAAATTTGTTTGCTGATCTAAAGAAACACTTCTGTTAGAAAATCTTGAGAAGAGTGCAAAGAAAATCACCGTGCTTTCCAGAAAGGAGTCTACATGGCAGCCATGTGTGGCATGCTTGCTTCCTCTTCCAGAAAGGAGTCTACATGGCAGCCACCCCATGTGGCATGCTTGCTTCGCCTTCCAGAAAGGAGTCTACATGGCAGCCACCCACGTGTGGCATGCTCGCTTCACCTTTGTAAGCACTGTGTGCATTATTTCAGTTCCTTGATAATTTAACTGTACATTCATTCCATAATATTTGGTTTTTTTCCTAAATATATTGACTGTTTTGCTTGTTGTCTTGGGTTTTAGAGTTGAGTATATTTTTGCCAATCTCAGTTATTCAAATATTAATTAGTTGTTTGCTTATTTTAATTTTGAGACAGGGTCTCATTATGTAGCCTAGGCTAGCACATTCTCCTTTCTCTTACTAAGTGTTGGGATTATAAGTGGGTGCCATTGTGCTTGGTATATTTAAAAAAAAGTGCTACTTTAAAATTAGATGATAATTGTTATGTGCTTTTTATTTATGATAACATTTCTTTACCTTTCTTGTGGCAAATATATTTTTCCCTTAATTTTTCTTTGTCATTTTAAAACCAAAAATCACTTTTTACTTTGCCTAATCAGATCTTACCTTTTTGTGATTTATTTTATTTGCAGTATTTCTGAATGTTGGAACTAGGTCCTGCTTATGTTTTTTTTTAATGTCAATTTTTCTTATTTTCTAGATAAATTTTAAAATTCAGTCAGATTAAAAAAAGATTAACTGAGATTTTAATTGCAATTTTATAAACTGCCTGGGTTCTTAAGAGCACAAGTACTTGTCTGTCTGTTCATCATTGTAAACAAAGCAAGACAATTGGCTTAATACTGAGTAGAGAGGCCTTGCAAACAGCTAATGCTGTTTTATATGAAAGGAGCGTTTCACAATGTATTTGATAAAGGTTTGTCCTGACCGTGAGCTGGCTGGCCAGGGCCTTGGTGTTAGGACTCAGTCTGTCTCTGAATCTGTCTGTCTTGATTTTTCACCTTTGTCTTTATTTCTCTCTCCTCTGTGTTATCTGTTGTTAATGGGTCTGCTTCCCCTCATAGCATGGTTGTAGCAGTGCTGGAAAGGGGCTTCTCCTTAGCTCAGATCCAGAGTGGAAGAGGGAGAGGAGCTCCCACTTCCTAGCCAGTGACGGTCTCCAGGTGCGGGAGCCACAGGATACCACACCTCCAGCTTGCCTGGGAACCCATAGCTGCCACAGCCCTAATCTTCCAGGCCTGACTGCACGTCTTTCCTGGAGCTGGGCTTGGGTTAGTCCTTGGGGAGAGTCAGTGTGGACAAGTTTCCCAGACAAAAATGAGATTCTGTTTCCTATAGGTTGTGTAGCCGGTGCTAACAGGAATTGCTTGTGAGTGGTGGAAATAGCTTTGGACCCTGGTTCTTGAGTGCTTGGGAGGTAGAGGAAGCTGTCAGAGCTGTGCAGTCATCTTCACCGCTGAGCTTGAGTATTGTGGGTGTTGGTGCTGGTGTATTATAGGTATATAGGTGTATAGCTGACTTTTACCCTGAAAATGGTCACTGTCTTCATCAGTGGTTAGAGAACATTGGTCTACTAAGTCCCACAGGGTCCCAGGAGTGTCCCAGGAGTTCTGCTATATCCGATTTTGATGGCTTTTGTTATTACCAGTGAATCCAAATCAAATCTAGCCTAGCAGAAAATGAGGGCATTCTTCCCTGTTTGATTGCCTGTGCACCAGCTGATTTCACTCAGGAAAGAAAAAGACAGGCATTAATTCTAGTGTGGCCAATGTGGCAGAAGAGAAAGGTCATGGTGGATGTCAGATAAAAATCACATTAACACCTTTTTAGTGAAGAAGGAAGGCAAGGGGAGGAGGACCAGGCTTGAACAAGGCAGCAGGTGTAGATCAACATGATGGGTCTGTTTTATTTCTTTCCATTTTCGTGTATGTGTAGGCATGTGTGTACATGCATATGTGTGAGAGGCTGGTGATGGGAACCATCTTTGATTGCTCTTCCTTCTTATTCACTGAGGCAGGGCCTCTCATTCAGATGCCAATATGATGAGCCTCAATAGCCAGCTTGCTCTGGGGAGCCCCCCACCCCCGCCCCAAGATCTGTCTTCCAAGGCTGGAATGCAAGCAAACCACCATGCCTGCCATGTGGATTCTGTGATCGGAACTTGGCTTCAACAGTGCATGGCCAGTGCTGTAGCCACTGAGGCATCTTCCCTGGCTGAAGTGGGAGGTTCAACAGAAACAACTTATCAAAAAGTTAATCTCCATGTTTATTTTCTTACTCATTGGTGTTTTTCTAGTTCACTGTTTTGAGTGGTACTCTGTATTTCTGAGAAAGGCCTTTCTAAGCTTGGAGTAAATGGCCATATGATTGAAGCTTAGTAAGCTGAAGAGAAAATTCATGGGCTGGGGAGACAGCTCAGACAATAAATTACGAAAGAAATCTTTCCTTGCTATTGTGAGGACCAAGTCCAATTCTCAGAACATAGAAAACCCAGTTGACATGACTCCACTACTGTAGAGACAGGCAGCTTCTTGGAGTTCACTGGCCAGCCACACTAGAATACTCAGTGAGCTCCACACCAGTTGAGAGACGCTGTCTCAAAAACAAAACAAAACAAAACAAAACAAAACAAAACAAAAAAAAAAACTAAGGTGCCTGAGAAATGATACCAAGCCTCCATTATGTCCTGTAGCCTCCATATATATGTGCGTGCAGCTCCCCAAATGCTATTCAATACTGTGTTCAAAGATGTGGATATTCTGCTTGGATCCTTCATTAGGCAGCGCAGGGCGTTAGACCAGGTTGAATAGTTCAGTATCAGGCAATCTCTTTAAAAGAGTCCACGGACTTGATTAAGGTATGGTTCTACCTTCCTGGCACCCAAGCAGGTTTATTCACCATCTGTCAACACCAGGGTGCCTCTCTGTTGCACAGCAGAACCACTATTCCAAGTATGCTAGAGAGTCATGTGAGTTATGTAGGACACTATTAAGGCTTTATGTCACTGCTCAAACCTGTGTGCCTGAAGCCAGACTCCTAGCATGGGTTGTTACAGAGCTTGTATAGCGTGCCAGGAAGGCTTCTCCTGCAGTCCCCTCAGCCCCCTGAGCTGCCCTACCACCTGCTGTCTGTCTCTTGTGCACCTAAAGTCTCTTTTCTCCGTTGGTCATATCACTTGCTGTATGCAAGCATTTGCTAGTACACAGGAAGACTACATCAGTCAGGCTGTTGGGGTACTTATAAGTAGACAGTGGCTTTTTTTTTTTCTTGTCCTCTTGTGGAGCTGAAATATAGTCTAAAGACAATTTTCATTGACTCTTGGGTTTGTTTAGCGATCTTTAAATTTTTAAATTACATTTATTCATTCTTGCGAGGGGAACAATGCATGTCAGCCCATGGATGTAAAGGTAATAGGATTTGGTTCTTCTCTGCTATGTTGGGTATCAGGGATTGAACTCAAGTTTTCAGATTTGATGCAAGCGCCCTTTCCCACTGAACTGTCTCACAGTCCTTGTCAACTCTGGTGTTAACTGACATAATCATGTATAAACCATATGTGCAGAACAGAGGGTTCCTGGAAAGGAAAATGAGGTTTCCAGTCCAGACTTAGGCCCTGGCATTAGCCAAATGGAGTTAGTTTCCTTCTCCTGAGAGAAATGTCTCTGAAGTCACTCCAGCAGGAAGGTTAGCAGGGAGAACTCTCTGGATAGAACATTCACTCTGTCACCCCCTCGTCACATTTCTCACCATTTGTTACTGTTACTTAATTTGAATTGACAGTTTTCTGTTCTCAGAGAGAACAGTCACGTTTCTCCTTCCAGAGTTGTTGTGGTGGTTTATTAGTGGCTCTAATTATAATGCTTGCTGATGGGGCCTCAGGTAGGCTCCACCAGCACTGCTTTAGAATAGGTCAGAAAGGCATGCTTTCCTTACAGGGAATATTTGTTTTGCGGAGCCTGCCGGACATGACCACTTAGGCACAGTTTATAGCTAATTGAAAGCATCCAGCCACCTGGGACTACACTCAGGTGTTCAGGACCCAACTGTAGCCCTGAGAGTTTAGAGTAAGATGCTTTTAAAGATAAAAACCACATCCTGGTATTTCCTTTGCAGCTTTGGGGGCTGGATAGGAGTGGGGAAACTGGGATGAAGATTTTGCATATCAGGCAATTGAACAGAAGCTGAGCTAAGTTAGCTGGGTATCTTGACCTTTGCTCCTAGACTAGAGCTGGGTAATTTTGCATAAGATTCTCCACCAAGGGGATCAAATTCTAGTTAAACTTGAAATGGCCTCAACAAGAACACAATGTGGAGGAACCTCTGCACTGTTTTCCCATATCACATATTGACCCCCCCCTCCAAGTTGCTCCTAAATGTTAGAAACAGGAAGGTTTCCTTTCCCATATGGCTTGAGTTCTGGAATTACCTTTTATTTTATTTTATTTTATTTTTTGAGACAGGGCCTCTTGTATCCCAGACTAGCCTCACACTTTCTATAGGGTTGAAGATAACCTTGAACTTCTGATACATCTGCTTCCAATCTTTTGTGCTAGGATCAAAGTCATCAACCGCAATGTCTTGTTTATGCACAGAACTTCATATGCTCTAAGCAAGCACTATCCCAGCCAAGTTATGTACCTTCCAAGCCCTATAAGAGAGCTGGTATTGTCTTCGTTGTTCTAGGAGACTCCTAAAAATGTTTCTTGGTTTTTTTTCCCTCTCTTTACTTAATTCTTTACCCTAACATGATATTTTATTGATTATTTGGAAATTACATACAGTGTAGTTTGTTACCATTAGATTACCATTCCTCTTAGGGCCACCTTCTCACCCTGTGCCTTCCTCCCGCCCCCGCCAAAAAAGAGAAAAACAATACACCAAGTCCAATTTGTGTTGCCCATATACTCACTGAAACATGATCAAACTCCCAGGGGCCAGCCCCTTAAAGAAAATAGAATGGCCTCCCCCTTTCCCCCCAGCCACCGAAGCCATCAACTGTGAGGAACTACACTTCATCTTTGTCGTAATTTTTAAGGGCTCTGAGCTTCTGTAGCTTCCTGTCTGGAAATTTACATTGGTGGCATCTTTCTTTTTCTCTGCTGCTGAGGTATTGTTCCTTGTTTGCTTATGTCAGCAAGCATTCTACCACTAAGCCTACTCCCAAGTCCTCCGTAGTCTATTTCTAACAAATCAAATCACCTTAAAATGACTGGGTTTGAACAAGCACAGTCTATTTGCTCCTAAGTTAGTGGGCTGGGAATTCAGGCACGGAACAGTGTGACATAACCCCTCATCCCTCTCCGTAGCATCTAAAGCCATGTGGACCACTTTAGCCGAGGCCACTGTGTAGGGATCGTTGATGCTGGCTATTGTCTCAGCTGCCCAGTTGCCTCTCAACTTTTCTCCACATGGGAAACCTGGTGTCTTGAGGCTTTATTGCTGTTTTGAGATAACATGGCCACAGCAGCTCTTATGAAGGAAGACGTGTATTTAATTGGGGCTGGTTTATAGGTTTGGTTCATTATTGTCATGGTGGGAAGCATGGCTTCATACCAGCAGACATGGTGCTGGAGAGGTAGCTGAGAGTTCTACATCTGGATCCACAGACAGGAGGAGAATGTGAGATTCCTGGCTTGAGCATCTGAGACCCCAAAGCCTGTCCCCAGTGACACACCTCTTTCAGTGAAACCATACCTACTCCAAGAAGCCACTCCCTATGGACCTACAGAGCTATTTTATTTTATTGTTTATTTTTATTTTTTATAATTTATTCATTTTATATCCCAATTGTAGCACCCTTCTTCATCTCCTCCTGGTCCCACCCTGGTCCCCAACCCTTTCCCTTAGTCCACTGAAAGCAGGAGTCCCCCTCCCCTGCCATCTGACCCTAGCTTATTAGGTCTCATCAGGACTGCGTGGATCCTCTTCCTCTGTCACCTGGTAAGGCCACACTGGCAGGGGGAAGTGATCAAAAAGCAGGCAACTGAGTTCATGTCAGAGGCAGTCCCTGTTCCCCTCACTCATGGACCCACGTGCAGACTGAGCTATCTATCAGCTACATCTGAGCATAGTATTCCATTATGTAAATGTGCCACAATTTCTGTGTCTAGCTGTTTCTATGGGGCTATTTTTATTCAAACTACTACGCCTGGGTTGTTCATGCCATTGTGGTCCTGATGCTTTAAGAGAAAACATCCCTAAAGGAAACCTCAGGTGAAAGACTGAGCAGACCTCTGCTTGTTTCATTCTTGTTAGCATTTGAGCAGCTGGAGCAAGTCACATGACCAAGCCTAACACTAGCATAGAAAGGGATGGGCCAGGGTGGTAGGCAGTGGGAAGTGTGTTCATTCCTGGCCACCCATGTGCATAAATGGGTGCCAATTATAGCCAGAATTTTTTGGACCGACAGTAATGACAGTAATGACATGGAAACTTTTTATATTTATTATGAAAGCTTGGCCTTAGGTTAGGCTTGTTCCTAACTAGCTCTTATCTTAAATTAACCCCTTTGTATTAATCTATATTCTGCCACATGGCCTGTTACTTCTCAATCTTAGTCCCGACACTGTTCTTCCTCCACATTGGGCTGGTAAATCCCTCCACTTCTCTTTTTCCAGGAGTTCCTAGCTCTGCCAGAAAGTCGTACCTTTCTCTCTTCCCTTTTCTATTGGCCGTTTAGGTCTTTATTAAACCGATCAGAGAGTGTTGGAGAGAGTGTTTACAAAATGCGATGCAGGTAAAGAATAGCAATACCAAAGTCTGGCCTGTAATCAGATCTCTGCTGGTATAGAAATCAGCATTTGAATAATACAAAGACAATCTTCACACAGTGCACAAAAAGATCACCCCAACACATGTGTTCATCTACTGCAAGGTATGCTGTGTAGTTGCAATGATAGATTTTAGAACCTTTCGGCCTATTGAATCTCCCTCTTTACTCACAGGACTGCAGGTCTATCTCTCCTTGCCTCTGCCTTTCCAGTCTATAAAGTGCGGTAAGGTTGTTTTATAGGATCATACCGAGAATTTGGTGCTACTCTATGTCAAAGTTCTGGACTTCTTTTTAGTAATTTTATTTTTGAGACAGGTGCTCTTAAAGCCAAGGCTGGCCTCATACTCTCTAGTAAGTCAGTGATGAGCTTGAATTTCCAGCTCTCTGGCTTCTACCTCTGGAATGCCACCATGAGCATCATTGTGCCCAGTTTTTGCAGTGCCATGGCCTGGCACATGCTGGGTAAGCTGAGCTGCATTTGTTCTCTGTTTTGTGTTTTCCCTGACCTTGATGTTGCAAAAGTCACTGCTTCACAAGAAAGTGAGAACTCATTGTTATGACATATAATGATGATGCGGCGAGGGGGTACCATGGCAGCCTCAGGCCAGTCTGGTATAAGGAAGTTTATTGGGGGAGAGAGACCACATATACCTGTTATACCTAGCAGTGGTGTCAGGTCATGACATAAGATGTTGCTAAGTCCAGAATCACCAGCATACTAACACTCATCACTAATGCCCAAATGGAGGATATGGTGTGACCCCAATCTGACTTTATTGCCACACTTTGTTGCCTTTGTCCATACCATACCAGCTTCTCCCTCATCCCTAAAGAAAACCAAGTGTGTTGGTCCAACTTCCAAGTGATAGATTTAGAAGAGGCTTTACTTTCCTCCTGAGGGAATTACCAGGACCTTGCTCCAGCTCCAGCCTGGTAGTCCCTCTCGTCTCCTCAGAACTTAGAGCACTACTATGCTACCAACTGGCTCTTGACCTCTATGGAGTCCTGTGTTGAAAATGAGGACCACTCAAGCTGAGTGTGCACACTGGTAGAGATTCTGAGGTGCAAGTGCAGTGTGTCTGGAGCTCTGGCCTGAGTGAGGTCTCCAGGAGTGAGGATAAATGGTTCAGGACTGATAATGGGGTAAAAGAAAGGGAGAAGGGGAGGGGGAGCACTGAGAGTTGGGTTCTGGGCTGAGTGTAGAGTTCATGTTTGAGAGAGTGCATAGCTGTGCTGAGTGTGCTGATGGATTGTGTTAGGCCCAGCATGAGCCTAATTTCCTGAAGGAATGAA
Organism: Pachyuromys duprasi; assembly: GCA_028658305.1. Taxonomy (NCBI): domain Eukaryota; kingdom Metazoa; phylum Chordata; class Mammalia; order Rodentia; family Muridae; genus Pachyuromys; species Pachyuromys duprasi. Next base: position 10,610,889 of record CM053757.1, on the reverse strand, counting down.
GAGAAGTCAGGATACCAGGTCTCATTGATGCAATATTGCAAGAGGTTTGTTTTAACCATTGTGCAATGGGGTCACCCTTGCTGGTCAGCAAAGAGTGGCACTTGGAGACAAAGGCCTTGGGTTTTTAAAGGACAAGGTGCGGGAATTTTCAGGGGTTGCAGTCTTGGCAATTCAGGATTGGATGGGGTATTTAACTTTTAAAATAATTGGTTGGTCCTGGGCACCCTTAGGTCCGGTCAGCCCTGTCGTAAATATCTAGGGAATATCTGATCTTCAAGTCAGTTTGGACTTTTCTGCCATATGGGATATAGCCACAGCTAAAGGTGGGAGAGTGATTAACTCATCCTGTGTCTGTTCTGAGGAGTGGGGGCTGCTGGCTTTTGGTCAAAGGTTAGGAGCCATTTAGGAGAAAGATTGGGGCCATTTGGCCCAGTTCCCAAAACAAAGTTTTATCTCACAGACCCTGGCCTGGTGATTTTTTTTCCACCTAGTAGAGACCTCTGCTTGTTTTCTTTCTTATCTCTGCCCCGAAGATGGCCAATGTCAGGAACTTTTATATTCCTCTGTTCTCTGGAGAAGCACTAAGAAGCTTTAATTAACATGGGCCTAAAACTTGAAAATATAAGTTATAAGGCAACTAAGAGAAACATAGGTTACAAAGTTAGTCTGATTCTTTCAACGGCACAAGGTGAGGACAATTGCTCTGTGAAATAATCTAGTGGCAGCTAGACTTGGTGACACAGATCTTCAGTTCCGGCTGCTTGGAAGGAGGCAGGAGGATCGCATGTTCAAGGTCACCCTGGGTAAGTTAATGGAATCCTTTCTCAAAAGTAAAAAGAGAGCTGGGATGTAGCTCAGTGTAGCACTTGCCTAGGGTGCCAGTCTGTCACATGACTTCCTTGCTCAGAGCCCTACTGACCTTATTTTCTTCATGAGACTAACAGATGCAGCTCCTGTGTCTTGCCAGGTCCTTGTGATCTGCCGTTACCTACCTTTATCCATCCTGTCTGCCAACATTCTTTACAGTGCTTCACCCATGCTGGCCACCTTTCTATCACTGAAGACGTGGTTGATATTGAAACACCAGGGTTACTTCTGGATAGACCCTTGGCAGCTGATAGTGCACAGGGCACCCCTGAAGTTCCAGGCCCCACAGCTCAGCAGCACTGCACCTGGGCGTCCCCTTTCCTCCAGAGTTTTGGTTACTGCCACCACTGCATATAGAGAGAAAGCCATACTAGAGGGCTAGTGTGGGAACACCTTCAGATTCAACATTGAAGTATAGTTTCTGCTATGTGCTGTTCTCATGCCATCATGAAAGGGCACATTTTAGGTTGAGCCTCTGAAAGTCAGGAGCTGCCTGCATTTCTCTGCTGTCCTGTCTTTGTAGCTAAGGAGAGCTGCTTTCACCTGCCCTTGTCCTGAGGGATTTGGAATGTTTGGATGTAAGTGGTCACATTAGATGTGGCCTCAAGATGTGACGGTTCCAGGTGTGGAGACAGTTGTTATTTTTTATCTAAGGTTCGGTCAGATGCTTGAGGACATCTGCCTCCCTAGGGGCATGTTTTTGCCTGTCAGCAGAGACTGGCTGGTGTTCTTGTGCTGAGCGCACATTATAGCAGCCACCTACAGAGAGACCGTCTGGCAAGCAGGTGCGAGTAGTCCATATGTAGACAGAGGCAGGCTCAGCCCTGTGGCTTTTGGTGTGACAAATGAACCCCTCCTAAGACTCCTCCTTCCTTTTTTGCCCTCTGCTTCCTCCAGGCCTTCACACTTTTGGTTCCTAGACATAATTAGGATTTTCAGGGAAGTTGTCAAGGCAGAACATCTCTGTGGGCTTTTTGAAATAGCCTCTGGCTTGCCATTTATCACAGAATTGTTCCCAATATGTCAAAGTCCTTTTCTTACTGGGGAGAAAAATGCAGTCGACTTCTGGATATATGTGGGACTCATTCAGTATTCAGTGTGGCTGTGGTAGCTGCCTGACCCACTTGCCCTGACTCTGAGCAGAGACTTTGGCCCTGCTGGCTTAATGTGACACAGGACAAGGTGGAGCCCTTCTTTCTACCAGCCTCTGGTTGTAACCAGCACTAATTATGCTGGGTGGTTTGGAATCTGTCTCTTACCCATGAAGCTCTCAGCTTCCATCCATCCATCCATCCATCCATCCATCCATCCATCCATCCATCCATCCATCCATCATCCATCCATCCATCCAAGATCACTCTTGTAACCGAGGGTAGTCTCAACTTTCTGATAGCCTTGCCTCAGCCTCCTTAGTGCTGTGTGTGTGCATACACATATATACATATACATACATATATACATATGTATATATAATATAAGAATTTCATGCAATGTATTTTGATCATTTTCACCCTTCAACTCCTCCCAGATCTACTCTCTCCACCCTCACCTCCCTACCCCTCCAACTTAAACTTTTTAAAACTAAATCTTAAAAAAACAAAACAGGAAGCCTCCCAGACAATCCCAGAACTATCAAGTCCAATCTGTGTTCCCACTCCTGGGGGCAAGGCCTGCTCTGGAGGGCAGCTGACCTATTGGCATTCACACTGTTAAAGCTGACTCTTACTCTCTCCAGTGTCTACCAAATACAAATAATTCCTCTTCCATTCCCACTTAGATCTTCTCTGGTTTGAGCTCTCAGAGCTCTTGTGAACAGTGAACACTATTGTTGTGTGTGCAACTGCTTTATTGTGTCTGAAAAACACTATTTACTTGAAGTCATTTTGACTCTTACAATCTTTCTGCCTTGGGAGCTGCTGAAGGTTGAGCCCATTTCATTTATTGCTTGTTGTGGTGGTCTGTGCTGTGAGACACTCGCAGTGACAAGGTGCAAGATGGTAGTCCTAGCTTTGTGTCCTGGTCTTTTGCTTGTCACAGCACACAGGTAGGTATGTATACTTGGCTTTGTTGTGGCCAAGTACAGGAACAAAGCAACATAAAGGAGGGAGTACTCCATGCAGGGTCTCGAGGGACCTGAGGACTAGGGCATGGTTTACATCATGATGGCAGAGAGGCGGGACACAGGAAAATGCCAGGGTTCAGCCTCAGAGTCACACACCCAGAGATCTGCTCCTTCCAATTGATCCACATTCTATTTTTACTCCCTTCCCAAAATGCTGTCCCATGATGAACCCAGAGGTCAGAGCCTTCTGAGCTAATTGTTTCAGAAACCCTATCACAGACACCTTACTACTCTACCCAAGCAACAAACCTAAGCAGTGGACATTGTCTCTTTCACAGGAACTAAAGAGCTGCTGGATTCTGCCAGCCCCTTGGGACCACAGGTGTCAAGGCCTAGCCAGGGATACCCTTTTCCTGCTTCCTTTGTTGTAGATCACTTTGTCAAGAACAGAACATGCATTTGCCCCAACCCTCCAGTGCATTCCTTATCTTGGTGGTAACAGGAATACCCTTACCTAGACATGGGGATCACCCTGCTTGGTGAAAAGTTTGTCATTTCTGCATATAGTACAGATCATACAATCTTCATTTTTACATAGAGCATCAGCTACAACTTCTGTGGCCATACACGTCTCATACAAAGTATGAAGTTAGCCTTCATCATCCACATTGATGAGTTTCTGGTAGCCAGTAGCTGGAAGATAGTCAGCTTTGTTTCAAAGCAGACAGTAGCCCATGAGACACCAAGGCAGACAGCCCAGCCTCCGTACAGCTCAGATCACAGATGTCACTGCATTTCTTGGAGAGCTAGAACTCATGACTCTGTGCCTCCTTTTGGAAATAAGGATTTTTGCCTTTGGGATAGCTTTTCATCATGTTCTGCTCCCTAGACTATTGTGTATATAGAAATCACCTTTAATGTTAATTAGAATTCTGATTCCTAAGACCTACTCTTAGACCCACAAATTGATTTCTAACAACCAAGGCCCAGGAATCTGCATTTTAATAACCCTTCCATCCCACCTGTTTCACAGTGGTTTTAATGACAGTGTCCACAGTCTATTTTGAGAGCCACCATGATCTAACAGACCTCTTTGGCCACCATGACATGAACATTCCTCTCATCCCCGCACTCACGTGGCACATGGTGTCTCTCTCTTCACTTGGTCCCTGTCTCCCCGCTCACCATCATTTATCCTGTCAATATGGTCTCTCCAGCCTTGTCTTCTCCATATGAGCTCCCATCTTCGTTGGCTCTGTTCTTGTGTCCCCTCTTAGTAAGCAGCAGCCATGTGGAAGTGTCTTGTGCTGTTCTGTGGTGCCTTGTTTTCTTTCCACTGTGACCTGACCCTTTGTTGTTCTTGAGAATTCATAAGGAAGTGAGCTTTCAACATTATTTCTTTTAAAAATGTATCTTTTCTGCCTTGAAGCAGTACACTTTGCCATGACTTTGAGTTTCAAGGATATTTCTTTTCTGTCTGTGCTTATAGGCATCTCTACAGTTCCATCTGTGATACTTGTCCTTGAAGGTCCCTGGACCAGGGACATATTTCACAGTTTCCACATTAATTGTGTGAAGTTCTTTTACCTTTCTTCTGAACAAAAATCATCTTTCCTGTTCTCTCTTTCTTCCTTTTGTAGTTGGCCTTTCTTGCCTATGTGCTGGAAAATGTCTTCAGGAGTTTCAGACTTTTGCAGATAGCCAGTTTTGAGCCTCCAACCTTGTTTCTTTCACACTATGGGTCTGTGTTCTTGCTCTTTGAGGTACCTCAGTAGTGTGAAGTCCTGTAATTTTTGAGTATATTTGAGACCACTATAGGCTTCTTTGCTTGCCTGGTCTTTGGGTCTCTTTCAGACTGGCCATTGGGTGGGTGACTCATTCTGAGCTCAGCTGTAAATCCATCTCAGCTCTGCCATTCTTTTTGTTACCTCTGAAACTTGTTTTAAAGTGAATGGTAGTGAGCCGAGCATGGTAGCACACACCTTAGTGTGTCTTAGTGCTAGGAAGGCTGCTGCTGGTGCGTCTCTGAATCTAGTCTGGTCTACGTAGTGAGTTCCAGGTCAGCCAGGGCTACACAGTGAGACATGTCTTGAATAAAAATAAAAATAGAAACAAAAATTGTAGCACTGGTATGTACTAGGAGTCTTGTTCTTGGGTGGTTAAGTATAGAAGCTGAGGCCCACAGAGGCAGGGTGCCAGAGCACCATCATAGAACACTCCGGTGATTTGTTGGTTGTCACATTTAAATTCCATCTCCATTGATCCTGCAGTTATGTGCTCATATGCACAGAGCTGGGTAGGCTGCAGGCAGTAGTGCTCTTTGACTTGGGATGGTGAGTCTGTGGTTCAAGCTGAAATGTAGTTGTGATAAAGAACAGGCCAGGCTTGTATGCTGGGGCCAGAGGGAATGGCTGTACCAAGTCCTGCTAGGGATGAAAGGCACCTGTGTCACACCGTAGCCATACAGAAATTGTGGTACATTTACACAGTGGAATATTACTCAGTAATTAAAAACAAGGAAATCATGAAATTTGCAGGCAAATGGTGGAATCTAGAAAAGATCATCCTGAGTGAGCTATCCCAGAAGCAGAAAGACACACACAATATATACTCACTTACAAGTGGATACTAGACCTAAAATATAGGGTAAACATACTAAAATCTGTACACCTAAAGAAGCTAAACAAGAAGGAGGACCTATGGTCAGATGATCAATCCTCACTTAGAAAGACAAATGGGATGGACATTGGAAGTAGAAGAAAACAAGAAACAGGACAGGAGCCTACCATAGAGGGCATCTGAAAGACTCTAACTAGCAATGTATCAAAGCAGATGTTGAGACTCATAACCAAACCTTCAGCAGAGTGCAGGAAGTCATATGAAAGATGGGGGATTGAGTAAGACCTGGAGAGGACCGGAGCTCCACAAGGACCAAATATATGTGGGCACAGGGGTCTTTTCTAAGACTGATTCTCCAACCAAGGACCATGCATGGATATAACCTAGAACCCCTGCTCAGATGTAGCCCATGGCAACTCAGTATCCAAGTGGGTTGCCTAGTAAGGGGAACAGGGACTATCTCTGACATGAACTCAGTGGCTAGCTCCTTGACCTTCCCCCACCCTCGCTCCTCCCACCCCAAAGGAGAAGCAGCCTTGCTAGGCCACAGAGGAAGACAATGCAGCCACTCCTGATGAGATCTGATAAACTAGGGTCAGATGGAAGGGGATGAGGACCTCCCCTATCAGTGGACTTATAGAGGGGCAGGGAGGAGATGAGGGAGGATGGGTAGGGATTGGGAGGGAATGAGAGAGGGGACTTCAGCTGGGGTACAAAGTAAATAAACTGTAATTAATATACAAAATAAAAATTTGAAAAAAGATATATTTTATTTTTGTCTTTATTAATTACAGTTTATTTACTTTGTATCCCACCTGTAGCTCCCTGCCTCCTCCCCTTCCAATTAAGGTGGTCCCATTGAAATCAGGGACAAGGCAAGGCTGCACACTCTCTCCATATCTCTTCAACATAGTTCTTGAGGCCCTTGATAGAGCAATAAGACAATTAAAGGAAATCAAAGGGATAAAAATTAGAAAGGAAGAAGTCAAAGTATCACTATTTCCAGATGATATGATAGTATATATTAGTGACCCCAAAAGTTCTACCAGGGAACTTGTACAGCTGATAAACACTTTCAGCAAACCAGCTGGATACAAAATGAACTAAAAAAAAAATGAATAGCCCTCCTGTATACAAAAGACAAAAGGAATGAAAAAGAAATTAGGGAAACAACACCCTTCACAGTAGCCACAAAGAACATAAAGTACTTTGCTGTGACTCTAACCAAGCAAGTCAAAGACTTGTATGAAAAAAATTTCCAGTCTCTGAAGAAAGAAATTGAAGAAGATATCAGAAGATGGGAAGATCACTCATGCTCATGGCTTGGCAGGATTAACCTAGTGAAAATGGCCATTTTACCAAACGCAATCTACAGATTCAATGCAATTCCCATCAAATTAACAACACAATTCTTTACAAACTTTGAAACAAAAATTCTCAACTTCATATGGAATAACAAGAAACCCAGAATTGCTTAAACAATTCTCGCAATAAAAGATCTTGTGGAGGTATCTCCATCCCTGCCTGATCTCAAGCTGTAGTATAGAGCAACAGTAATAAAAACTGCATGGTACTGGCATAGAAACAGGCTTGTGTATCAGTGGAATCAAATAGAAGACCCTGAAATAAACCCACATACTTATGGACACGTAAGTTTTGATAAAGATGCCAAAACCATACAATGGAAAAAAGATAGTATCTTCAACAAATGGTGCTGGTCTAAGGGGATATCTACATGTAGAAAAATGCAAATAGATTTATCCTTATCACTCTACACAAAACTAAAGTCCAAGTGGATCAAAGACCTCAATATAAAACCAGACACACTAAACCTGTTAGAAGATAAAGTGGTTCCAAGATTTCTAATTAAAACTTTTGAGTGGCAGAAGCCAGCAGAAATAAACCATTCTCACATACTCAAAGGGAGGTGCATCAGCAATTTAGTTTTGAGGGGAAGCTTCCGGGGAGAATGGGTGTGTGCACACTTCAGCTGTTCTGCAGCTTTGCTTCCTCCACCCCTCCTGGGAGATCCTGTTCCAGCTTCCACTGTGCAACAAACAGATCCAGGAATGGTAACTTAAAGACAGGACATTTACACAGTATGGGGCCACCAGACAAAACCAAGGAGGGCTGCTTGCTTGCAGTATTTGTATAGAACCTATTTGGGATCTAGGGTAGTGGTAGTCAGTTGAATTCGGATTGATTATCTCAGGGACACTGAGGTCAGAATTTATTGCAAGAATGAATCAATTTGGAGTCCTTCGGCCCTACCAGGTGGAGACTCTTGGGTTTTTTGTTTGTTTTTTTCAGGATTAAGAACTATTTTACTTTTTAATAATATAAATTTATTCTTTTTTATAATTTATTCACTTTACATCCTGATTATAGCCCCCTCCTGCCTTCTTCCCCATCCCTCTCCCCTATTCCTCATGAAGGAGGAGCCCTCCTCCCCTTCCAGCTGACCCCAGCCTATTAAGGATCCTCTTCCTCTGTGGCCTGGTAAGGGCTGGTTTGGAATTTTTTGTATGGATGATGACATAAGGCCATTCCCATGAATGAGGAAGAGGGAAATGCTCAATGCCTGTAGTTCAATGTGTTCCCAGGACCCAGGGGGGATGGAAGGAGGAAGAAATAGCTGTTTAGTGAATCATCATTTCACTGGATCTGGGGTCAAGGTCTAAAAGCCCGAGGAGACACAGTACCTGATACCAGTACTTCAAATGAAGCCAGCAGATGAAAATTGAGCTAAAAAACAAAATCTGACCCAAGGGAAAGAGTCAGAGATGGGACCCCTGTCTATAAGAGTACCAGACTCAGGGAAGCTTTTACGCTGACTGACTGGGATCACTCACTAATTGCTGGTGATGGATGGAGGGCAAAGCAATTGAAGCTGGATCTGTTGCCAGTGGAGATATGGGATAGGGTCCTAGTGCAGCTTAGACCCCCAGGAGGACTACGTAGGTACCAGGATATCCTACTGGCTCTCAGCACCAATGTTAGGGTTTTACGGCAGAAGGGTATTTTACAGACTGACCTGGGCCGAGAAATGCCGCAGAAATCACACCATGTAACGAGATTTGTTGATGTGTTGGGGACAGGCAAAAAGCCACCTCTGCTGGGGATGAGTATGGGGAGTGTGGTGGCAGGGCCTCCCTAAGCATATATGACTCTGGCAAGAATGGAAACGTGTTGCATTTGGCAGTGGGTACTGATGTAGCTGCCACACTGACTTGCTGAAGGCTGGCTGTGGGAGTACCTGGGTTTGGGATGTGGGCAGTTCCTAAGAGTTGGCAGTTCATTTGT
>CM053757.1:10552053-10601938 GCA_028658305.1 Pachyuromys duprasi | reverse complement strand
GGCTGGCTGCAAAGTCCTCCCCTGGGATCTAGCCAGTCTGTCACTCCCTGGCTTATATGGGGGAGGGTCAAAGAGTCAGCCATCAAGATCATGACTGAAACAGTCCCTGTTTCCCTGAATAGGGTCTTCAGCCCTACACCAAGTTATCATGGGCCCCATCCGTGCGGGGGTTCCAGACCACATCCACACATGGTCCTTGGTTGGAGAAACCGTCTCATATAAGACCCCTGTGCCCTGCTCAGTTTGGTCTTTGTGGAGCTCTTGTTCTCCCCAAGTCTCAACAACCTCCCCCAGATCTATCATTACTCTCGCCCTTTGTCAGAGGCTTGATCTCGGGAGGCGCACACCGGTAGGATTTGCTGAAGGAGGCAGAGGCAGGAGGATCACAAGTTCGAGGCCAGCCTGGACAGTTCATTTGTAAGCACATTTGGTTCGCAGTCTTTTGACTCCTTCAGCCTCACAAAGCACACACCTGCACCTGACCCTCAACCTTGGCAGGATCACACTAGCTGTTCTGTGACCATACTTTTGTGGGTCTAAACACACCAAACCATCAGGTCCATGGGCACCTTCCCACCAGGCAGCTTGTTTTCATTGCAGTTTGTGCTTGGCTTTTCCTCGCTTTGCTTTGTCTGGCGTTCTGCATACTCATCATTTTTGAGTTCCACAGGCCTTTTCTACCAGGGAAACCCCTGCATTTAAGCACCACTTCCTGTCCTTTTCTTCTCGAGGCAGGCTCTCCTGTTGCCCTCTGCTGATGTTAGGAGTCTAGTTGTTTTAGTGGTTTATACCTTCTCATTCAGGCTTTTATTTTACTTTTAAAATAAGAGTTTAGAATACCACTGCCTCCTCCGTCCCTCTGCCCCCTTGCCGCCCCCCCCCCCCTTCCAGTTTCTCTGAGTAGCCCAAGCTAGCCTGAAATGCAGGATTCTGCTGCTTCTGATTCTGGAATACTGGGATTGCGGACATGAACCACCATCCTTAGGCATTGATTTTGAGACCAAGTTTACATTCCTTACAATTAATCTTTTCATTGTACACCACTCTTTTGCTTTTCTGTATTCACAAAGTTGTAAACCATCATCACTAGCTCTAAAACATGTTCATCCCCCTTCTAGAGCATACGATTAGCAGTTATACTTCATACTTCCTTCCCCTTGCTTGATGTAAACAGGCCCAAAGAGTGTAGCCTTTTGTCTATCTTCTTTCACTAGAACACTGCTTTCAAGGTATATTCATGTTGCAGCATGATCTGGGCTCTACTTTTTCTTGGCTGAGCTGTATCGTACTGTCAGGATGAACTGCTTTGCTTTTATCTATTGTTCATCAGTTGGTGGTCATTGGATAGTTTCTTATGTTTGGATTTTTATGAATGCTCTGACTTGTCTTAGATTTCTTATCTTAGTTTGTATATTCATTATTCCTAGATTTTCCTTCTTATGGTGTATGTGTGTGTGTGTGTGGGGGTGTAAGTATTTTTTGTTGTGTGTCTTACATGTTTTTGCTTAATACATAATTCCAGGTCATAGCTGATTTCCCAGAGGATTGGGGTGCTGTGTGGGCAGGGGGGTGGGCTGGAGAGATGTTCTTAGTTGTTTCCCAGTCTGCTGTGCTCTTTTTAAGAGGCCTTTGCAGTTTCTAGTTTCCTGTCATGGTGAAAATCCTCCCTCCTCTCCAGAGGCCTATCCCTTCCCTGGCTCTCCCTGGTCCTGAGGTGTTTCATTCCCCGTTGTGCTGGGTGCTCTTTGCTCTTTGTTTAGTAGCTGTGTCTGGTCAATTGCTAAATCAGATCTTTGAATCCCTGTTTTCTGTGCTAGTTTCTCCTTTGACTTAGTTCTGTGGTTGTTTCTATTCTGGGGCCTCTGCCTCTGTTTTTGCAAATGTTCCCACCCCTCTCTGTTGTAGACCATACTCCATTTCTGCTGTAATGGCTTCCTTTGAACACACCTGTCTTGCCTTTAGTGTGCTTGCCCATCTCCTTTTAGGACAGTGCTCTCTTCTTGTTATGTGAGCTATCTTCTCTTTGTCTCTAGGGATTTTGGGTGTTTGGTGTGGAAAATTCTCCTGAAGCTAGGCTGTCTTTCCTACAAGTCACACTTTTTCTTTTTATCATCCTAAGTGCTTGTCTCAAGGTAATTTTATGTCTGGTTGTCTCCTTGGGGTCGGGCGGAATACTAGAAAGCTGGTAAAAGGAAGCGCTAATAATATTTCTTTGGCTTCCTGGCAGAATGACCTGGCTATGCCGTTTCTGGATACAGCCCCAGCAGAGTCTCCATAGGCCTTTCCTCTCAAGTTCCTTGGATTCCCAGAGGAATCCTGTCATTGTGCTTGGGAGATGTATGACCTGTCCCTGCTGTTCAGGGACACTAGGGTTGAGAGGAGACTGATACTTGTCACAAGGTCAATGTGGATTAACTGCAAGTCTGTTCTCAGTGATGCATCCTAAGTTTCCCTCAGTCCAGACCTATCTGCTGTTCACCACAACAGACCAGCCGCCCTTCCTGGGCTTGTTGCCTTTGGTGCGTTTTGATCCCTGTTTGCCTCTCAGACTGCTGTGTGTGTGGCTGGCAGTGTGCAGTCTTTTGTGAGTCACTCCATTTGAGTCACAGTGTATTTTGGTGCTCGTCACTTAATTTGTATCCAGGGCTGAAGTTCTTCTTTACCTGCCTGATTGTCAGCTTCTGTAGTTTTTGCCATTTCCTCTACACCTTTCTATTTTCTTTAGGACAATGATAATTTGTATTTTAAAGGAAATGAATTTAACATGCCCCTTGAACATCTTTCACTGGAGTCTGTAAATTTTCTTTAAGTACTAATGTGTTAGGTGTTGCTCCCTACAGTAGTGAAAATCAACTTAAAATTTCAGAATGCCGGGTATTTAATTGTCAGCAAAGGTCTTGCTTCTCCTGTCAGCTGCCCAGTTGTCACCGATGGCCACTTGGTCACTGAAGCTCAGCCATGTCTCCTGTGAAGCTGGAAGGGTCCCAGTGATTTCACTTCAGTTCTGGAAGCAGCTCCCTGTCACCTGTCACCACTGCAGGTCTTGCTTTTGCCCCAGTGTAACCCCATTGTGGTTAGTAGGCATTCAGGGCTTCCACCTCTCAGCATATGCTAGAAATGGTGCACGGTCCACACTTGGGAAACATGCCGCTGGGCCTTTTCTTTGTCCAGTGCTGCACCCCTGTCTTGCTCTTGCTCTCCTGATTCCTTTGCAGCTGCCTGGCTCATTACTAGCTTTAATAATTTGGTCTTCAGTATATATTCATAGATGAACATGCCTTGTGCATCATGGCCTGGGGCCAATTTCCCCTAGCATGGCCTTGCAGTGATGACACACTAGTGTCAGAGACTTTCCCAAGGCTGTTGTAAGTAGCTATTAATATTTACTATTGATATATCTTCTGGTAATGCTTGCTGTTAATCCTAAACAGCTGTATAACCAAATCACCACACAGAGATTGGGATTTTAATTAACCTAGATCACAATGCTGGGCAAAAGATACTCCCTCCTAACCCTCCAAGCCCTCAGTTTCCTAACATGTAGATTTCCCACATTGTACTTGCGTTTAGTGATATGTTAGGTCCAGTCCATCTCTCCTCATCATTCCAAGATCTGTCCTCCAGCTCTCTTCCTCCAAGCTCTCCTTGCCCTTTCTCCTCCTTATTTCCTGCCCTCTGGCTCCTCCCACTGCTCAACATTGTGTCTAGTTGCTTTATTTTTGGCCTGTTTACACAGTGTTGAGACAGGATGCTTAGAATAAGTATCACAATACAATATCCAGATTGAAACCAGAGAGTAGGGGGGAGAAATCAGCATTTGAATGAACAAGGGTGAGGTATATACATTTCAAAAGAACATTATACCAACACAAGCCATTGGATGTTCTTCTAAGGAGCCTTTATAGATGGCTCTTGGTTCTACTTCTGTACTAGTTACTTTTCTATTGCTGTGATAAAACACTGTGAGCAGAGCACTAGAGACAGCATATGATTGAGTCTGTAGTACAGAGAGTCTGTGATGGCAGAGCAGGGGCAAAGAGTACAGGGTTAGTTGAGAGCTCAAACCTGGATCTGCAATCAAAAGGCAGAGGGAACACTGGGGTTGCTTGAGCCTTTTGAGCCCTCATCCACAGTGACACACTTCCTGCAACAAGGCCACACTTCTCAATCTTTCCCAAAGAGTTCCAGCAACTAGGGACCAAGTTTTCAAACATATGAGCCTGTGGGAGCCACTTTCATTCGAATCAGCACAGCCTGGGGCCTGACATCCAGTGCTGTTCAAGCAAACTGTAGGCAAGAACCACCTCCCAGAACATGGTTTCTTTTTGTTGGAGAAAATGAAGTTTGGTCAATATGAAAGATGTATGCATGAGCTTGTGTGCTGCTGAGATTTTCTTCCTTCCTGCCAGACTTCCAGGGTGATGAGGCTGCTCTCTGAGCTCCAATCACCCTTCTCCCGTCAAAAGACCCCTTACCACCCCTCGCTTTGTGTACTTGTGTAAGGGCTGTTGCATTAAGTAATTACTAATTGTGATTCTTTTTCCTTATACAGAGCTTTCTCTCTGGAGAAACTGTGCACATGCACACGGACATAAAAAATAAATACATGTATTGAAATGAGGGGAGAGTAGTTTTCCATGCATGGTAACACACTTAATGGAGTGTCTTTCTTTTCTTAAAGTGGTACCCAGTCTTTGGAACGCTGATGCAGAAGTTACAGTCCCTGAACAGAAGCCTGGGGAAGTTGCTGAGGAACTAGCAAGCTCCTATGAGAGGAAGCTCATTGAGGTAAGGCTGCTCAGGTGGGTCTTACGACCCCTGTTCCCAATGCTATGGTTAAATGTAATGCTGTCTGTTCTGGCATGATCCAGGTGAGGACCTGCCTGCTACAGGAGCCAAGTAGCACCATATACCAAAAAGACAAAACAGAAAAAGATAACCCAGAATACTTGAGAGAGAAGGGAAGGCTGGCTCTCTGAAAAGCATCACTTAGCCAGAAACACTTGGCATCTGTGGTAGGTAAGCAGGAGTGGGAACATGAACGTGTAACACTAGAGTTCTCTCAGGGTGGGAGAAGGTTCAGTCAGAGTGCCTGCTCTGCAAGCCTGACAATCCAAGGCTGTGTCCTAGAACACAGTCAAAAACAATCCCAAGTAATCTGTCTCGTAACCTCGGCAGAGTAGAGGCAGGGATAAGAGGACCAGTGAGAGAACCTGCCTCAAGAGCTGTATGTTATTTCTGAAGATGTCACCCAAGGTTGTCCTCTGGCTTCCACACATATATGCACACATGGACACAAAGAAAGATCTAAATGCAGTAAAAAAGCAGCTTCTGAGGAGGTGGCAGACCTTGGTGGTGCCCAGCAGTGGTCTGAGAACTCCAGATCCTTGACAGTTGGATCTCCTTAAAGCATTTTCACTTACTGGTATCTTGGTTCCAGTGTGTGTTCGTCCCCCTGATAGAAGAAGTCTGACAAAAATAACATAAAAATGTGCCACTGGCACATACCTGCAGATGAGGTCTCGGAAGATACTACCCAGTCATCTGCAAGTCACCTAGGTAACGGAAGGTTATTTGATAGCATTCACTGAGTCATTTAATTTTTTTATGTTTATTTGTACATGTGGTGTGTGTGTGTGTGCATGTGTGTGTAGGTGTGTAGGGGCTAGGTTCACATGCATGGCTGTCAAGAGAGCAGCACAGCTCTGCCATTGAACCACACCTCGAGCTCCAGGCCACCATTTTCATTGTGCTTTTTAAAAATCTGCTTCCTAAGTAAGAGAAGGACAGTGATATTACAAGCAACTTGAGTTCTAACTCAGGCGAGCTTAGGAGAAGGCAGGCTGCAGTTTGACAAGACAGGCAGGTAAGGAAGGATCAGAAACCAGGGCCAGGAGAACTTTGTTCAAATGCTTTTCTCAGTGGGGTCATGAGACAGTGTTGGGTGGTGGCCTCAGACCACCCAGGTTATTGAGTCCCTAGATTGTGCTCAGAAAGCCCTTGGTGGAGTGGGAAACATTTCTCATTTACATGGTTGTGATAACCTATATGAGTGTTGTATTAGTCAGGGTTCTCTATAGGAACAGACAATGAATGGATGAATGAATGAATGAATGAATGAATGAATGAATGAATGAATGAATGATCGATCTGTCAGTCTGTCTATCTAAGTGAGACTTATTAGAGTGGGTTACAGGTTATGGTCCAGCTAGTCCAACAATAGCTGTCTACCAATGTGGTTAGTTGTTCAGTCCACAAGGCTGGATGTCTTTCTTGGCTGGTATTTTGTAATTCTGAAGAAGCATGCTCTAATGCCAGTGAAAGAATGGACTTGCCAGCTAGATCAGGGCAAGCAGGCAAAGAGCAACAGCTTCCTTATTCCATGTCCTTATATAGGCTGCCCACAGAAGGTGTGGCTCAGATTTAAAGTGGGTCTTCCCACTTCAGATAATATAATTAAGAAAAATTCCTCAAACTCATCAATGGTGGCCCATGCCTTTAATCCCAGCACTAGGAAGGCAGAGGCTGTTGGATCTTGGTGAGTTCAAGTCCAGCCTGGTCTACAGAGTGAGTTCCAGGATAGCAGGGAAACTCCATCTCAGAAAAACAAAACAAAATGAAATGAAAACAAAACAAAAAACGTGTGCCCAGCTGCCTGGGTTTTAGTTAATTCCAGATGTAGTCAAGTTGACAATGAAGAATAGCTGGTCTTCCAGTGGGTACCAAGTCCCTGGAGGCAGAAACTGTGTCCTGCCTATGTTAGGAAGTTTTTATTGGCAAATGATAAGGAGGCTTTGTGAGAACATATTTCTCCCAAAGACTGGACTGTGCCATTTTAGTCAATGAATGAAGAGTTCATAAACTAGGGAGGAAAAGCTTTATCAGAGTGAAAGTGAGTGATGTAGAGTGGAAGTGGGTGGAGGGGGCTATCACAGTGGGAGTGGGTAGAGGGGGGCTTATCAGTGGAAGTGTGTGGCGTAGTCACCAGAGTGAAAGTAAGCGGGAGCTGTGGCAAGGACCTTGTGTTAGGGCTGGTCAGGAGATGTCTTCCTGTACCCATTGAGTGCTGGTAGTTGCTTTTCTGTTACTGTGATAAGGTGTCTGAAGGAGGCATTTAGGAGAGGGGAGAATTTATTTTATCTTGGGCTCATCATGGTGGGGCAGCTGAGACTCCTCACATCTCCACTAATTGGAGAACTCTTCTAACTGGCTGGTAAGAGTGAAGATACTTTTGTGCAGACACTTGTGTCCCTTACTTTTCTATCAAAAACAGTGGACTCCAAGAAACTCGAATTCTTTAGGAATCTCACACTGGGCAAAAAGAAAGCCTGGTGCCATCTTTAGGAGAAACTTGCCTCCCAGCAAGAGGTTCACACAGCACTGAGAGCGTCTCTGCCCACCTTCCTGGAGAGGCCCAATAGGTTTGGGCCAGACCTAGGCTGGGGACTGCTTGGATACCAACAACTCTCTCACTGTCCTCAAACCGTAACTGCATTTTAGGACCCTGAAGATGGACTCAAGACAATGTCGCTAGACCTTTTTGTCCCCAGTTCCAGTGTAGCAACATTGAATACATTTCCCTTTTCTGATTTTCACTATTAATTTGTTTTAATTGATGTATCAAGGGTGGGTGGCTCCCGTGGGCGGAGGCTGTAGTCTCAGCTCTGGTGGCATTCTAGCCAGAACCAGGATTGGGCCATAACCTACCTTCTCCATTTTTAGAGTTTTACAACCTTCCACAACATCCCCACCAGCTGGCTAGCTCCCCCAAGTATTCAGAACATGAATACATGAGTCTGGGGGTGCTGTGTGATATACAGGTCATGGATATCACTGGTAGCAGCCATGCAGTATAACTTCCGTGGCTTTGAGAAGACCAAGAAAGCACCATTAGCTCATCATGAGGTTATTATGGGGTTTACTGTTCCCCACTTTGCGTAGAAGTAACAACAAGGATAAACACCTCTACAGGGAAGAAGGCAGGTTGGGGGTACAGAGTGGACAAAGAAAGAGATGGAGAGGTGTCTGGAGAGGCAAGTGGGTTAGAGAACTTTTCATTGTAGGTGTACCAAGACTGTGTCACCATCCACTGTGACCATGTTATAGTTTTCCATCTCTGCCTGCCTCAGCTGTGTGTGCAGATCAGGTCATGGAATAAGTTGCATCTTATTGCCTTGAACATGGTGGCCGCTGGAAAGGCAGAACTGGTTCTACAGGGCTAATTTTCTCTTTTGCCAGCCTGAGCTTCCTTTTCTTCCTTTTGTAGTTTCCTTATCTGGGACACTAGAGTTGTTGATTTTGGTCAACACGCTGAGACTCATGTGAGACAGAAGTAAACATGTTCTTGTTCTGGAATTATTCTGTTAATATTAATTAAAGCTAGTTATTAATACAGTGGCAGTTATTTCTTAATCTGCTGTTTTATAAATTAGATGCAGAAACTTGTTAGATTTATGATAAACCTTAAAGCACTAAGGCTGTGCATATCTGAACTTCTAGGCTGTCTTGTCTGCTTCCCACCCGAATCCCCATAAACGTTTGCACATGATCCACTTGGGCTGCTTCCGCTCCGTCAGGCCGGTCCTCAGAGCAGTCTGCTCTCGTCACGTGACCGCAGTTACACCAATGCGTGGCTGCCTGCTCCTTTCTTCCTCCTTCCTCTCTCCACCTCGTGGCCCTTCTCCCACCCCCCAAGCCTGTGAACTGTACTCTGCCTACCTCTCTTCTGCCCAGCCAGGCTGTCCGTGACTGTATTAGTCAGTCAGGGATAATTGGGGAGGCAAAGTTCATAGAACGTCATTTTGGATACATGAGAATTTCCTCATAGGACAGTAAGGATGTTGGGGAGCAAGCAATTGACATTGGATACATGGTAGCTCCAGATCAACCACAACATGTCAAGTGGCCCTTGCCCCTTATCCCCTTGCCCCCTTGCCTCTTACTCCTTTCCCTCCCTCCCTCCCTCCCTTCCTCCCTTCCTTCCTTCCTTCTTGTGTATGTATGTGTGCAGTTATGTGTGCACATGTGTGTTTGTTCATGAACATGTGGAAGTAAAATTCCCTACTTTGATGTTTTGAGACAGGGTCTCTCACTGGACTGTGACTCACAGGTTTGGTAAAGCTGGCTGACCAGTTAGTCCTTTCTTTGCCTCTTCAGCACTGAGATTGACCACCACACCTCTTTTTATGTGAGTTTTGGGGATCAACTGAAGCCCTCATGCTTGTGTGGCAAGCAGTGTACAGATTGAGCCGTTTTCCCAGCCCCTCAAGTAGTGTTGTCTCTAGAGATGGCTCTTCCTTCTGATTGGGAGGGGCGAGACTCCTGTCTGTCCTTGTAGCTGTGAAGGCTTTAGCAGGTCCTGCACCAGTCTGCTAGCCTTTGTGTTCCTGTGGGTGGAGCCCTTCAGAAGCTCTTTGTGATGCTCCTCCATTATTCCTCAGTGGGTGGAGTTTACTCAGAGAGTGATTAGCACTTCTGAAGTGGAGTGGGAGCTAGTGCAGTGGGAGGTGGAAACTTTGGCATCTGTGGGTGCATCTTCCTTCTTAGCAGGACCAAGAGGGAGAACTTTTTATTTCAGTTCTATGACTACTTAGAGGATCCCAAACATTGTGATTCATCTCAGTGTGAAGGGACTTCTGAGCATGCTGTCTCAGTGTCTGTCTTTAGAAGTATGCAGTTTAACCCCATTTGTATGCACACCACACACTTGTTCTCAGTGGTCTGGAATCCAGCACCTGGGCAGCTTTGTGTCCATGAGCACTGTGAAGCCATCTGTTAATAGTGGGTGAGCAGTGAGTACCAGAGACTGAAGTAGAAGGACTGGGTGTGGCTCTGGTAGAACAGTCATCTAACTAATGCATGAGGTCCTGGGTTCTGCCCTGCAGTACTACAAAGCCAATCCAACCCCAACAATCAATCCAAACTCATTACAGATTGTTTCTGAAACCCAGTTTTGAACTTTGGAAACCAAATTCGATAATTACTATTGTTTGTCAACAAGATCAAAACTCACTTAGGAGACCAGTCTTGTGGGCATGCCCATGAGGAATTATCCAGATTAGTTTAACTGGGGGAGACCCATGCTAAACATGAGCAGTACCGTTCCATGACCTGGATTGAAGAGAGGAGAAAGCAAGCCGGAGCAGCAGCATTCCTCTCTGTTTTCTGCCACGGGCTGTCTCAGGTTCCCGCCTGGCTTCCCTGTCACAATGGGCTATGAGTTGAAAGCCAAAATGAAACCTTCCTTAAGTTGCCCATTTCAGGTATCTTGTCACAGGTAACAGATATAAAGGACGGATGTGGCAGTTGTAGGGTGGTCTGGCAGGGGACACCTGGGTAATGTGACTGCTGCTGTGATCCCTGTGTCTCTCTCCAGTGTGTCCTGTAGTTCCAGCAGTAGGCTTGAGGAAGTCTCTGTTCTCTCTGGCTGCTGATTATAGCTTCAAAAAGTTAATCAGAGAACCATATTGCGACTCATAACCTCTGCCTGTGCTCTGGGAAGCTGAGCTCACTGAAGGGAAAAAGGGTTCACATGACAGAAGAGAAGGGACAGTCACTGGTGGTATTTACAGAGTGAGATGGGGAAGGGAGGGGTAGGCATACTTCAAAACAAGCAATGGCAGCTAATGGATTCTGTGCAGCATTAGTGTTTGAGATTGGGCCAGGAGGAGGAGGAGGGCACGACAAGCCCTGGCTCTAGAAGAGGGCAATAATATGTCTCACATATATTTTGTGTTATTATATGCTGTGGTGACCTAAAGTAGACCAGGCTGGGAGCTCCTTGGTGTTGTCCTTCCTGCTTGGGTGGCGGGTGTCCTGGGACTCAGGAGCCCAGAAACCACACAGTTATGAGATGAAGAAGACATCCTAGAGGAAGGGCATCCTGAGACACAGAGGCCCAGGAGCCACACAGATCTGAGGTGGGACAGTGTCCCAGTGGAAGGGCATCCTGAGACGTGGGAGCTCAGGACAGCTATGAGAGCAAGCCTCCTCAGCAGAGGCGTTGCAGTTCCCAGGGGAGGGCGTCCCTAACTCCAGCTGACCTCAGGAGCCTTAGTCCCGCTCCACTTCTTCCCTTCTTCTTTCCTGGGATTCTTGGCTTCTTTCGATGAGAGAGTCACACCAGCCTGCAAATCTTTTAAAGGAGATTTTTTTAGAGGGACAGATCCGGGATCGGAGGGACAAATGCAGGAGTGGTTGCCTCTGCTCCCAGAGAAGGCAGCAGAGAACTGAGCAGGCACAGCTTTCATATAGGAATTTTTAGGGAGCACAGCTTTCTATGGCAGAGATTTCTAGAGTGAGGATTGTGGGATTTCAAGTCGTGAGCTTGGGGGAGTTTAGGGATTGGTGGATTTTTGTTCAGAACTTTTACCTAAAATTACCATAATCTGGGAGGGGGTCCCACTGAAGGGCTGGAGATGGCCTTTGTGACAGTTAGAGGCTGGAACTGCCATTATGATTGTTAGAGAGGTGTAGGGGAGGGGCTTATTAACTCATGCCTCAAGGGGTTTACACAGACTTGAACTCTAAGCTAAACAATTTTCTTAACTTACATAATAAGGGGTCAGATTCCTGGTTCTGGTGCCTGGCTGACAGTGCCAAACCATGTAAAGCTCCCTGCTTTGGGGTGGGGGTTGGGGGATGGAGCAGAGGGGGTGGCTAGTTTCTACATTGTTGCCACAGAGATGGTGATGGAGCTCACAGACTATTTCCGGTCAGACATGCCTCACTCCATGAGCTCCCTGTCAGCAGCTGCAGCCTTAACTGAGGCCTCAGGTGCTGCTACTTTCTCTGTGGCTTCAGCTCCCAGAATCTGCTGTCAGGTCCCTGGGCTGTGGAGATTTGGCCTCAGCTGCTCTGGAGTCCTGAGGTGTTGCTATCTGGAGGTATAGAGAGGTTAGCAGCACAGCTTGATGATCAGGACACCCTTGTCAGGGACTACAGGGTGTGACACTCAGGGGAGCTGAAGAGGGGGCATCCAGGGAAAGACGAAGGGGTAACCCAGTGGCAAAACTTGCACTGGTCCAGTCTGGGTTCTGGAGCTCCCCAGACAGGGGCTGGACACTTTCCTGAGAAGTGTATAAAGTTTATAGAGGGAATCCACGGCACCACCCTTCTGCCGACACTTGTGGACAGTGTGGACAGAGCCTTCCTGGCCATATATTTGTTACTTAGCACAGCTTCAGCACAGTCGGTGCTCTGCAAATGCAGCACCAACAATACTCTACCGAGCGGACTCAGGTTTCCCTATGAAGTACGTGCTGCGTGGCAAGAATTAGATGTCTGTTGGGAGGGTGTGGCTCAAGGGAGAGCACTTGCCTGGTGTGACTGAAGCCCCAGATTCAGTCCCCATCATGACAAAAAAAAACCCCCAAAACAAAAACAAAAACCTTCTAGGAAGACAATAAGAAAATGAGCTCTGTAGAGGAGGCAGAATTCCTCTTGGAGCTCAGGGTTGGGCGAAGATAAGCTTAGTCTCTCGAGGACCCAGGGCAGCAGGCAGCTGCTCTCTTACACAAGTTTGTGAGCATCTTCTTAGTAGCCAGCCTCTGTGTCCTCTCTGCCTCCTGCCTTCTCCTCCTGTCCTTCTGGTAGAGCTGGTAAAAATGGGCTGAGGCCTAGATGATCCTTTCATGGCCTTTACTTCTCTAGGTTGGGTTATCCTATTTTCTTCACCACACAGTGGCTTTAGTGTCTTAGCTGTGGAGAGAGCAGGCCACTCATTACCCCAAACCTGGCAAAGTTTTCACAGATTGAGGAGGCAGGGCCCGCCATTGAGGCCACCTTGTGATCCTGGGGAAGCTGCTGTGGAGGCAGAATCATGAACCGTCTGGAGCAGTCTTTGAAGGCAATGCCCCAGAGGCTGGCAGCTCCCCACAGCTGTTTTGCGTTGCCCCTCCTTTGGAGCTCCAGTGATGAAGCTTACAAGTTTCTTTATAAAACTTCCCTCTCTCTTGAAGATCTGAAACATCAGATTTTTTCTCACCAGAAGTTTTGAAGTTCAAAGACATTAGATACATCCAAGACTCATCTAAGACTCTTCTTTCTCTCTCTCTTTTAAGTAATTCCTGTGGTTTCTCCTAATCTCCCTAGAGTTGCTCAGTCCATTCTGGTGGTTGACCTCTAGTAATTGTAAGATGTGGGTAGCATTTAGACTTTGATCCTTTTTCTTTTTGCCATTGACTTTTGGAGCCTGGTGGCTTGGAGGACTCTTGATACCACATGTCAGAGGAGTTCTGGCTTGCTACTGCCTGTCTGGCCTCTCTAAGCCTCAGGCTCTAGGTGTCTTGGTAGAACAGGAGTTCCAAGCAGTCTGTTCCCTTTAGCTTCATGGATCCTCAATTGTGCAGGAGTGCAGCCTCTGTTTAGCGGCAGTAGCAGTGGACAATGATTCCCTAGCCCATCTTAGTCCCTGGAGATGCCTGTTGAGTTGCCAGTGCTGTTCAGGTTGCAGCTACTCATCTGAACCAGACTTACCGTCCTTCCCCATTGCTGATAAGGCGTTCTCTTGTTTCTTAGATTGAGAGCCTGCCTCATTTGGGTGTGATATTGACCACTTGTCATCTCAGGCTGGGCTATATAGGGTCTTAAAAAAAATCCAACAAGAGATTGAGGAGACAGCTCAGCTGGTAAAGTGTTTGTTACGCCAGTATGAGGGCCTGATTTCAAACCCAGAACCCAGATTAAAACAAAACAAAGACAGGCATGGTGGTATTCTCTTATAACCCCAGTGCTAGAATATGAGACAGGAGGATCCCCTGGCCGGCCACCCTAACTTAACCAGGCCAGTGAGAGACCCTGTTTCAAAAAGTAAGGTGGTTGGCTCCTGAGGAATGACTTCTGGCTTCCACATACCTGTGCACACACATATGCAGCCATAGGAACATACATACACAAGTATAAATGTACATGCTCACTTGAACAAAAAACTCAACCACCACCACAAAACAACCCCATTGTTTCTTCTCCCAATACAATCTACTTTTCTTATCTGCCACCAGTGCCCTATCTTGTAAGAGGCTTTCTGTATGCATAGATGCCACTTACTTTTGTGGCCTTTGTGTTCACTGCCACTCATGCTCAACTCCTTTCCCATGCCTGTTGACTGGCCTGCCTTGATTGGCAGCTTTTATCACCTCCTGTGTACCTCATACTGCTGAATGCACAAATACTTCCCCTTTTTACATAACACGAGAGCCTGATCATTTGGTATTACGTGACTTGAAAATAAACAAAATCTTCCTATCATGCTTTTTATTTGGAGCATCAGATTAATGTTGATCTCGGGTTGAGACTCTTTCTCCTGAGTCTTTGCATTGAAGCTAGTATTTAGAAGCCCATTCCTCTCTTGTATGAAAATGACTTGTGACTACACTGAGTGTCAGAGCAGAGCCTGTCAGTGGCAGTTTGTGAAGCAAATGTTGGCATCGCTGTGTGTGCACTCCCAGCTGCTTTGGGAACATCTGTGTTTTGCTAAAGTGATATTCATGTCCAGTTGTCTGCATTGGGTAATCATGGATGTGTGTGTTTCCAGCTCCAGGTGGATACCTAATCTAGCTTTACCAGGTTATCTGGCTTTAACGGTAACTCTGCCATCATGATGGGAGGAATTGTCATTAGCACATTATTTTACCCATGAGCAAAAATTCAGAGATTGAAAACACTTAGATAGTAAAACATTAGGATCCTCTAATTTAGAAAATTAGTCAAAAGCTAGTGAGTATGACTAGCCAACCTCTAGAGAATGGAAGGCACGTCAGTCGACAGCCCACTATCCCTGGCCCTTGGAGACTAGGTGATTGAAGTATGACTATATCCTGTAGGTTTTCCCTGGTGTGGCCTCTCTAGGTCTCCACTGTAGCTTTAGGAAAGACTAGTTCACTAGGGAAGGTCCTTGAAGATGGAGAAAGCACCTGTATTCCATAGGGCTTTGTGTGTCTGCATGTGCACATGTGTGTGCGTATGCATGTGTAGGCCACAGGCCAGCATCAGATGTTTTTCTCTATGTCTATATGTCTATTTTATTTTGAGACAGGGTCTTTCACGGGGCCTGCAGATCACTGAAGGAGCTAGACTGGCTGCCAGCAAGCTCCCCCTCCCGAGAGCCGAGATCACAACTGCATACCTCCACACCCGGCTTCTTGCATGGCAGCCAGGGATAGTGCTCAGGCCTCCATGCTGGCGTGGCACGTACTTTATTGACTGAGCCCCCCATCAGTGTCTTAAACACTTTTTAAGTGATAAATCCCTACGTGCCTTGAAGTCACAGAAGAGTGTACAGTATATTCTTTCCTTTCCCTGACTTCACCCTTAGGGCTGACGTCATGTGGGCTTTATTTGCAGCAAAAGGGCCTTGCTTCAAAAGAAATAAGAGAAAAATCTCTATATGTCATAGCTAGCAGCAATTCTTTAATCTTATCAAATGCCTAGTAAGTTTACATTTCCGGTTCACAGTAACATTTGAATAAGAGTCCAAATAAGGCCCACACTTGCAATTAGTGGGTAGAGCTCTTACGTTCAGTTTAGTCTGAAGGCTTTCCCATCTTTCTTCCCCACTCTCCACCTCTCCTCTTTCCATATCTGTGTGTGTGTGTCTGTGTGCCTGAGTGTGTCTCTGTGTGTGTATATGGATGTGTGAGTGTATATCTATGTGAGTGTGTGTCTGTGTGTCCCTGTGAGTGTGTGTGTGTGTGTCTGTGTGTGTTTGTGTGTGTCTGTGTCTGTGTGTGTGTTACATTCAGGTGACAGTGCTTGGACAAAGGCTGCTGTAAACATTACAATAGTAATGCTTTGTACCAGTGAAGGCTCTGTATGTTCCTAGGTCCTGTGTTTTGCAGTGTGTGGATTTTCTGTGTTTACCACATCCTTACAGATAGATGAGGTAACTGAGGACAGGAAGGGGTGAATCACCTGCCTGTGTTCTCAAGGCTCTCCTGCCCCTGTGCTAGAGCCTGGGTCTTGTTGAACTCTCTCCTTCACTCCATGGGTGCCTGAAATTTGGCCTCACAGAGCAGTGTTGCTCAGCAGAGGATGGCTCTGTGCCCTCCTGTTGGAACAGCAAGTTCCATCTCCTGCACTGAGTAGCTTTGCCTGTGTGGGGGCCTCAAATCTGGAGCTTCCTCTGACCTGGGAGTCTGGAGTACTTGAGAATGGACAGATGAGCTTCTGTTCATAGAGACAGGCTTAGAAGATGATCCAGTGCTCCTTTTTGGGTGTCAGATAAAAATATTTGTAATTACAGTGGCTGGTTTCAGCTCCTCAGCCCTTCACTATTTTGGGCCCTTGTTCGAATTTTCCTTTTATGCAGGAAGTGGATTGTAGCAGAAGTTGTCTGGTCTTGGTAGGAGAAGCTCAGGAGATGCGTGCTGTTCTGTTGGTTCTGGGTGTGCCTGGGGAGGGACAGGGCTTCTGTGAACACTGACAAGCTAGACCTCTCCTCCCTGAAGAGCCTGTAGCCTCAGTGTGGAGCTGTAACCTTCAGAGAGTGGAGGCAGCTAATGTGCCTGTGGAGTCAAGGTTTGTCAGCCTAGTGCTGACAGTCTCTCCTGGCTAGCTGGTTCTTCGGGTGACTCACTTGTACCTGAAAGACATCTGAAGGCCACTGAGTTGTATGTTAATAAATCCTTACTGCTTTCTTCAGCCATATTTCTCATCTTACTTATACCTTGTTTCAATTTCTCAAATGCACACCTTTGCACAGGGATTGAGAATGCTTTTCTAACTCAACCCCCATTCCTTTTCTCTGTATACCTTTCCCTCCTCATGTTTCCTTGTTCACCTTTTTTTTTTCACCTTTAAGACCTTATCTGAAGACAGGTGTGATGCTGAATGCCTGTAATCCCACACATGGCAGGTTGGGCCATTATAAATTTGAGGCTAGCCTGGGCCAGTGAACCTTTTTTGTTTTTTGATTTTGATTTATTTTATTTTATTTTTAAATCAAAGTCATCCTGAAAATGTCTGGCTACCCCTCTGCTCCTCTGCAAACTGAGTTCAGTCCCCAGGTGTTTGTAGAATCCTTTATGTCCTCTGTCCTAATCCTGATGGGACAGTTTTTTCTTTCCTTCCCTTGGCTGTGCTCCCATTTTGTTACATTTTATTACAGCAGAGTCCTCTGCTGTAATGGCCAGGCCCAGCAAATGACCCTGGAGGTGTCCCATTCATGGGCATTCTACCCTGTTAAAGCCCTAGCATCCAGCAGCATCCATGGCATCTCACTGGTAACTTATCATTTAAACAGCATTTTTGTTGAAGACCACAGAAAGCTGGTTCAAACTGTCTGTGGCCAACACAATAAGTTTGTTTATTAAGTCCTATTTCAGTTTTCTCTTTCTGGACAGATGGAGAGGTACATTTTCCAGTGTTCTTTAGGCATGAATTGGGACAATGTAACTTGTTCAGGCCACAGGGATCTAAGTAGAACTGATGAGTGCCATCCAGGCTGGAGGATGGAAGAGTTAGGGAGTGTGTCCTGGTTCTTGTTTTCCTTGCAGGGTGCCTGAGAACCATGGATTCTGTGTGGCACAGCGACAAGGTGGTACTAGTCTGGGTTCCAAGATTGATGCCGAACCTGGAATAATCTTTGTAAAAACAGGATTTTTATCTATTCAGGTAGGGAGGTGTTGAGGTGCCTGCTGTTGCAGAAGAACATAGCCTGTGCTAACTATATTCAGCCCAGGACAAAGTCTGATTTTGGGTTTGGCTAGCTGACTCTAGGAATGTGAGCTAGGACAGTAGTCTGCTCCTTCTCTTCCATCCTTGCCTCTATCATTTCTGGGTTGAATTAACTCTGGGTAGTTTTTCCTTTTCTGTCCACAGATGGCTGTGATCTCTGTCTTCCTCCAGGTTCGCATTCAGTTTCCCTTTAATCACTGGCCGAAGCTCTGACTTCACGCCAGCAACCCAGCAGAGGCTACACACTTGCTCTTCATGTGACCACAGGGTCTGGTTTTGTGCTAAGACAGAGCTCTGATCAGATGTGGGCAACAGAGGATAGGGAATGGGTGCTGAGGAGATTGTCAGCTCAGGCTTAATTAGCTCTCAGCGAATGAATGAGTGAACAAATGAGTGCAGAGCAGATGAATAAACCTCCCTTGCTTTTGGGTCCTCTGTCTTACCAGCAGAGTACTCTTCACCCGACTGTCAGCTGTAGCATCCTGTGATCAGTGACCAAGCTCATGAGACCTTGCCACACAGGGGATGGTTTGCATATCCTTTGCCTGTCAGCTGTGGGGGGGGGGGCAATCTCGGTTGCAGGAAGAGAATATTCAGCTTTGAGGAGCTGAGGCTGTCTTACAGCTGGCTGAGAGACTTAAGAGTGAGACAGGAACAACACCTTCAGTTCCTCTTAGTAGCAATGTTTGTCTTTTTTAACGTTGCTTTTTAGTCAGCATACGGAATAGTTGTTTTACCACATTTTCATAGGTATGTGCCGTTGTATTTTGTACACATTACTCCTTCACTACCCTCCTTTGTTCACCTTTCCTCTCATGAATCTTTTAGGTTTTAGATATGATAATGTTTCTTTTGTGTGCATGTGAAGCCCCAGGACAGCTTCTGTGCCATCTGCCTCCCTTGACACAGGATCTCTCACTGTCCTGGAGGTCACCAATTCAGTGAGCCCTTGGATACCTGCCTTCATTTCCACCTCTAGCCCTGGGTTTACAAGCATTGCCACTGGCTGGGAAACTTTATGTGGGCTCTAGGGGTCACTTTATGCTCACAAGGTATGCACTTTACTGACTGAGCCATCTTCCAGCCTTGGGTAATGTTTCTTTTTTCTGAAAATGGTATGATGGGAAGCTCTTCCTTTTCTTTCTCTTCACTCTGCTTCAGTCCCCCTCAACTCAGGCAAATGGGACCATGCCGCCCACTATTTCCTGGCTGTTCTCTGCCACTTGATAGAAATTTCCTTTTAAACCCAGCCAGCTGTTTGCTTTTAACCTATTTAGGAAAATTTCTTTTATCAGGCAAGCTGGTGGCACAAAGGTGGGAAGGGTGCTCTGGGTTCTGAGGGGCTGTGTGGAGATTTCTGCCTGTATACTTGGTAGGGTTTGGCTTGGGAAATGTCTGGGAAGGTGTTGCTTCAGGGTGCCGTCACTGTAGAAATGGCCCATGATATGTAATCCTCAAACTTGAGCTTGGCTTCTGATAGTGCAACGCTCTTG
Organism: Pachyuromys duprasi; assembly: GCA_028658305.1. Classification (NCBI taxonomy): domain Eukaryota; kingdom Metazoa; phylum Chordata; class Mammalia; order Rodentia; family Muridae; genus Pachyuromys; species Pachyuromys duprasi. The sequence goes on along the minus strand of CM053757.1, from coordinate 10,582,772 downwards.
TTTGTTTTATCTGAAGGTTCTAAAACCTCTGTCATCTGCTGCTCTTTTACCATGAGATTGGCACAAACTGAGGTGGCCTTGGTGTCAGATTTATGAAGATCAGAGGTTGACTGACCGTTTAGGTGTGTGTGAGTGACACACATACATCGGGAGTGTTCACCAGAAACCCACTTACCTCAAAATGAATGAGTGGATGAACGATTTAAGCACAAACTAAAGTGATGGAGATCCCCTACTCCTTACCACTCTTTCTTTAAAATTTTTTGAGATAGGGTCTCATTATATAGCCCTGGCTCTCCTAGAACTCACTATGTAAAGGAGGCTGGCTTTGAGCTCAAAGAGATCCACTTGCTTCTGTTTCTGACTTCAGAAACAGAATTAAAGGTGGGATTAAAGGTGTGTGTCATCACAATCAGCTATTGAGATCCTCTGCTAAGTACCTACTATATCGGCTGTTGTACTGGCTGTGCCATTTGGTGTTCAGACCTACCCAGAACAGAGGGTAGGTTTGGATCCTGGGGCTTAGGGTGATTGACTGGAAGATTCCACGGCACAGCCATGGAGCAACATGGCACCATTTTGACCCAGTTCTGAGGTCCATCACTTCCCAGGTCATCCATCCATTTGGCTTTGTAAAACTGTCACCATGAGCTGTGAGGACTCTTGTTGGAGGTCAAGCTGATTGCCATTTCTGCTTCCATCAGAAGACCTTACTAGAAATCTGGAGAACTGTGCAGCTGATCTAATGACTTGCTTTGATCAAGTAGCTTTGTGAAAACAAATTTAAGGTTTTTTGTTGTTGTTGTTATTGTTTATTTGTTTAATCCACTTTGGGGGTGTGCTAGAGTGGATTTAAAAGCAAAGCAAAACAGGTCATGCCTGTCAATCCTGAATCCACTTCTTCAGGAAGCTGTGTTCATCTTTCTGGGTGATTGTGAGGTCTCTGGTGCACTGTCTGGCAGCATTTACTCTGTGCTTGTTTATCCCACACATATTTTGAGCATTTGATATGTCTTGTTTGCTTCTTACTCTCTCTGTACAGTACTGCTCCAGTCCTGTAAACTCTCAGGTGTTTAAAGCCATATACTTGATGCTAGAAGGCAGGGTCAGAATCCAGACGTGAAGCTTATAGCCATTCTCCATTGGCAACATCTGTGGCCATAGTACAGATGATGGTGGTCTGTCTACACTAGCCATGGCTTGAAGATCCAACATCAGGGCTCTGGGTGTGTGTCCAGGCCCCTTGCCACTTAAGACTTGTTGAGTCTTAAGCATAATCTTTTCAGTCTTCCCCTTGTTCCCTCCCTTACTTCCATCTTTCATCAAGATCTTTTGTGGCCCAGGCTGTCCCCAAAGTCTCTGTGTAGCTAAGGATGACTTTGAACTTCTGGTCCTCTCAGTGCCACTGTAGAGATTTAAACCCAGACCTCAATGCATGCAGCAAGCACTCTAGCAGCTGAGCCATATCCCCAGCCCCAGGGAATTACCATTTCTATCACCTTATCTGTAGGTCAAGTGAGAAATTACATTGTGCCACTTTCCCCTTCTTTGGAGAGGCACATGCTGTGGTGCGCCTCCCCTTCTGGCATAGATTTAGTGTCATTCCTGAGGTGACTAGTCCTGAGCCCTGTCATATACAGAACAACCCAGTTGTACCTTTCCCTTGTACCTTCTTCTCTGGTAGACTCGTGGCCAGGCCATTCACTCAGGAGAATGGCCACCTTTGGTGTCTGCCGATTCCTGGTCTTACAAGGCTTGGGAGCTCCACGGTCATTTGAGCTCCTTACTCTCTACTTCTGTATGGGAATTTGGGCGGCTCCAGGCTGTGCCAACAGGAACCACCATCCCTTTTCTCCCTGCAGCTGCCTGATTACCCACGCTCCAGTATGAGACACAGATCTCAGCCTTTTCAATCACAGTCTAGAGCTGCCTGCACCCCCAGGCTTGCGCCTTACTTTTCTTGTGGCCTGTAATGGCTGAACCCCCCACCCCACCCTCCAGGAGCATGCTCTTGACTTCTCTGAACTCAGGCATGGAAGAACCACAAGAGAAGGTACTTTCATTTCCATCCTTGCTTCTCTATCTCTTCTCACTCATGATGGACTTGAGAAGGATTCTGAACAATGAGGACACTGGCTTCATTGGGCTATGTTGTACCCTGTGTCCACTGTCAGAGCTTGGCCAAGAGCCTGATTTGTCCCTAGTCTTGGTTGGAGAGGCTTCCAAAGTTCCTCAACATTTGTCCTCTTCCTGCTAACCCAAGAACTTCAGCTTGCCAAGTCACTTGAGATGCTCTTAGTTTCTTTTTCCAGAAAATAACCATCTCTCATGGCACCCTATGTGGCTGATTTCTCACCACTGTTCTGCCTTTTCTGGAGCTTCTGCTGACAGAAGCAGCTGGGGTTCTTGACGGAGCATGCAGGCTTTGCTTCCAGGACAGAAGCTCAGTCTCGCCAGGGCTGGCTGCCAGCTACTCCTCTGTGGCCACAGGCGCTTTTCAAAAGTCTCTCCTCCCTCTCATGGTGGCTTTAACATGTCCCACCCTCATTGTACCCTCACTGCATGCTGTCAACTTTGCCCTGTTTTGAGCAAAGTCCTTGCTCCTTCCTTCCTTCTATGTATATGAACGCTTCATCTGCGTGTACATCTGCTTGCCAGAAGAGGACATCAGATCATATTTTTTAAAGATCTATCTCTGTATCTGTCTGTCTGTCTATCATTCAGCCTGCATAGGTGCCTGCTCATCAGAAGAGGGCACCAGATCTCACTATAGATGACTATGAGCCACCATGTGGTTGCTGGGAATTGAACTCAGCACCTTTGGAAGAACAGCTAGTGCTCTTAACCTCTGAGCCATCTATCCAGCCCACATCAGATCATATTATAGATGGATGTGAGACACCATGTGGTTTCTGGGTGTTGAACTCAGGACCTCTGGAAGAGCAGCCAGTGCTGAGGCATCTCTCCAGCCAAGTCTGTTTCTTTAGTGAAGTAGATTGAACTGACTTCTGCTGACCTCTCTTTACCTTCTCCCAGGTGGTTAAAATAATTTTCTTTTTCAATTTGTGTGTGTGTACATGTATGTGGTATGTGTGTCTCTGTGTATATATGTGTGTCCTGTTTGTCTGTTTCTCTCTGTGTGTATGTGGTTTGTGTCTCTCCATGTGTATATGTCTCTCTGTGTATTTGTGTCTGTATGTCTGTGTGTCTGTGCATTTGCTTATATCAGAGGTCTACTTTGAGTATCTTCTCAGTTGCTCTCACCTTATATTTTGTACCTCTCTGGCTTGGGGCTCATGATTCAGCTAGTCTGGCTGGCCTGTGAGTCCCAAGGATCCTCCTTTCTCTACCTCCCAAGTACTGGGATTGCAGATCTGTAATGGCAAATCCCAGCTTTTTTTATGTTGGTGCTGGGGATTAAAGTCAGGTCCTCATACTTGTGTGGCAGTTATTTCCCCGGGACCCACATTCCATTTCTGATATAAAGAAGAACAGTTTTACAAAAACTTGAAGACTTTTATTTGGATACCACTAGCAGGTGCCCCTGCTTTCTTTTCCAGGTAGTAGGACGTACATTCATGAAGGGAGCTTCCAGAAGCTTCCTCTAAAGACTCTTTTCCTTGTGTTGAAAACTGACTTGAACTGCTAAAGTGTTATCTTTTTGTTTTCTAGCTAACAAAAAGTTTTAAAATCAAGGGGAAGTTTCTTAACTTGGCCATGCCCTAGAGGAGTGCTGAGTATCTGGTTCTCAAATATGTTATTTGCTGCCTCCATGTATAAGGCTGAGCTACAGCCACAGCCTTTAGCCCAGAGAACAGTGGAGTCAAGTTGATGAAAAGTGGTAACAAGGAGTGGATGAAATCAGCTTCTGGTATGTCATTTTACACCTAAAACATTGTAGCACGAGCCTTTTTATGTATAAGAAAGAAATGTAGAAAAAAGAAAAAGACAGAGAGACAGACAGAAAGAAGCAAAGAAAGAAGGAAATGTAAAGTCTTAGCAATGTTTTTATTACATGAAAATGATCACAGTTTCTGTGGTCCTTCTTAGATGTGTTAGTCCGTCTGTCCCCCCTCCCTCCCCTCCAGTCTCTTCTCGCATCCCTCTCTGCCTCCATCATGTGAACTCACAGGTAAGTTTCCAAGACACATTTAGAATCATAAAGTCTTTAAATTAATTGCATCAATGTAATACATGTATCTTTTTTAATTTTTATTTTTATATTAATCACAGGTTATGTACTTTGTATCCCAGCCATAGCCCCCTCCTTTAGTCCCTCCCACTCTCCCCATCTCTCCCTCATCTCCTCCTTCCCACCTTCCAAGTCCACTGATAGGGGAGGACCTCCTCCCCTTCCATCTTTTTAACATGTTGAAAATTTCTTATTGGTATAAGTAAAAAAAGAATTCTTGTGACTTTGCAATAATTCATTACTGCTGATGATGCACTTTGAACTTATGTTTCTCTGAGTGTCAGAGGACCTTTTCTTGAGACCTCCCTGTTTAGACTCTGCCCACTTCTGTCATGCTTCACAGCTAGAGCATGGTCATTGTTCATCTTGGTGATCTCTCTAACTCCCTTCCCCTTTTCCTCTTCCTCATTCCACTGCTTACCATTGATCAAGTTTGGCCCAGTAGAGAGTTTGTGAACCACTTATTGCTTTTGACAGTTTTCATTCAGCTCCATTAACCCCAGGCCTTCCTAACTCTTAGAAAATTGTCCTTCCATCCACAAAACAGCTAAAAACAATACTTAGAGAGAATATAACACAAGAAAATGAAATTATTGAAGAAAGACAAAGCATATGCTCATTGCACTGGCCTGTCTGTGTTCCACACACATTTATTCAGCCAGCTTGTGACGTCTGCACTTATAGGGCCCGGCCTGCTTGGCAGGTTCTCTCCCCGAGTCTCACCCAAGCTCCTTTCATATCTAAAGCAACTCCCCAGGCTTTGGTTCCTTGACATTGCTGACTGGGTCATTGTTTGCTTAGGGGAAGCTGCTCTGTCACTGTTGGATGTTGGGTGACACCTGCTGTTCGCCTTTGTCTGCTGGGTGTCAGTTGTATCCCTTTCTTTTCATAGTGGCAACCCAAAATATTTCTCATCATTGCCAACTATCCCATGTTGGCAAAATGCCCTTTATTAAAACCGATTAAAAGCCTTTCAGACTGAACTACTACAGAATTCTTGGCTTTTCTTCCAAACCATCTGTCTTGCATTTCTCCACTTTTGTAACTAGTGTCATCTTCCACCTAGCTAGTTACTGGAGTTAAACCCCCAGTCACCCATTTCCCTCTTTTCTCTCTATCTAATTATTCAGTGACTTATATTGACCACCTGCTGAAATAGTCATAAGCCAGCCTGTTGTTGAAAATAAAATTGTGTCAGGCTATATAATGTTTATTATTAGCCCTATAATTTTATGGCAGTATTATTTAATGTGCTATCACAGTCAATAAGACACAGATACCTATTAGATTTTATAAATGCCTTAAAACACCTCGGTCTGGGCAGATAATTCCATCTGCGCTATCTTAATCACCTCCCAGCCTGAATCTTATGCCATCCACCTTAACCATTCCTATCTGGGCTACCTTCCATCCACCATCTTCTAAATACTAGCTTATATTTTTCATCTTGGTGTTTATTTTCACACCATCCTTGGAGGTTTTTCTTCCGGCCCACGTGGTTCCTTCTCCACACTAACCCATTATGGCGTTCTCCTTTCTCCTTGCTTCCTGTCTGTCTGTCTCCTTCCTGTGATTCCTTGTCCCCAAGAGCCTGGGAATCTTAGCCATGCCTATCTCCTTCTGTCCTGCTCAGGTACAGGCCTTTTTTATTAACCAATCAGGAATAATGTCTTAGGCAGGTTTACACATCCAGGAAATACAAGCATCTGGCCAACCCCCAACACCAGCCAGTTTTTCTAACCTCCCGCCACAGCATGTCTGGTGTGTTCCATGCAGATTCCTCCATGGCTTCCTGAGCTCATTCCAAATCTGTCCTTGCTTTCTTGTCTGCCTTACCTCTGCATCTCACCTGCCACAGCACCCCTATTCTTTCTTCCTCCCTTCATCTCCCATAGCTCTCTAGAAAATGTCATGTTAGTTACAGTCTCGAAATAATACAGCATAGGGATCTTGCTTGGATTTTTTTCTCTGCCAGTTAAAGAAATGAGAGGCAGAAAAACATCTGAAAGGCAACAGGTAGAAGCAGAGAACTCAAGCACTGCAGCAGAACCAGCTGGGAGTGAGGAAATACACAGAGAGACACAGAGATAAAGACCATCTGTGAAGCTAAAAAGGCCACTCTCTTCTGGAGGCCTGGGGGTTAGAAGAGTTTTCTTCCCCCACTTTAGGGTTGGTCAGCTTGAAGACAGATAGGATGAATGATTGGAGGCAACTGTTGTGTGACCTGTCCTGATCAAGTCTTGAACTTGTGCCAGAGCATCAGCAGGGAGCTGCCAGGTCTTTGTCTCAGGTCAGCAAGGCGAGGAATAAGCTGGCCGTCTTGGAAATCACCACTTTACTACCTAGCCATGGCTCCTTTCTACCTGTCTGGCTTCCAGGGAGTCTGTACACTTCTGTTCTTCCAGTTCCATCAGCAGAGCCTGCTCAGCCCCCTCTTCTCTCTCCCTCTTATTCCTTTCAGGCTTCAGCTTAATGTTCCCTCCTAGGGAGCCTTTCCCAGCTGTCCAACTTGATTTGACATTGAATTCCATTTGGTCAACCCATCACATTGCTGTGCTTTTGTTTTCTGGATGGAGTATCACCATCTCCAGTCACCTGCTTTACATCTTTACTGCCTCTCTCCCACTATATGTATGGCTGGAAGTCTGGAAGGCAGTGACCCCTTAGCCCATGGAGTGCTGAGCTTGGAGAATGCACACTGAAGATGATGGATGCCCAGTCACCGTGGCAGCATGAATGCCAATGTACTTGTGTCTCTCTGGGAGTAGAGTCTGATGTATTAACGTTAGTAACCTTGACCCACTGACAGAAAGATTTTCATCTTACTCAGAGCTGACACTTTCATACATCATGAGTTCGCTTGATAGTCAGTGTTATCATTTTCTTTCTTTTCTGACATAGCTGCTTCTCTTCATCCTCCACTGCACCCTGAACAAAGGGTTTTCAACAGAGGCCAGATTCTGATGAGAGACAAAAACTGATTTGCGTGATGGTTCCAAGCACATGTTGTAAGGAAGTGCCTAGTATGTGTTTTGTTCATGGGAATCTCTTCATGTTACCCAGTGATCTGAGAATGGGATAGGTGCGAGAGTAGATGCCAGGACAGTTGGTGATGCAAAAGGCCAGGCAGTGGACACTGTAGATTCTCCAGCAGGCCATAGTCAGATGCACTCAACTGTGCCAGAGGAGCAGAAACCTTGGGGCTAGGAGTCCTCCCCAACAGCTGGCTTTAGCTGGGAAACTGACTTCTGAGCACATGGGTGTGTGTGTTCATGGTTTTTGTTTATAGAATCTAGCCATACTAGTTTGCCACAACTTGCCACAACTGCAAGTTACCCAGTAGGAAGTGAGTTGTTGAAGAAAATAAAAGGGGCTAGAAATGTTTATTATTAATAACCTATAATTCTTGTGGTGATTATTATTATCCATCTATCACTCAATAAAAGACACAGATACCTGTTGTATTTTTTAATATGCCTTAAACAGGGAGCTGGGCAGGTATGAACCCCTTAAGCTCCCTTGTTACCTCCCAGGCCCATACCCCATGCTATTTGTTTTAATCATTCATTTCTGGGCTACTTCTCACCCATAATTCTATAAATACTTGCTTATGCTTTTTATCTGGGCTGCTTCTCTCCAACTCCACCGATCCTCAGACTAAATTCCTCCTGGCCTCCTGGTTCTCTCCACACTAATCCACGGTGGTCCCACTTCCTTCTCTTCTCTTATCTCTCCCCTTCCCATGATTCTTCTGTCCTCCAAGCCCTCAAACATTGACCACACCCACCTCACTCCTGCCCTGTGCCAGTAGGTAGGCCTTATATTTTGCCAATCAGAGATTATTTGGAGGCAATGTTACACAGAATTACTTGGGGTGTGTGTCAGTTTGCTAGTAAAAGACAGCAAGCAGACTTCGGGGAGCAAAATAATTAACAATCAAATACAAAGCACCAGGCCATGCCATTACAATTCCCCCTTTTTGTCTAATTAAAAAGGCCTTAAAAACTATATACAGTAAGAAACAATTATAAAAACCAATAGGTAAGACTTACATATATAACATCTAGTCTGAGAAACTATTTTGGGTTATACTGAGGGAATGCCTGTAAGGTGTTGTCTTGATTGTCTTCAGGTGGGAAGACCCAGCGTGTGCATGTGGATGGCACCATTCCATGGGCCCTGAGCTATGTAAGAGTGGAGAAAGCCAGCTGAGTCCTGAGAAAACTAGCAGGTTTTGTCTACAGAGTTGATGGAACTGGCCATGTGAATTCTTTCTTCACTTCTTAGTGATGAGTTATAACCAAGATTGTAAGCGAAACAAACCCTTTCCTTCCATGAAACTTTGTCATGGTGTTTGTTGTGGCAACAGAAATAAAGCTAGCATGATAGCTGTTGTTATTTACAGTAATAGTAGTTATAGTGCTGTGGCTTTGTTTGAGCAGTTTTATCAAAGTCATCAAATGGGCGGTATAGAAATAGCAGAAACAGTGTCTTGTGAGGGCTCACTTTCTGGATCACAGAGGTCCCTTCTTGCCTGTTCTCAGGGGTTAGGGAAGAGGGCTCTTTTGAGGGCCTTTTGTAAGGGCTCTGTCTTTGTGATTTTATTACTTCTCAGAGGCCCACTCTTCCTTATTTCTTCCAATTCAGGGGTTAGAACTTCAGTATGAGTTTTTGGGACATGTGACTCTCATGCTCTATCTGCTTGGATCTGTTAAATAATACCCTTTAAGTTATTTTTACTTTTATTGTGCATATGTATGATGTGGAAGAGCAGATGCACATGTGCCCTAGCACATGTGTGAAAGTCAGAGGACAGTCTTAAGGAGATACTGTCCAGGTCTGCTTGGCCTATGTGGGGGATTGTCTTGGTTGTACAATTCGGTGTGGGAAGATCCAGCCCTCTGTGACTGACACCATTACCTGGGACTGGGCCCTGGATTGTGTAAGAGTAGAGAGGGTTTGAATTCAGTTTCTCTCTACCTTTACCTGCATGGAGCTCCTGTTGCCTTGACTTCTCCATACTGTTGGATATAATGTGGGAGTGGGAGTTAAAACAGACCCATCTTCCTTTAAGTTGCCTTTGACAGGGTGTTTTATTACAGTGCCAGAAACAAAACTAAAACAGATGACAAGCACTTTACATTTTGAGCCATTTTGTCAGTGCTACATAATCCCTTTTTAAAAGCTACCATGGAGTGTCACAGGGCCATATTTTAGGGTTAATTAAATGTCATCTTACCAGTGTATACTGTCTAAAAAATTTGCAGTTCAAGAGGAGGCTCATGCCAGGGATTGAGTCCCAGGCATGCCCAAAGTTTCTGTGTGAGGTCCACAGGTGTGTATGTGTGCGTGTATGTGTGTTCATATATGTGTGTGTGTTAGTGCATGCACTTATTTCTTATGTGTAGGTATGTGCATAGGTCATAAGTGCTTTGCAAATGAAAAATCAGATTATCTGGGGGCACTGGGCTCCTATTCCTGCACAACAAGAGCCAAGCCATGGCTGAGACATGTACCTTGCAGTTTATAGACCTTAACTACCCATGCCTTCATTGTCTCCCTTACCCAGTCTGTCTGCCTTCTTCAGCATTGTCAGAAGTCTAAACCTCTGGCCTTCTAAGTGTTAAAGGATAGAGATACAAGTATAAGCAAATATATAACCACTTATATATACACCCACATTTAAAAAATATATACACTCGTGCATATACATAAAATGTGTTCAACTATCTACTGTACATGTATACACACTGACATATAGGCATAGTATGCATATGTATACATACCTACATATATATAAGGTATGTTCATATATAAACAATTACATATATGCTTAGTGTGTACATGTACATACACTCACATTCATACATCTACTATCCTGACAGTCATTTTCTATCTTTTCCCTGTCAACTTTCACTCCTTTCTGCTTTTCCTTCCTGTCTCATGTTGGAGATTCAGTGTATTGTACATATTAAGCTTGTAGGCAAGTACTCCACCACTGAGCCATAACCAAAAACCAAAAATTATTTTTTTAACGCTGTCTTGCTGTGTAGCCCAGGCTGGCTCCAGACTTGCTGTCTTCCTGTCTCTGCCGCTCAAGCCCTCACTTTTTGCTTTGGGACTGTTGTAAGGCTGCTGTTGATCACTTATGTTGAGTATGATATGAGTAATTTCCTCACAAGAACAGTATGTAGGTCATCTGAAGTGGTTCATATATGATTTCATAGCTGATGATGAAAACTGCCAGAAATGGGAGGCAAGTGGGTTGCAGTAAAGAGCTTAGTTCTCTGAACACTTAACTCTTGATGCCCACCCTGTACAGTGCAGGGAAGAAAAAGTTCTGCGTTTTACTATAGTGTGAAGTAGAGACATGGGTGTAAAGCCCAGGGCCGATTCTCTTACCTAAGTCTTTTGAGCATTTGGGAATTATACCACTGGTCATATCACTTTCTTTTCCATGGCTTCTAGGAAGCTCACTAAAGTTATTGGCTCTCTTTCAGCAGGAGCAGAAACCATTTTGTTACCTTTATCTTTATTCTGTCTCTCACATTACTCTTAACATAACATAGCAATATTACTGTGTAATTCAGTTGTTGATAAATGATCATATTCATTCATCTGCAATGTCTGTAGAGTATGGTTTTGTGAGAACATTCTGAAAGTCTCAGCTTTATCCGGAATGTTTTATTCACAAAGCTGCCTAGATCAGCCATGTGCGTTACTAATGCTCCAAGAATGAGAATATAATTAAAATACACTTAACGCTAAAATGCAACCGAACATAATTTGATCTTCGATAATTTAGAAGGCAGTTAAGGAACTTGCCATGCCTCAGGGCCATAATTATGAACATCAGTTATCTTAGTGTGACACTATAAAAATGTGGTTATATCAGCTTTCTGATTATTTGAAATCTGTGGAAACTAGATTTACAGTCTATACATCCAGTATATATATATATATATAGTCTGAAGTGGTTCATATATGATTTCATAGCTGATGAGGAAAACTCTCAAAAATGGGAGGCAGATGGGTTGCAGTAAAAAGGTCAGTTCTCTGAACACTTAACCCTTAGTGCCCACCCTGTACAGTGCTGGGAAGAAAAGTTCTGCCTTTTATTGTAGTGTGAAGTAGAGACATGTATATAAGTATATATTTTAAATGTGGTGAACAGGAAAATGTGCAGCCAAAAGGAGTTAGGAAACAAATCAATATGCCAGGAAGGAGTATCTCTATTGGGAAGGAAGAGTGTGGGTGGCTTGAGGTAAAGAAAGAGCCAAGAACATCTAAAGTAGCCTCAGGTAAGGGTATAATTTTTGTCATCTTTATCCTTATGGTGATGTAGGAGGCAGTAGTGGTAGTAGAGGAAAAAGGGAAGAAGTAAGGAGATAATGGAGGAAGAAGTTATGATGGAGAAGGAGATGGTAGTGATGGAAGGTGTAGATGAGAAGATAATGAAGCTGATACAGTGATAGAGACAGGGAAAGGTGATGGATGGTTATGGAGTATGGAGCAGGAGGAAGAAGAATTGTTTGAGAGTGATAATGAGTAATACAGGAGAGGTGATGGTAGCAGGAGATGGAGGAAGATATGAATGAAGGTGATGATGGTAGGAGATGGAGAAGAGACTGATAGAGGTGATGGTGATGGGGGGTAGAGGAGGTATGGTAGTTTGATGGAGGATGAAGTGGTGAGAAAGAAATGATGGCTATTGTGGTGAGGGAGGTGATGATGGCAGGGCTGATGCAGAAGGACATCGTGGAGACTGTAATGCTGCTGTCAGCATTTCTTTGGGGAGTACTTTCATGTGCTGCTGGCTCACTTAGTCCTCATGCCAACCCTATTGTTCTATGATTGCCGCTTTCATAGATGAAGAAACAAAGGAATGAAGAAACTAGTAAATACATGCTGCAAAAGATGGGCATGGGTCTGGGAAGATGGCTCACGGGTAAAGTGCTTGCTTCATAAGCATGAGGATCTGAGTTTGGTCTCCTCAAATCTATGTAGAAGCGGGGCATGACAGCATGTGTCTGTGCAGCCGGCACTGAAGATGCATGAGCAGAGACAGGAGCTTTTGACCAGCCAGCCAAGCTGAGTTGATGTTGTCCAGGTAAGCTGGAGGGTCTTAGAGGAAGATGCTTGGCATGCACCTGACGACTACACGTGTGTACACACATGTGCAGTTTCCCATGTGAACAGATACATACACACAAGACACAGAGAGACTTATATAAGATAGGAGTGACAAGGTACCCCAGGCTGGAGTTAGGGCTGCCTGACTTTATCCCCAGAGCTTTGGCTTTGATAGCTTTAGACATTTCCCTGATCTCCATATTCCTAGCTGTGTACCCTCAGCACTGTCCCATTCACCCCTCTCCATCTCATTTACCTTTTGCTATGATATTCTAACACAGCATGCATTTCATTTGCTTTTTCATTGTGTGCCTCTCCTGTGGTCTGTTACTGTGGCTGCTTGTTCACTATACTCACATGTCTTGATGGCCCCATGTGGCAACGGCCAGGGGACTAGAGAGCACAGGTTTCTCTTTCCCCTCAGCCTTACTACTTTCTGCTGTTTGGACATATGAATGGTGCCCTAAAAACTTTCCTTTGTTAAGAAGTCATGTTCTTTTATTTGAAACTTTAGTTTTGAGTTGTCTGCAAACAGATTTTAATTCAGAAAAATAATAATCTTGAGATCCAAACAGTTTGCTGGCTGCCCACTTGCTGCTGCTTCTCATTTATTCATTGTATTTTGTGTGTGGGTATTTATCTACATGTATGTCTGTGTAATTCATGTGTTCCTGGTACCCTTAGAGGTCACAAGAGGGCGCTGGATCTCCTGGGACTGGAGTGACAGCTGTCATGTAGGTGATAGGAATTGATCCCAGGCACTCTGCAAGAACAAGTGCTCTTAGTAGCTGAGCCATCTCTCCAGCTCCCCATGCGCTTGTGTGGGTCTCAGAGAATCATCTGACAAGTCTAAACAAAGGATGAAGTTGTCATGCTATGAAGGCCACCCTGTGTTGAACCTGTATGATAGGAATAGAGTAGGTCAAGCTGGTACTGTGAGCCTTTCCCAGGGTGGCAGAAATCTAGTAGCACAGTGCCAAGGCCTCAATCCTGGAAGCCATATCCTTTAGGACTGCCACATTTGCCAGTCATTTGCTTCTCTGAATGCAATGGGAGCAGTGGTGTGGACCTGAGCACCTGACCCAGCGAAAGGCAGAAGGGACTCAGTAAAGTAGAATCCCCTTTAGTCAAATATGCATTTGCCATGACCCATCCGTGAGAGAAAGTTTAGGGAAGGAAAGAGTTATTTTGCATAGTGGTCTCACCCAAGCATAGTGGGAGCAGAGCATTCTGAGCAGGGCAGCTCACATCCTGGTTGCCAGACACAACACCTGCCATGTGGTCTTTTAACAGGCGTTTGGATAGTGCCCCTAAATGCAGAGTGGGTCACTCTGGAAATGCCCTCCCAGAAACATGCAGGGAGAGGTGTGCCTTGCCATTGTCCTAGGTATCTCTTCATCCAGCATATGGACAGTCAAGAGTCACCATCATATTTTCTTTATTTGAAGGTTTGCTATTTTTTCCATCATATTTTTTAGCATTCCTTTTTATTTTTTCAAAATACTGTATGAGATACTATTATCCTTACCTCTGGGCTTTCAGTCACCCTGTTATTGTTATGCCCAAAGTGAGTGCCTCATTTGCTTGATTTGCTTTTGACATGGGACTCATTTGAGAACATTTGCCATGGTGGGAGAGTGACAGTTGTTTTTTTGTTTTGTTTTTGTTTTATTGTTCTTAGGTTTCAAATAGGAAAGGACAGTGCTTCCACTGAAATTTGGCGAAATCACTTGTCATTTTAATACGTCACAGCAGGGTGCTGACAGCTGTAACCTGTGTGTGAATGTGTCGCACAGTTGGCTGGATTAGCAGAGCCTTGGACTGGAGAGTATTACAGGCTCTGAGACTGCTGCTCTGTTCCAGCTGAGGTTGAGTGTGGCAGTATCTGAGAGCCTGCTCCACACTTGTACCTCTGCCTTGTCTCCAGGAGGAACTGAAGGTAGCATCTAAGTATAAGGATGATAGCTGGCTTGGGCTACTGTATAAGGCATGGCCTCTAGGGACAAACACAAGGGTTCCACACGGCCTTCCCATCACTCTACAGGTTCTTCCCAAAGTTACTGTCTTCAAATAAGAATAAGGAAGGGCAGACTTGCTGAGTGAGCTATCCCACTGGACTCACTGCAAGTGCCAGTCACAGCATGGCCAGTGATTGGTTCTGTGCTCATCAAAGCTTTGAGCTAAGAGAGCTGTGTAGACCCAGGAATATCTCTGGGGTCGCTTGTCCCCTCAGAGGGCAGTAGAGTCATGCTAGAGCACAGTGTGGTGCTAGGTAGGACCCAGGCTGGGTTCATGCTCTGGTCCTCGCACAGAGGGAGTTCCCAGTCAGGCCCTTCTCCTCTGCTCAGCCTCAGCCTACAGCTCCTATAGCAGCTTACTAGCAGGCTCTTCTGGGGATGGGTTTCCTAGGAGAGCTCTGCAAGCAGGATTTGGAGAAGTAGTTGCTTTCATAAGGAAAGGGCACCCAGGCCATGCCAGGTCCACATTTTTTCCTTAACTGAATACTGTCTCAAGGATGACGGTGCTGAGAGCCAGGGATGCTTGGTAATACTAGGAAGGGTCCTCCAGTGTAGCACACAGATGTGGCTTGTGACATCATGCCTGGCTTATGGAGCGCTAGGGTTCCTGCCACCTGTGTTTTGTGGATGTTGAGTGGGGAATGAACACATGAGGCCTTGTCTGGGCTGTTTTCTTTCCTTTACCTTATGTCTGGTGCAGAGTAAGGGATCTTGTAGATGTAAACATTTGCTCTGAAAACATCTAGATTAAGAAGCGGTGTGGTGTTTGCCTATGGTAGAATGTGGGGGTGGGGAGGACATGCAGGGTCCTGAGCAGTTGTCTGCTTTGGAAGCCCTGGAAGATTCTGCAAATGACTCAAGGTCAGTCTGAACAGTGCTCTCTTCCTAGAGACCTCTTGTCAGAGCATGAGTCTTGTTGGTATTGCTGACATGGTTTGCTGGTTATTGAAGAAGTGACATTGTGCCCCACCAGCCAGCCTTGCCTTGGACTCCTGGGCCAGCAGCTACCTGCACTCTGAGTGTTGTTTGTTTGGCTTACAGCCACGTGCCTCATCTAACTCCCTCACTATGACGATACCTTGCAGGACATTCTGCTATCCTTCTGTTCCCACCAGCTTGTGTTCTTTCAAGCCACTTGCTCAGGATGGCTTCTGACCTGCAGCTACTGCTCTGTGTTATTGTGGTTGGTTTATGTTATAATCACATCTCTTTAGGGATACACAGGGTATTCCTAAGTTTATTCTAGGTGCTGGGTTGTATGTGGTCCCTCTTAGAGGGATCAGCCGTGATAGTTCCTGAAGGCTAGGTAACACAGACCAGTATTCATTGGGCCCTCACAGAATCCAAGTTTAGTCTTCCAAGCAGTCCTACTGGGTAGGACTTGTGCTTGTCACTTATGCTTCATGTTGTTGGCTTACTCTGTGGGTGTTTAATGATGCCTACTGTGTACTGGTAACTGCTGTGGGTGCCTGGCATAAACAGTGGTCAGAAAAATACACTGGACTCATGGGGGATGGAAGCTGATGCAGTGCCTGTGAGACAAGAGCTATTGTGGCACACAGAGTGTATTTATGGATGAGTGCAAACTGAAGACAAGCCCATCAGTTTCCCAGCTGGAGAGTCTTGACAACATATAAAGATCTATTTATCTAATGAGCAAAACCAAAGAATGTCAGGGAGTCATTTACTTGTGATATTATGTAAGCTGCCTATTGTGTTAGAATCCATTAGAAGACCATTAAGTCTGTTGCATGTAGAAAGGAGAGTGAGCCAGTGAGACACAGGTCATGACCTGCTAGGCTTGTGGGCCAGACATGCACAATAGTTAAAGAACCTTGATTTGAGGAGAGAGATGACAGAAAGATGTTGCTTAGTACCATTAGCAGAGACATGAGACTGCATTAGTATAGAGTTACTGCCTGATATGGTTGGTGTGCCACTGGCCAGAAATCCTGTGCATGACCTTCAGCTGTTCTACTGGAGTCCCTGCTCGATGCCAGGTTATAGTTGCTTTCCTTTTCTGGAGCTAAACATGGTAGGCAGGGACCAAGCAGAGAGGACGTAGAGTTAAGTGTAGAAGTGGCACAGTGACAGTGGCTTCCCTGTGCCCCTGATGGTGCTCAACTAGCAGAGGTCATGCAGGCACTGCATTTAGAGAGGGGTGTGTGTGTGGGAGGCGTGTAGTTTCTTGGGCTCACAGGTAAGTACTACGGGAACCAGGAATGACAAACACATGGGGTTGTCTCTGCAAAGGGAGGGATGCATGACCTGTTTTCCACCCAGAAGGCTAGGAGTGAAGGTTATTATAGTCTGGTGACCTTTTGCATGATCTGTGTGGCCAAGACCACACCAGATCCTTCCCAGGCCCTTGTCATGAGCTTGTTTTTCTCAATCAATCTATAGACCCCATCTTTATGGAAGATATCACATGTATGTTTCAAAGAGTTTTAATGTAACAATGTCTTAACCTTTACTGTGCACGTGGTATTGAGTTAATTATCACCAGGAAAATTTTCTACCAAATTGTATTGTTTAAATAGTCTTAAAATAAACTAATTGGGGTCAGACTCTTGAAGTTTAAGCCAGCTGCGTGCTGAGCCCTGTTGAACTTAACTGCCTTCTTATCTCTCCGATCAATGCTCTGCGGGCCATGGTGGTCGCAGAGGCCCATGCATGTGTGTGCAGTCATGCATGCATTTCACTGAGTGAGTAGTAAGAGGAGGAAGAGTAACCTCAAATTAGAAAAACCAAAATGGTCCATGGAGTATATATATGAACCATGATTTATCCACACTGTGGACCACTCCTCAGTAATAAAAAGCAGAGGATCATTGGCACACATTGCTGCAAGATGAATTGCCAAGTAGTTTTCTGCTGATGAGTTGGGCCCAAACTAGTATGTGCTGTGTGATTCTGTTGATAGAAAGTCATAGAAAATGTAAACTACTTCGTGCTGACAGAAGGCATATCACTGGTTACCTGGGATGCATCGTGGAAGTGATGGGTGTGTTCACTCTCTTGGTTGTGTTAGTTTCAAAAGCACAGACACATCAGAGCAGGCCACATTGACATAAAAGTCTGTTTTGTGACTGTCACACAGTGATGTCACTGCCTCAGTGTCCTGGGTGGTCAGGATCATTGCTCTACAGCAGGAGAGACTTCTCAGAATCATCAGTTCAGGGAAAAATAATTGTGAGCAAGCAGTGCATGCTCCATGGGGAAGTATGTTCTTTCCTAAATAACTCCTGTGGAAGATGGGTGAGGCAGGGAATGAGATGAGACATCCCTGGGAGACCATAATCCAGTTATGACTTGTAATTGAGTCGAATAGGGCTTCATTTGAAAAGAAAGTTAGATGTGCAGACTGGCCATTTGTAATCAGGGCTTCCTTGGAACAAAAGCAAGCCTTCTATTTGAAACCCACTGGAGCACTGCTGAGTCCTTTCTGTTCTTCTGAGATCCTCTGAGCATGGGAACCTTTTCAGCCTTTAGCTATAAGAAGATGTAAAAACTACTTTTGCCAGACTCCATTCCCAAGGGCCAGGGTAAATGACCAGCAAAAGCCCCTTGCCTTTGCTCATACATCTTCTTTTGTTTAAAACACATCATCTCAATCTATGCCTGAGTGTGTTTGTGTGTATGTGTACATGCGTGTGTGTTCTCCTTCCTGGGTATATGGATGTGGAGATCAAGACATCAATATTAGGTATCTTTCTCTTGTTCTCTACTGTATTTTCTGAGACACGGTCCCTCATTGAACATGGAATTCATTGTTTCAGCTGAACAGGCAGGCCAGTATGTTTTCAGGATCCATCTATGTGTGTACTCCCAATACTGAGATTACAAGTGCATTCTACCAGATTGTATGTCAGTTCTGGGGAACAGAAATCAGGTCCTTATGTTTGTTTAGCAAGTACTGCACCCATTGAACCATCTCCCCACTGAGGCTTTCCTTCTTGTCTCCTTTTTGCTCTTGAGATGGCACTACTCTTGCTGTCTTTCATCCTGAACTATCCCAGGGCTGCTGGCTTGTAGTTCAGGAAGTCTGGGGCAGTCTTCCCAAGGCCATTGGATCCATAGGCTTTAGGTCTGGGCTCTTGGCAGCTTGAGAAGATATTGCAGACAGCACTCTCTAAGCCTTTACAGGGCTTATTTCCTGCAGCATCCCTAAATTTCCTGTATGCTTGAGTATTGTCTGTCTTCAGCTCGAGTGTGAGCTTTGTGGAGGAAGAGACTAGTTACCAATTCTGTACCTAGGATAAGAGCCAGCCAAAAGTTGGGCTTATTTCAAGGAGCGTCTTAGTTTAGCTTAACACAGCTTATCATTGGGGTAAGCACAATGCAAGAGCCATTGCTTTCTCTGTGTACAACTTTCAGGAGGTTTAGGCAAGAGGGTGGGTGGCTGTTCTCCATGAGATCACAAAAAGACCAAAGACTCAGCTTTCCCCTATTTCTGTTGTCTGTGTAACTGCCTTTCTCTTAAGACAACTCCACTGTCTTACATGCAAGGTCACAAAGCAAGGGAATCTGGAAAATGTCATTGATTAGTAGGCCTCTGTCCAGCCCTAACTTATTAGGTTTTATTAACCTAAAGCTAAAGGAACATGGTTTGGGTGGAGTGGAGGGTTTAGCAGTCTCTGTTGCTGTGCTTGTTCAGTAATTGTGAATGTATAAATGAATGATGGTTCCCTGTCTGAGCCTTATTATCCCTTATTCTATCATAGCACTTACCATGAGATTCACTCCAGTCTTATTCACCTCAATTTCTGATGCTTATCCAGGGCTGGTATAGAATAGATGCCTAGTGGAGCTGAATGCCAAGGTTTTCCCTTTTGTCTGAGCCTTGGGTAAGGGTGTCTTTTTGGCAAAACAGTTCCCACAACAAGAACTTTTGGAATAAATGCACATGCAAATGAAATGCCCCTGGAGGCAGGTTTGGCCAGGAACTAAGACCAACCTTTCAGGGTAGGTAAGGCATGCAGGGTAGGAGAGCCTAGTGGGTTCCTGGTTCTTTGAAGCTTAAGGCCTTGTGTTTCATGTCTTGTTCAATGTCTCTCTTTATTGAGAATCAGATGATTCTGCCTGATTTGGAGACTTAGAGGATGGCTTTCCAAGTGGTTCTGTTGTTTAAAAACTTGTGGGCCCCATAACTTCCACATTAGGGGAAAATCGTTCCTTAGATGTGTTATCTACACTCAGAGGGTGGAGATGAAAGAGGCTTGTGAGTTTGCTTTTAGACATTGAAGCTAATTCTTTAGGATTATCATGTCTACTGAAGACCAACTCAGACATCCAACCTTGTGGAGTGAACAACTACTAGATTATTGGACCTTCCACTGGTAGGCAACCATTGTTGAACCATGGCCTGTAAGCCATTCTAATAAATCCCCCATCTCTCTATCTATCTTATCCATCCATCTGTCTATCTATCTGGACTAGATTTGGTACCAGGATATTATGGTATTGCTGTGACAGGCCTGACTGTGTTTTTTTTGGGAGCATTGTGGAAGGACTTTGGAACTTTGGGTTAGAAAATTCTTTGAATATTGAGAGCACAGTGAGCTGTTTTGTAGGAGCTTGGGAAATAAGAATCTTGAAAGCAGTGCAGTGAGGCCTGGCATGCGAAGTTTCAGAGGGAAGTAAAGACTCGAACCTTTTGTGTGAAGAACATGAGGTGTCAAGTCAGCTGCGGCTGAAGAATCACCTGTGAGTAACAAGAGACCAGAACCACTAAAGTAAACATTTGCTTTGCTGGGACGTTGGATGCAGTTACCTAGGGCTGAAGAATCAGCTGTTATTAAGAGGAAACCAGCATCATTGAGGTGAAGTTTTCTGGCAAGTGTTCCCTCAGGGGCAGCACCCAGAGGCTGACCAGAGAGGATCAAGGGTGCCAAGGTTGCCAAGGTTGGACCTCATGTTGGCAGATGAACTTGGTAACATAAGAGTCATCCAGGTGGTACTGGTTTTGAAGATACTGAAGGAAGGGGTCATGGAGAGCAGCTGAGGCTTGACGCTGTGTGGCAGGACTGGAGTCCCTCAAGAGAGGACTAGGGGAGGCTGTTGGTGGAAGTGTTGCCCATTTGCAGCAAGGGGCCCCAACAATTTTGGAGATGCCATTACCATGGGATGACCTTGTAGAATATCAGCAATGGTGGAGTGGAGTCCACTGGAGCCTAGAAGATACGCTATGTATACTGCGGAGGACAGGGCAAGAGAAGTGACCTAAGCCCTTTGAAGGAGCCCAGAAGATTGTGAGTGAATCCCAGATAATTGAATATTGAGTTATTTACACTTTGGGAGTTTGGTTTTGATTTGTTCAGATTGTGTCTATGCCCTGGTTCTTCCCTCTAGAAGTAAGAAAATATTTGATTTTATAGGAACCCACAGTTGAGAGACTTTGAATTTTTAAAAGACTTAGGATTTTAAAGAGAATGACTTTCTAAGTGTGGGATTTAAAAAATTTAGAATGTTTATATTGTAATGGTGATATTAATGTGTGATCTTAAGGAAGGATAAGAAAGGAAAGGTTATGGCTTAATATTGGATATGTTTGTGTGTCAAGCTGACAAGAGGTCAAATCACTAGCTAGTTTTCTGTCAACTTGACACAAGTTAGAGTTATCTGAAAGGAAGGAATCTCAACTGAGAAAATGCATCTTAATTGGAGATTGATGGGGAGGCCCAGCTCATTGGGGGTGGTGCTATCCCTGGGCTGGTAGAACCTTGGTTCTATAAGAAAGCAGGCTGAGCAAGCCATGAAGTGCAACGCAGTAAGTAGCACCTCCACAGTTTCTGCATCAGCTCCTGCCTACAGGTTCTTGCCCTGCATGAGTTCCTGTCCTGACTTGTCCCAGCGGTTGTCTGTTACCTGGAAGTATAAGCAACTTTCCTCTCTAAGTGGCTTTTATTTATCATGGTGTTTTATCACAGCGATAGTAACCCTAACTAGGACACAGGACCATGACCTGGTATTTTCTTTCCAGGTGGGAAGGATCTTTGCACTTATGAGCCTGGACAGTTCCTAGCACGACTCTTGTGATGTGCTGTTTGCTCCCTGGGGCAGTATCCCAGTGTTGCTATTGTGGTTACTTTTGCAGCACTTAATTGTGCTTCGCTATGCGACTGAAAGCCCATGAGGCACAAGCAGTGGCAGTTCTACTCATTTATCCTCCACACCTCACCCCGGACCAGGGATAGGCATTTGCCTCTCTCCTGCAGTTCAGGCAGTGGATTTGTAGATGCTCAGGAAAATGGCAGCCACTCTCATGGAACTCTATGACAGCGCTTTCCAGTAGAAGATTCTTATGACCCTTGTACAGCTGATGAGGCAGGTTTAAAGGGTGACTTTTTAGGACCCAATCCCAGCTTTTTGGTTTCTAAGCTAATTATTGTTTTGCTATCTCACTGCTCTGTTAATTCTGGGAATATCTAGTTGGTGGGGAGCACAATGTGATTCGGCCCTATATTTTATATTTGAAAGAAAAGGCACAGGGGTCAGGTTGGGAGTTGATCTACAGGTAACAGCCTGGGAGGAGGCCTAGCTCTGTCACTCACTGACTGTGTGGCTTTGCTGAGGTGCCCAGCCAGTCTTGGTTTCCTCATCTGTAGAATATTATATTAAGGTGAATCGTGACTCCTCCTTCCTGAGTTTGCTGTGAGGATTACATGAGTTAGTAGGGCCAGCGAGGGAGCTCACTGGGTAAAGGTGAATGCTACCAAACCTCGTGACCTGTTCAATCCCTGGAGCCCACAGAAGGAAAGAAATCAGTTCCTACAAGTTATTCTCTGACCCCCACACATGCACTTTGTCTGTCTGTCTCTAGTGGATGTGAAGAGGTGAGAAGCTAATGCTGGTTACTATGCAGTCAGTTTGTCAGGAAGATTAACTGAGTTTATTGGTGTAAAGAGGCAAGAGCAACTTGGTATAAAGCACTGCTGGCATCTGTAGTTAAAAATCAAAATTGGGGAGCTGGAGAGATGTCTCAGTGAACTGATTGCTTTTCCTGAAGACCTTGGCCTAATTCTCAGCAGCCACACAGCAGCTCACGACTGTGTGTAACTCCAGTTCTTCGGGTTCCAGTACCCTAAGAATACATGCAGACAAAAGCAGCAATGCATACAAAAATAAAATCAAAGTCAGTTCTTCAGCATTTTCTTCTCTGTGAGCATTTGATTCTCATTGAAATTGTGGCTGAACAAAGGGAAAAAGAAGACGAATAAAAAACAATGGTGTCTTTGCCCACAGCAGGTATCAGTGAGAAAAGCCTGAGCATAGGATGTCAGTCTGTGTTATACTAGGAGCTCTGTAATACCAAACTCCATATCTTCAGAATAATCCCCCTGTGGCCTCTGAGCTATTTATGAACAGTGTGGCGTTAGCAAGCCATGTGTCCTGCTAAACCATTGTAGGCTGGTGTCTGACAAGTGGTCTGTCTCCTTGTTTCCAGCACGTGCCTTAATCATGGGTTTGTTGGCTTGTGCATATTAGTCTTTGCTTTCCTGCTTTTGGAAAACGAGGCTGGCTGGTAAAACCAGCAATGATTATGCAGAGAATTATGGGTGTTCATATTGTCATACTAGGCTTTCTGAAGCCTCCTCGTGGAGAGACACAGGAAAATCAATACTGTAAGCACAGGAGGAGTCTAGCTTTAGAGTGGGCTAATCAAGGTGTGGAGTGGAGAGTCCACTCTTCAGGCTCTGTTACAGGCACACAGGTACTCTGTGGCCCTAGACTGGAACAATGTATTTCGTGAGATTGGTTTGTGTCCATCTGATAATTCATATGCTGAAGTCTGACCCCAGTGTGACCACACTTGGAGATAGGGTTTTAAGGAGATGATTTAGCTTAAAATTGCCATGGGGGAGGCTTTAAATTTACCATAGCTGGTGGCCTCGTGAGAGGGAGAAGCCAATGATGAAGAGAAGAGGTGGTTGGTGTGAAGGCACAGCAAAAAGAGCCCCAGCAGTCTCTGTAGAGGGGTCTCAGGAGAAGTGCACTCTACTTGCAGCTTGCCCTTGGGCACCGAGAACTAAGAACTGCACTTCCACAGTTTTGTTCTGCTAGCCCATGCAGACTGTTTCAGATACACTAATAGTTTTTGAAAGAAGACAATAGGGTAGGTTTGGTTGATACAGCTCACAGTTTGAGGGCCTTGCTCTAGAACACTGTCAGCATTGAAGAATATCGATCAATAGGCATTTATTTGTTTGTTTTATTTGTGGCAGGGTCTCAATATGTAGCCCAGGCTGACCTTGAATTCACAATCCTTCTGTCCCAGCCTCTTGAGTGCTGGGGTTATAGGTGTGTGCCACATACCTAGCAATAGAATTCTTGGTAACTGTTCTGGGCCAGGTACTGGGGGAAGAGGGTAAAGAAAGCACTGCTCCTCAGGAAGTTGTGTGCTGGTGCATAGCTCTGTGCACAGCAGGGCTGACTTCACCAGGAGTCAGGCGGTCTGAGGTGGCACTGTGGAGGGTTGCTATAAGAGACCTGTCCTCCGAGGTGTGGCTACATAATACACTTGCAGCTTCAATGTTTTTAGCATATGATGGGTTTGTGGAATATAACCCTACTGCAAGTCAGGGATTATCTGAATGTGTGAATGGAGAATGTTTTACTCCTCCCTTCCAGAATGTTCTGAAGGAACTATCATATGCCAGGCCCTCATTCTCTCATAAGAACCCTTTTCAAGGATCCCCTCTAGGAAACTAGACTGATATGATTACATCATGAAGGACCATTCTTTCTAAATGCTCAGATTTTTGATCTAATCAAGGCTATGTCCCATTTCTTTAAATAAAAAAGAAGTTGGAATTTTTGGCAAACCTGGACAGATTAGCTATGACAGGTGCACCCAGAGGCCTGTGGCAACTATTTACGAGGGAGAACAGGAAAAGCAACAGTCTTCCTCTTCCTTCTGCATCTGTGCCTCCACCATGTCAGAAACAAGGAGTTAGGACAGGAGCAGGACCGAATTCGGAATTCTCAGTTTTTTCAAAGTCTGACCTCCCCAACAAGGCCCAGGTCGTCTGCTAGGGTTCAGCTTCACAGTGACTTCAAGGTGGCCCACTTTGTCACCTACAACATCACAGCCTGGGTTTAAGACACAGCAGGCTACCAGCTGGCGGAAGCTTCACCGCTGCCTTGTGGTTGAAGACCTTGAAGGTTGAAGCATCTACCTTCTCTCCTCAGCATAGCTGGCACCTGTCCCAATAGCATAGGGTCACACCAGCAGTTTTCTGTTATGGAGCAAAGGAGGGAGCTCCTAAATCTAAGCTGAGCATGCTGGAGAGGAGCAAGCCAGGAAGTCACATGAGTTGTTGGGACTTGGCATCTGCTGCCTCTTTTAATTATGCCATGCCCAGAACAGACCTGGCTGGAGGGCAGGCATGTCTGTGAAGCAATAGAGCTCCTGTCAGAGCTTGCATGTTCTTTTGTGGATCATTGTTGAACCCTTGAGAAATCTGGGAGCAGTAGTGGGTTCCTTTTGGGAAGAGAGCAGGGGAGTTCCAGAAAGTAGATTGGAGCAGTAATTAAATGGGCCCCCAGGAACAGAAACACTTGGACTCAAGCTGATTAACTCCAAGCTGTAGATACTGTCAGGAGGCAGGCATACATTACCACCAACTTCAAGGAGCCCAGACATGATTTCATTGTTTACTGTCTTTGGTGTGGTAGAGGGAGAGGGAACCAAGGACATTACAGCCCTGCTCCAGACTAGTGGCCTTGGAATCTGTGCAACAAAGAAAATACTGTGGCTTCTAGAAATGTGGCTTTCCAGGGGCTTCAGGGATTTGAGAGTGTGACAGGACCCTGGCATGTTTCTCTGTGTCTTCCAGCTCAGCTTTTGTTTCTGTGGGACTTTGATCACAACTTGAGGGCTTTATCAAGCCCAAAACAACTCTAGCAGGGCTGGACTTCTTCATATGCAGAGAGTGGGATAAACACTGGTCCAGGTGTTCTCGGTAGAGGACCCTTGGAGGAGCCAATAGAAGGCCTTCAGCAGGGAAACTTTCCTGACCGGCCTGACCAAGTCCTGTGCTCTGCACTGGGGCTGGGAAGGAAGCTCACTATGTGAGATCCCATGAATATTGAGAAGCATCACAAGGAAGACAGGGTACCTGGAGGGGCCACTGAGAAGGCAGTGCTCACACTAGACCATTTGTGATTCTACCCTTTAGCATAGTGCAGGGAATCCAGCTGTAAAGTTAGCAGGCTTCTTGGATTGTGTCATATATGGGATGAAAAATGTCCCTAACAGGCTCATGGGTTTGAGTACTTGATTCCCCACTGACGATGCTGTTTTGGGGGTTTTGAAAGCTTTGGGAGGTGAGGACTTAGTGAAGGAAGTAGGATTTCTGGGGTGGGTGACTTGGGTTTTCTAGGCCTACACTGCCTTTGGTCCCTTCTCTGCTTCCTGATCCACCAAGATGCGAGTAGTCCCAGGAGCTCTGCTCTGCTTCTCTCCTCCCATACATAATGAACTGTAGCCCTCCAAAGTGTGAGACAAAAGAAGTCCTTCCTCAAGTTGGCTTCTTTTCAGGCTGTTTTGTCACGAGAAAGGTAACCAACATAGGTTGCCTGTACTAGTTAATAAGTTAATAAGAACAGCGGTAATCCACTCTGCAAACCAAATTCTTGTTTGTATGTGTGTAGTGAGAGTCTTTAGAGCATGCAGAACAAATGCAGAAGCATAGCGACCATAAGACTCTCACTGCCAGACCTTGCATTTCCCTGGGTGCTCTGCAGGCGGCTGTCAGTAATTGTCAGACAGTGTTGCTGTCAGTCGCCTCCAGTTGCTTTCAGTCACCATCCGTCATTGTCAGTCACTGTCACTCGTCCTGGTGACACCCTTTCAGGGGCTGAACTGATTCTGGACCTACTGTCATGGTTTGGGCTGTATATTCTACTACCACTGATTTTATGTTTTATTTAAATTGTCTCTCATTCTTTACTAAAACACACTTATTTATAGAGAAAGCCAGTATTCTTTGCTGTTTTTGAAAATTAACTGCCAAGTAATTTGAAAATTAGATGCCAGTAGCCAGAGCTTGCTGGATGAAGAAAAGGGAGGCTGATAAAGGCAGAGACTGGAGGGCTACTACAGGTGCAGATTAAACCAAGATGTCCTCTCTAATCTCCACAAACACTGGGGATGTCTTAGAAAGAACAGAGCTCTGTCTTTGGGACTTGGCTTTGGTCACTGTGGTGTCCATGTGCTACAGAAAATGAGCTGTCTGTGTGAAGAAATGCCAGAGCAGCAGCTAACATCTCAGGTGCCGAAGCCGGTGGATTTGGGTTTGAGTACGGTCATTAGGAGCCACTGTGTGTGAGATGTGCCCACTCCTGGGCTTGTTGACGGTGAAGAACGCTCTTCTCAGGTATCTGTATGTATCACACACAATTGATAAATGCTCTGTTAATCTTGGTTTGGATAAGTTTTCAAACTTATCTATATGTATTTTTAGCTCAAAATATACTTATTGTTAAGCACACTAACTCTGTAGGAGAATCTAGGAAACTTCCTCAGTTTTTAGTGGCTCCTGAGACAAGAATGGCCTGCAAAGACCAAGTGTAGGATCACCATAGTGTTTGTGTTGTTTTTCCATATGAGTATCAACTTCCATATGACATTATCCCTCTTCACCACTTTCTTGGGGACCATAATATAGGTTTTGGGATCCCATTCATTTACACTAAAAACAGCATTCTTTGAATCTTGAAAAGTCAAGTAGCCTGTCACCACTCTTCCTTGGATGGTGCAAGGCAGGAGTACCATGGTATATGGCACTGGGATTCAGCATAGTGACATGAGGTGTGAGTGGGGGACAGAGGCCACAGGAGGATGAAGAGTGAGACAGGAGGGTGGTCCTGGCTTGACTGGCTGATTCACCATAAAATATTTGGATATTTGTATCTGCCTATTTTCGTTTTCTCTTTAAATCATACTGGGTGAGCAAAACCTATTTGGGGCCTCTGATCTCAGCCCAAGCGTTAATTGATTCTGGCCCCACACACCCTGCTGTGTTGATATCCATGCTCCAGTCTGAGCTCTTTGCCTATCTACTAATCCCTTAGGTAATAAACAGTTCTGTGAATGGAGCCCCATGTTGACAGGGGACCCTTCGGACGAAGCAATCCATTTAACTGAGAAGTTACTGGGCCATCCCAAGTTACCTAGACACCTGCTTCTACAATCCCAGTACCACCACCAGGGTATGAACAATATGCAGGGAAATTAGGACATTATGCCATGAAGTTTCAGCTAGGACACAGATTGCTCTCCTCCCTCAGGCTTTATGTAATCTGCCATAGCAATAAGTATAGTACAGCAAAATAGCAAAACAGGTGACCTGTGGCAGATGCAGGAAAAGACAGACCCTCCCAAGCTTTACTGACTCTTCTGTGTGAAATGTGGCCATGGCTGGCAGCTCATCCCGAGCCTGCAGGTCCGCCCTAGTGGAAGAGGGAATGAGAAGCATTCCAGCCCCATTCTTGAAGCCCTTAGGGAACTCCCAAGAGCAAGCATGTTATAATGTCACAAGGCGTCTATTTGTGTGTTAGCAATTGTTTTACTTTGACAGGCAAACTCTGCTTAAGAGGAATGATTGGAAAGCCAACACACGATAATTGGGAAAAGTTCACTTCATAAAAATTAGTTGATACATTTTGGCAGCTCTTCTTTGAAGGTTAATTTTGATACTGACTGTTAAGGGGGAAAAAAAGCCTAATTAATAATAACAGGAAAAAACTGCATTTAAGTAACACCAAGGTTGTGACAGGCTTATACAACACCAAGAATTCAGTTTGAAGGTTTAGACTTGATCTTCCAACCTGTGGCCCATTGTTCCCAGGTGCTGAAGCAGATAAAACACATTAATTAAATATTTGGAAGGAAACTTCTGGTTCTTTTTTTATTATCTTATATGAGGTTGACATCCTGGCAGTTTCTGAGTACAAAAGATTTAGATTTGCTTTGTGTTTATCAGTGAGATTGTATTAAAATTTAATTTTTGATATTTTTCTTTCTGTCTGTCTGGGTGTAAGTAGCAGTCAGGCAAGCCTTAGAAGGTTGGGCAGGACTGTGAGTGAGTCTGGGAACCTTCCTGTCAAGGGCCACCCAAGAGGTATATTCTACTTGCTGGGGCATCTGTTGTCAGTTGTCCCCAATGATTCCTAAGTGAATGGGGGGATGTATGCTACATATTCAAGCATTGTATGATTGCTTGTAACTTTAGCACTCAGGAGGCTGAGGCGGAGGGTCTAGATTACAAGGCCAGTAGGTAACAAAATGAGATTCTTTTTCAGAAAAACAAAAACCACCCCAAATCAATCATTCATCTGTCCCTCTGTTTCTTCTTTGTATATGGGCATGCATGTGTGTTCTGGTACATGTGGAAGAGGAGGTACATGTGGAGTGTCTCAGTCACTCTGTATCTTGTTCTTTATGCACAGTCTCTCACTGACCTAGAGCTCACTGTTTGGCTGGGCTCACAGATGCTGGTTACAAGCCTGACTTATGTGAGTACTAGGGATGGCAGTCAGGTCCTTGTTCTTGTGTGGCAACTACTTTAGTGAGCCTCTCTAACTCCAAAGCACTTCCTTTACCAAATGAGGCAGCAGGCCTGGATTTGGCCCAGGACCTGCTCAGCCCTCTGCGGTATTTTGTGACTTGATGCCTTTCATTTTCTCTTTTACATATATTTGTAAGTGTGTGTGTGTATGAGAGAGAGAGAGAGAGAGAGAGAGAGAGAGAGAGAGAGAGAGAGAGAGAGAGAGAGAGAGAGAGAGAGAGAGAGAGGAGAGGAGAGAGAGTCAGAGGACAACAAGACAACCTGCAGAAACTGGTTCTCTGCATTCCAGAGATTGAAGGCTTTGGCTTTACCCACTTAGCCATCTTGCTATTCATTGAAGCCTTTCTTGAATAACTGTGGTCAATCCTCCCCCTGGGCATACTCTAAGTCTGCTATATTTCTGTTACGACTCTGCTAATTCTTGTATTTTCATTCATGTGTCTTCCTCTGTTGACTTTTAAACATTTCCAGAATCTCTTCCAATGACTGAAGGAAAAGGTGGAGTCAGTTGTTCGACTCACAGAGCAGGCGATTCCGAGAGTGCTGGCTTAGCTGTAGATCAGGGCTAAAACGGTGCATGATCTGGACCCAGCCCTGACTCTTCCAACTTCAGTGTCCCGTCCTGGCTTCCTCTCAGCAGGCTCTTCACTGTGTAGCAGTGGCAGCTCTAAGCTCCCCTCTTGGAAGTTCAGCATCTCATTCAGAGACCTGGGATGGAATCTGTATTAACCCCTCTTTTACTATTATGCAAAATAGCCAAGTCAGGCTAACTTTAAAAAGGACAAAAATCTATGTAGCACATAGCTTGGTACAGTTTCTAGTGAGCATCCCTTCTGGCTACATCACTTCATGGCAGAAGTAAGAAATGAGTAGGGAGCCACTTCTTCAACAACTAGTTTTCATGAAGCTTGGGCTTCCTGAGAGCCACCTTAGTCATACCTGAAGGTAGTTCCCCCAGTGACACCAGAACTCTAACTAGGCCTCGCCTTTTGAAGTTTTTACGTGGTCTTCTATGTCATACCGTCTTGAGTGACAAATGACATCTATCGCATGGCAGGCACACAGTGGCATGCTCTGGATTCCAGGAGCATCATCCATGGACATCAGGGCTTTCTGAACCAAGTCTTTGTCCTGGTTGATTTCAACTGTAAACTGACACACCTAGAATCTCCTGGTACGTGAGTCTTAGTGAGGGATTATCTGGATCAAGTTGGCCTGCAGGCATGTCTCAGGGGAATGTCTCATTGTTAATTGGGGTGGAAGTCCTACCCTGAATATGGGCAGCACCATGTCAAAGTCTGGCCCATCAGCTATGGAGGAGTGAAGAGAGCCAGCTGAGCATGTAGGCAGGGTAGGTGTACTCTTTTTTTTATTGTCGTAATATCTATGAACTAGTTTATTCTATCCAAGATCTGAGACAGCTTAAGGAAACAGTAAAAAGCAATGATTTTAATCCCAGTTAAATGTAACAGTTATTAGTGACCACAGACTAACATTTTTAGATCTAAAACAGTAGCTAGTTTAAGCATAGACTGACACAATCCAAAAACTAGGCTAATTTCATGTGCCTTCAGTGGGAAAAATAGCTGAACATGTCAGCTACATTTATTCTTTGTGTAATAAAAAAGTAACATTTTTAAAATTTATTTATTTTTATATCAATCACAGGTTAGGTACTTTGCATCCCAGGCATAGCCCCCTCCCTCATTTCCACCCACCCCCCCCCTTCCCTCCCTCATCTCTTCCCCACCCCCTCCAAGTCCACCAACTGGGGAGGACCTCCTCCCCTTCCATCCAACCCCC
>CM053757.1:10524952-10551553 GCA_028658305.1 Pachyuromys duprasi | reverse complement strand
ATGATCTTGATGGCTGACTCTTTGACCCTCCCCCATACAAGCCGGGGAGTGACAGACTGGCTAGATCCCAGGGGAGGACATTGCAGCCAGCCCTGAGGAGACAGGATAAGCTGGGGTTGGATGGAAGGGAAGGAGGTCCTCTCCTGTTGGTGGACTTGGAGGGGGCGGGGAGGAGGGAGATGAGGGAGGGAGTGGGAGGGTAGGAGGGAATGAGGGAGGGGGCTACGCCTGGGATTCAAAGTACCTAACCTGTGATTGAGATAAAAATAAATAAATTAAAAAAAAAAGGGATCCACAGAGCAATCAGATAGAAGTATCAAGTGAACAGATGTATTCTATATTCTATGTACAGAATTATCAGAGTAAATCACACACACACACACACACACACACACACACACACACACACACACTAAAAATTAACCTGTTCAAGGATCACTCAGGAAGAAGGCTGGAACCTGGGAAGGCTCACTGACTGTGTGGTAGTGTGTTTCTTGGCATTTCAATTCCTTAAATGGGCTATTACAAAATACTTCTTTTCTCTCTGATTAATGGAAGAATGCTCATTACTAAGAACTTACATAAGGAAAGTAGAAAGAACGGGAAGAAATCCTTATTTTTCAGTATACTGGTGTGTTTCTTTGTACACATTTTGTCTTTGTAATAAAAAAGGGAGCTCACTTTTGCTTCTTGAGGTGGGATTCAGGTCAGTGAACCCTGCCTATATCCCTCCCTCCTCCGACAGTTAATTTTATGTGTCATGTTAAGTACTTGTGACAAACAGCCTGATATTTTTATGTAGTCAATGCTGGGTGAGTTCATACATGGGAAGGCCAGGCCAAGTGAAGCTGCTTGCACAGGGGTTTTTCTGAAGGTTCAGGAGCAGCATTTTAGAGTACCCCTCACAGTTTGCTGACTTGCATAAATTATACTTGAGGAACCTTGCATTAGTTGCAAGCTACTTTATAGCTCCTGTATGTTTGCTGCTTTGGAGTCAGCCAACTGAGTTTGAAATAATTGAGTTTGGAAGCTTCTGTGGCTCGCTGGAAGCTTGACTAAGCACGTGTGGGGCTGGTGCAGTTGCAGGATGCGAGCGCCCAGCCAGGGCTCTCTTCTCTGCCCTCCATTACCTATACAGCCTAGAATAGGCTCTTGTCTCCTGAGTTCAGAGTTCTCTTTCTGGAAGGTATTATCAATCCACATGCCCCTCGGAGCTTTCATTATGAAGCTCACAGAGAGGGTGGGAAGAGTTATTCTGGTCCAGAGTCAATGGTGACTGAAGTGCTGCTAAAGCATGCTATCATGGTTAGGAAAGAGCTTCCTTCTGTTTTTTCATGTGAACCCAAGGACTCAGTGAGTGGAATTGCACCACTCTCTGGGCATCATCATCAATTTATTTATTTTTGCACTGCTAAGTATTGAACCCAGGGTCTCGTGCATGATAGGCAGTCTCTCTACCACAGAGGTACACCTCCAGCCCCAGCAGGAACTTTCTCGACAAGCTTAACTCAGACTACAAAACAGCCCTTTGTAGAAGTGTTGTTAAGGTTTGGAAATGGTCCATGCTGTCATCTTCTGCCCATGAACTGCCAGGCTCACCCAACTCAAGGAGGGCTACATACCGCAGGGTGCACGGTGTGGTACCATGGTCTCTGGCAAGAAGGAGACTGGCTGAAGCAGGGGTTCAGCATGGGCAAAGGTTGCTCCTGAAGCTGATGATTTCATGCTTGTCTGTTCCAGGTGGCCGAGATGCATGGGGAGCTGATTGAGTTCAACGAGCGTCTACACCGGGCCCTGGTGGCCAAGGAAGCCCTGGTGTCCCAGATGAGGCAGGAACTGATCGACCTCCGAGGCCCAGTGAGTGCACCCCACCAGCAAGCAGGCCCTAGCCTTGCCGTGTCTCTCTGTGCACACTCCCTGTGGGTCTGCCAGCCTTCCACCGCCCACAGTCTTACTTCTGGGCTAGTTCATTCCTCAGAGTGTCCATGACCTGGAAAAACACAGGAAGTCAAAGAGTGCACACCCTGTTCCTCCATGCAGATGTACCTCCACCAGCCTCTCAATGTCCACTTTTGTCAGGGAGGAGAAAAATTAGAGTCATGCAGTTGTACTGCAGCCATTCCATGTCCCCCCGCCCCCCCAGTGCTGTGGCCTGAACTGGCTGAAAGCCTTCCTCCGTGTGTCTATGCTCTGCTGCGTGGACGGATGTTCACAGTCAGGAAATAGGCTGCATTTGTGTTCTTAACTTGGACCCATGTGGTTTGATGGTATGGATCTTTTTGTTGCTCATTTTTTTCTTATTTTTGTTCAATAGTTTGGTTTGAAGAGCATCCTGTATGGGCCAAGTTGTAGGGCTTTTCATCCACTCTGGTGACACTTTTGGTCATGTAATTGTGGGACTGACCTGTGAATTCTGGGATTCCTGCTTTTCATTCCATAGAGGGTAATAACTTCATTTCCTTTGGACACCCCTGGTTTAGAGCTGCTTATTTAGTTGGGTCATTTCCTTGGCTCAGTCATTCAGTATCTGATGAATACAACCTACCCTTTAGACATTTTCTTTGTTTCCTGTCTTGTGCCTTTTCAAGCTGTGATGCTGACAGGATTTGGTGCCATGCCTTCCATGCATGCCCATCACAGCTTCAGCTTTATTTTAAAACTTCCTATGTAAAACATCCAGTTCCAAGGGTTGGCAGGTAAGTAGTGTGCACTCTCAAGTATCTAATGCCAAGTTCAACTTTGACCAGCTACCACTAGTTTTATTTCAACATACCACTTCCTTTTTTCCCCCTCTGTATTATTTGAGTCAAATACTATGCAGTGCTTTATTCCTGGTCATCTTACTGTGTGTATCTAAAACCAAGACAATGTGATTCTAGTTACGCAGTGCTTGGTTGGTATTTCTGGGAGGCCTGCTCTTTTCTGAGGAGAGGTGGAAGGGAATGGGCGGGGAATAGGGGAGGTAGGAGAAAGACTGAGGGAAGGGAAATCTACAGTCAGGATGTAGTATATGAGAGAAGAATTTTTAAAAATCTTTTAAAAATAAGTAAATATAAGTGCTATACCATTCTCATTCCTTACACCCACTACATCTTTTATAGCAGCAAGTGTCAGTGTTCAAATGTTCAACTCTCTTCTTTTCAGATAGGTTCTTAAAATTGGGATCCACATTCTTTCTCATAATTTAAAAATGGTGGTAAATGTACCTAACTCATTCCAACCATTTCAGGCAGACAGCTCACTATCAGTGATTACCTTCATGTCAACACCCAGCCATTCGTCTCTGGAGACTTGTCATTCTCTCCATCCGAAATAAAACACTAACCTCCCTCCCTCCCTTCCTTCCTTCCTTCCTTCCTTCCTTCCTTCCTCAGACTTCGTCATCACCATTCCGTCTTTGGGAATTTGACTTTTCTCTTACATTTTTGTCTGTTGGGTCCTCCCTCACTTCTCATTCCCTTGCGCTTAGTTTAGAGGTAACACTAGGCTGTCCAGTTTTACATTAGTGTTTCCCTGGCGACATCTCTGGGTAGTGCTGTTTGACATGCTCCTCCTGTTTTCAGTTTCCTTGAGCTGGCATTTGGGTCCAGATGCATGGAACTAGTTTTGTTTCACTGATGTTGTAACTCTGGTTGGACTGTTTCCTGTCAGGAGTCCCACAACCTCTATTGTCTCTCTTCATGATAGCCCATCTTTTGTTATCCTCTAGAATGGTTACCGCTTGCCCCCCTCAAGTCAGTGGCTCCTCTTGTTGATGCCTCTGTAGCCCTGTCAATAAGAAAGGACAGTGTGTCAGGATGTCCAGGTTCTCACCTCTCTCCCATGAACAGGGTAGATCTTCACGATGCTCCTCTTTCTATGTCTAGCTCTGAGTGTTCCAGCCTTGAAGGGTTGGCCGTAGAGGTAGGAGGCTGGGGGAGGAGAGAGGGAGAAAGAGGGAGGTAGGAAGGACACTGTCTTCCTAAGTTATTCTAGAGTGTGCCAAGTTGACAGTTAAAACTAATACCACACTTCACTCGTGGCCATATTCTGTGCGCCGGAGCACATGTGAGTCGGCTGTGAGGCAAGTGTCCTATGGGGAAGGGAAGCTTTAGCTGCTGCTGACTCTGATGTTATGGTGACAGTGTCTTATTCAAGTCTAGTTCAGGAAAGTTGCTGCTTAAACATGCAGCATTTTGAAAGGGAAAAGTTTCCAGAGTTTTGTGGGACCTCAGGTCCTATGTGTTCACCCAGGGCTGTTTGGAGTTCCTCATTCCTACAGCCATTCCTTAGAGTTTCTGTCTGTCTCAGAGGCCAGCCTCAGCCCTGCTCCCACTCACCTGGCAAACACACTCGTTTGCGAGCAGTGAACAAGTCAGATAGGAGAAGGGAAGGGCATGCATGTCTGTCTTTAGAATTTCTCCTCCCTGACCAGGGTACCAGGTGCAAATCCTGACGCTTAGATCCCAGGCATCATCTCCACCCCTTCAGTCCATGCTTCAGTCCTGCTTCTCTGATGAGCCATGGCCTGAGCACAGTACTCTGGGTGGTGAAGATATCCACGGCCCCCTGCGTGCCGAGCACTCTTCTGGCCCTCCTTCTTGTGGCATTGTGTACTCAAAAGTGGTTTTGTTGTTGTTGCTTATTTAGTTTTTACTCTAAAATGTTAAGCTTTTGTTACTGTTTTTGATCACACTGACTATTTTGTCTTGGAGTTGGAAGTGGCTCTTTGGAAGCATCAACCTGGAGAAAGCAGACTTCCTTAAAAGCAGAACAGTGATTCCTGTGTATAGGGAGGGCTCTGGCGGAACATTTATTCATGCTCTGGACAAAAGGCAGTAATTGTCTTTCTTCAGGACCTCCCACAGGTGCTACCCACAGGCCTGGCCGCACACAGCGATCCCAGAAGTTTCTTCTCCAGGGACAGTTTCTAGAAAGGGACTCACAAGTGATTTCTGAGAAAGGAA
Source organism: Pachyuromys duprasi (assembly GCA_028658305.1). Classification (NCBI taxonomy): domain Eukaryota; kingdom Metazoa; phylum Chordata; class Mammalia; order Rodentia; family Muridae; genus Pachyuromys; species Pachyuromys duprasi. The sequence goes on along the minus strand of CM053757.1, from coordinate 10,546,607 downwards.
TTGGGGAAGCTCTGACATTTCCTCATGGTGCTTGTTCCTGATACATTCCCTATTGGGCGCCTCTGAGGCTGCTGCACCTCAGCAGCATGGCCTGGCCGGTGACTTGTAGGCCCATGTGTGACCCCAGGACACTGGGGTAAGGCGGGATGGCCACTCATTCCTCGCCCCTCCTGGCCTCCAGTGTCTCTGCAGCCTGCTTGAGGTCTTTGTCTAAACACTGCTTTTTCTGGGCCCCTGGGACCCCATTGACCCAGCCTGACAGTGGCAAATTCATTGAGTTCATACCGCCTCTCTCTCCCACCCCTTTCTCTCCTCACCCCTTCCCTCCCTCCTTCCTCTTTGTTGCTTCTAGGTCTATGTGTGTTATTCTCTCCCCCTTTCTCTATATCCTTACCTCTCCTCCCTCCCTTATGTCTATACTTTTGTTGCCATCTCTTTGTTTCTTTTTTTAAATTTTTTAATATTAGTTACAGTTTATTAACTTTGTATTCCTGCTGTATCCCACTCCTTCATTCCCTCCCAATCCCACCCTCCCTCCCTTATCTGCTCCCTGCCCTTTTCTAAGTCCACTGATAGGGGAGGATCTCCTCCCCTCTTATCTGACCCTGGTTTATCAGGTCTCTTCAGGGCTGGCTGCAAAGTCCTCCTCTGTGGCCTAGCAGGGCTGCTCCTTCCTCAGGTATGTGTGGGGGTGGGGGTGGGGTGAGGTCAAACATTGAGTTCATGTCAGAAATAGTCCCTGTTCCCCTTATTAGGGTACCCACTTGGATACTGAGCTACCATGGGCTACATCTGAGTAGGAGTTCTAGGTTATATCCATACATGGTCCTTGGTTGGAGAAACAGTCTCATAAAAGACCCCTGTGCCCTGATATATTTGGTCCTTGTGAAGCTCCTGACCTCTCCAGATCATATTAACTCCCCCTTCTTTCTTATGATTCCCTGCACTCTGCTGAAGATTTGGTTATGAATCTTAGCATCTACTTTGATACACCGCTAGGAAAAGTCTTTCCGAGGCCCTCTGTGGTAGGCTCCTGTCCTATTACTTGTTTTCTCCTACATCCAATGTCCATCCCATTTGTCTTTCTAAGTGAGGATTGATCCTCTTACCCCAGGTCCTGTTTCTTGTTTATCATTTTTAGGTATATAGATTTCAGTATGTTTATCCTATCTTATAGGTCTATATAAGTGAGTATACACCATGTGTATCTTTCTGCTTTTGAGATACCTCAGTCAGGATGATCATTTCCAGGTCCCACCATTTGCCTACAAATTTCATGATTTCCTCCTTTTTAATTGCTGAGTAGTATTCCATTGTGTAAATGTACCATAATTTCTGTATCCATTCCTCAACTGAGGGACATCTGAGTTGTTTTCAGGTTCTGGCTATTACAAATAAAGTTGCTTTGAACATGCTTGAACAAATGTCCTTGTTGTGTACTTGAGCATCTTTTGGATATATGCCTAGGAGTGGTATAGCTGGATCTTGAGGTAGCAGTATTCCTAATTGTCTGAGAAAGCACCAGATTGATTTCCAAAGTGGTTGTACAAGTTCCATTGCTGGTGGGAATGCAAACTTGTACTCTCTATGTTTCTTTCTGTGTCTTCTTTTACTTCCTGTGTGTTTTGCTCTCCATGTTCACCTCTTTGGCTCTGCCATTGATCTCTTTCTTCCCTGTGCATGAATCTCCCAGTGCCCCTTCCTTGTCCCATCCTCCTCATATCGCTTGCTTAATGAACTTTCACGAGGCTCTGTGGTATAGCAGTTTCTGTTTAACAGCAAACTCATACACCCTTCCTCTTCTCATGTGAGATTTCTGTGGTGTGTGTGTGTGTGTGTGATATGGTATATGTTGTGTGTGGAGTGGTGTATGTGTGTATGTGCACACATGCATGTGCATGATGTGTGTGTGTTATGGTATGGTCTACGTGGTGTGTGTGTTTGTGTGTGTATATGTGGTTGGTGGGGAGATGTCTCAGTGAAGAGGGTGTGGTTTCTTCAGCCTCTGTTAAACCCTATGTGGACTTACCCATCCCTGTGAGCTAGCATAGGCCCTGACCTGTATGTTTGTGGCCCTTTGTAGCCATATTGTTACTCTGAGTTATCACTTATGTCAACATCTCCTTTTTCCCCTCTGGACTGAGCTTTTGTGTGACAGTGACTGTGCCTTCGTGAGCCTCTTCTCAGAGCCTGGAGCTTGTGTCATGTGACTGTAACCACACAGCTCTGGTAGCTATGGTAACACCACTAGCCAGGGCCTTCCACTGCCTAGAAAAGTGGCCTCCCGTCCTGCCAGATAGCAGACTTTGATAACCCCTTCTGTGAGCAGCCCAGGATGTGTGCAGACTTCTTCCCTCAGCTGTTGAGATGTCCTTGCCAACTTGAGAGAAAGATGATTAAAATTCAGAGATGAGCAAGATGGTTGGACCCATCCCATAGTTTGTAGTAAGGTTCACGTTGAAATGGACCTGTCTCTGCATCTTTAAAATCTTACAGGGACTAAACTCATGTTGGAGTTGATGCTGTTTAAGGACAGAAGCTTAATAAGAAATTTACTTTTTGGCTTGGTGGCAGTTGGCAAATCTCTAATGATAGAGTGCCAAATTGTCTGCGGTCCCCTCAAAGCTCTGAACAGCACATCCAGGTTATAAGAGGCTTTTGAATTCTATGCATGGCATGTGCATTTTAGCCGTCTGCTGTCATGCAGATAATTCTGAACAGTGCTGTAAAGGGAGGCTTCTGAAAGTGTATCCCTCATAGAAGCTTAACACAGAAATATTAGGGTTTTTTTTTTTTACACAAAATTGTCTGGAAAATGCTTACAGGACTCTCTCTAAATTTCTGCACTGAAGGAGTGAAAGCCCCTTCTTGGTACAGCTTTGCTTTTCTGTTGATGGACAGCTGCCCCAGTGGAGCCGTAGCTTTGGAGTGCGTACCAATGCACCCTGGACCATCTTGCCTCAGACCTTCCTTTCCTGAAGCCTGGGTAGAACGCTTGTTCCTGGTGTTTGTGCATCAGGCTCAGGGAGCTGGTTACTGCCGTGAGCTGGCAGGTGCATGGACCCTGGCCACCTAAGACTTTTGGGTACAGAACCTTGCAAATGCGTTTCCACTGTGATCAGAGCCATGTGTCTGCTAGCAAGATGCAGCTTCCCAGAGCTGTGTCACCTCTGTGCTCTGTAAGGACCTGGTTTATGCTTCTGTCTGTCACTTGCATTTCAAGCGCTGCTTTGCATACTGTGTGAGACACACAGACCTGAAATATAACCTATGCCTTGGCGGAGTCTAGGTCCAGAATATGGATTGTCTGATGTGCATCTATCCTCGTTGACTGTACTATTGCTTGGCATGGACACAGGCCAGAGAGCAGAGCCAGACATCGTTCCTGCCACTGGTCCCAAGGAACATCAACGAGGTTTGTTGTCAGGCCTTTCCTGATCCTGTGTTTCCCTTTACCTCTGCCCAGTAAAGGTCCACATGTGCATAGGTCAGTTTGGTGTTTAACACCCATGTAGCAGCAAGACGACTGCAGCCAAAATGCTTTCGGGATTCACTGGTCAGGTTCTTCATTTATTTACTCTCAAGGCTGCCTGAGAAGTACTCACTCTTATTTCCATGGATCCCATGTAACCCAGGTGCAAAGATGTCATTCAGAAACCCAAGACCCTTGCTGGTGGCAAAAGCAAGACCAGCTTTGATATACTTTAAGTCCTTTCAGATTTCACTGTCTTCCATGGACACTTTACTCAGAATCCATCCTCACCTCCACATCAAGTAGCTATTGCCATGATCATAGTGCCCAGGGCTCTTTGCATCCGACTAGTGTGTGTTGCTGGCATAAAGGTTTCTCAGCATAGTCTTCGTGTAGAGAAGAGGTCCTGAGACTGAGGAAACTCTATGACACTCCCGAGGAGCTGGCTGGGTTCAGCTCTTTTTCTAGGAGATCAGTCTGTGGGTTTGCTCTTGACCACTGTCCTCCCGGAGCGTGGCGTCTCCCAAGCTTACATGTTCTGTCTCAACCGTCCTTCTGACCAAGACATGTTCATCTTCTTGCTGATTTTCCCTGCATGGTTATCCTTGTGCAAATCCTCTAAGTACATAATATATACTTTCCTCATTTCTTCCTTTGTGTTAGCTCAGCTGACCTGTGCTCAATTACACCTTCTCTACCGGGACACTGTACACTTTTTTTTTTCTTTGAGACAGGGTTTCTCTGTGTAGCCTTGACTGTCGTGGACTTGCTTTGTAGACCAGGGTGGCTGGGAACTCACAGAGATGCACCTGCCTATGCTTCCCCAAGTGCTGGGATTATAGGCATGCGTCACCATGTCCAGCAACATTGTACTTTTTAAAAACAATTCTTCCTGTTTTTTTTTTAACTTTCTTGAAGAACTAAAACCCATCTTGTCTTCCTTGCCTCCAGAAGCTTTGTTAGCTTATGCTTGCCCAGAGAAGTGAGCGGTGTAGCCATCATCCTGTATGACTTATGGGTCACTCTGGGAGCTTCCTCTCCTCCCCAGTGTGAATGTAAATTTGGCCAAGTCTTACCTCTGATTCTGCTTTGTATTGCATGGACTATGATTCCTCTGTCCTCTACCCTATCCAAAACAAGACCTGCCTAACACACACTTGTCTCTTCTGTGGGAAGCATGGTTAAGTGACCAGCTGGGAACACATGCATCTTACAAAAAAGATCCTCAATTTAGGTGCAGCAAGCGAAATCCTTGGACCCCTGGATGTGTTTTTCAGAAAGTGACCTCTTCCACTATGGAATGCCGCCATCTCTGTATTGTCCACTGCCAGTGTTTGGGAACTGTAGCCATTGCCCTGAAAAGTCTGTGATCTGCTACATAGGTTTCTGATCAAGATGATTTTGTTGCCTAGAGCTTGAATGGAACACTCTCAGATAAAAATAAAATAATGCCAGCCAAGCACTGGAGAGAGCTATCTTGTTTAGGGATTTTGATAAACTCAGAAAGATCCCAGCTTGCCTTATTTTTATTCTTTTTTTTCTTCCTAATAAAATGGCTTTCATTATTTCTTCTGTTGAGGAATACCACTGTTGTTGTCAGCATGAGTATAATGCCTCAGTGGAAGTCACCACTCCGTTCTGTAAGAGTCAAGTTTGCAGCCAGTGGTTGCTTCCTGTGCCCTCATAGGGTGCAAGTGTTTTCTTAGTGTGTGTGTGTGTGTGGGGGTGTCAGGATTAAGCCCAGAGCAGTGAAAGGAAAGCGTTCTTACTAAGCTGTACTTGCAGCCTTCTTTTAATATTTTATTTTGAAGCAGGATCTTACAATGTTGCTTAGCTTGCTTTGAGATCACTTTATAGCCCAGGATAACCTTAAACTTGTGATCACCTTGTCTTAGCTTCCTAAGTAAGTAGAGTTATAGGTTTGGTCAGAAATCCTGGTTAATTGCCTCAAAAATCCTTATTGAAAAGCATTTATAAATTAAAGGTAGAAAAATATAGTCATAAAGAGTATGATAATAGTACTTATAATCTATAATTTTTTCTGGAGACTTGATTACTTTTGAAATGTGAAAAATTATTTGGAGTTGAGGTGCATCATGTATACTTTTATACATAAAGACAGCTAGTTACTGTGGGAAATATTATATTAGGTTTGTTTCCAAATTAATCTGGCAGCTTCCAAGGCAGGACTGACTCTTGCCCTCCTCTTACCGCTCACTATCGCACTGAGCCTTCCTTTACCACCTGCTCTTGCTGTTCCTGTTTGCAAAGTTTTACTTTTCAACCCTTTGTCTTTTTACACACTTTCAAAATTTTCCAAATAGCACAATATAAAAAAATTTTTAAAGAATTTCAGTAACACGCATTATTCACAGGGCAGAGTGCAGGTTCCTCTCTTCCACTGACCTTGCTGTGGAAACTTGGGTGTACATCCTTTTGGCTGTCTTTTATGCATGTATATTTCATAGATTTAACTGTATACGCATATGATACACTTGCCTATTTTTAACATCCGTGGAATAACTTACGCTGTTCAGGTTGCTCTGAGACTCCCCATCACCATTCATGAATATGTACTGGCTCCTTCTTTTCTGTGCTTTCTGAACATCCTTCAAGGTCTAAGCCCATCCTCTGAGACAGATCTCAGTGCCAAACTAGTGCTGTCTTGTATTGCCTTTGTTCCAACATGGCGTCTTCTATCATCCCCTAGTCTCATCCATGCATCTTTTGGCTTCCCCAGGAGGTAATGCCTGCAGTTAAAGGGCAACTTGAATTGAGCATTTCTGTGCCCCATGCTCCATCCCAACTGCTGTAATGTCTGAACAAGCCTGTGAGATAGCTATTGCCGTTTCCACGTAGAGAACCTGAAGGCCCAGGTGAGGTAGGTGCACCGTGTGCTCACTAGTAAGTGCAGGAACCAGCTATGCGAGGTTCAGATTTATAGATAACACCTTCAAATCAGCTATGTGGGAGGTGACATCGCGCTTGATCACAGCCCTGAGTACATGCCTTTGTTCTTGTGCTCTTCATGACAGTTATCGTCACTCCGCACAGAACTGTTTATTTGTCTCTTCCCCATTTGTCTCTTCTCTACTTGGCTGAGCTCCCGGCACCTGCTATGGGCTATTAAATATTTATTGAACAAGTGACTGTTAGTTCCCACTTCTCACCAAGCATCTTCACTCTGGGTGCCCAGAACATGCTCACTGAATTAAGTGTTGACAGAAACTTAGTCTCCCAGCCCAGTGTAAGGAGCTATTGCAGCAAATATCAACCACCCTGATTTCTTTGATATCTAAATTGAAACTGCTCCATCAGTCCCAGAAGAATGTGAATGTTTTGTAGTGGCTTTCAGAAAAAGGCTTCAAGAAAGAAGCCCATGGAGGAGGAAGGGAGAGAAAATGGAAGCCGTTCTTCCTCTGATCTTGCCCATCAGGAGCACATAGCAAGGTTGTCCCTGAAAGCTATGGATTAGCTGGCATAATGTAAAATTTTGGTCCCTCACACTCTGAAGGGTGATGGCTAGAGTTTCTTTGCTCTCTAGACCTGGGTAGCATGGCTGGATACATGATCCATGCTTCACTTTTCTCAGACTTAGTTTTCACATCTATAAATGGGGTCTAATTTGTTAGTCAGGGAAGGCTGTGTTGTGCTATCATAACAAACACTCCCAAAATGTCATGGGTGGGAAGCTGCTGTTTCTGTCTCCCTCATACTGCATATCTTATATCAGTAGCAGGGTTAGGGTTAGGCTTAGGGTTAGGGTTAGCATTTTCATCCTCCTTGACCCAGACCCAGGCTGGTGTAGTGAAACAAGAGATAAGCCATATTGTCTCTCAAAAGTTCCACCCAGAAATGACATGCATCCTTTCTTTTTTATTTAATTAATGGAGCAAGCCCTCTGGCACATGTGATGGTGGGGAGTCTTAGAAGAAAAGGCAGAGTTACTAAGGGGTATCACAAGTCGTATGTGCCTAATGAGGGGGTGGTGGGAGAATCCAGCTAGATGGCATGCGAAGTTCCTGGGCACTGAGCCATGGTGCTAGTGGCAATGGGAGTGATGCATAGTGGGAATTAGGGCTTGTTTTGTCTGCGGTCAACAAAAACTCTTATTGATCTGCTGTGCTGTGCACATGAGCTGAGTCTTTCCGTTGCCTGCGTAGTAGGTCCCTACACTTAGAAATATAATCAAAGTCCAGGCCGATGTGGTCTGTGTTCTGAAAGAGCTCTCCTCTTGGAAGGAGGGTTGTGCCTTTTCCTTTGGGTTTTCACCTTCAGGCTCTGAAAACTACTAAAATAGAAGAGAATGTAGAAGCTGGGAGGGATCTCTGAGTATGTGGTGTCTGTATTACTTAGAATGCCTCCAGAGAAAGCTGCGTGGCCAGGCCACAGCAGAACCAGCCATGGTACTGTAGATAAGTACGAATTGAAGTTCATGCCATGAGATAGCCCATCTGTACATCATTCTGTCTTCATTGTCCCCTGCTTCTTTTTGTGGAAGCAATGTCAACTGCAGGGATAGCCTAGTGTATCACCAAGAGAAAGTGAATCTCAGCCCCAATGTTGTGAACAGAGCCCCTCTGACCACTGTGGCAGAGTTGGCTTCATTCACTATGCCATCTAGAACCCAGCTCTGTGGCCAGAGCAGGCCACTCTGGTTGGCTTGAGTTACTTGGTGTCCATCCATGGGTTCAATCAGCCAGTGGGATAATTTCCTAGGAGACAAGTGAATGACAAGCATCAGCCAGCCATGGTCTGTCCCTTTCTCTGCGCCTTCCTTTCCTCAGGAAATATGGAAGCTCTGAATAGCAAAATGCTGTGTCTGCCGTTGCTCATCCTGGTAGACAAGAGTGGGGAAAGGTGGCTGTCTGGCAGAGCACCTTCTTGCTGCTTTGACTTGTCTCCTAAAACACCTTGTTTGACAATTACTAAGTTCAAAGTAGGAGTGTCATACTGGGGAGGTGTAATTGTCAAAGGGCTGCTAAACATCACCATGCCTACCATCTTTAGCAGAACTCATTTGCTGTTATTGACAAAAGAGATAGAAAATTAGGCCAGTTTTTTTCCCCGTCAGGGACGTTATTTGTTACATTTGCAAAGATTATTTTTGTACATGAGGTTACATTGGTAAGTTATGAGGTTTCTGATGTAGATGTAGTTTTTCAAGGTCTAATAATCAACCCCCTGTAGCTACTATTACAGAAAAAAAACCATTTAGAATATATAATACATATATTCCCAATACAAACCATCAGACTTAAGTTTAAAATCCCTTTGGCCACTAGTCTTTTTTTTAATTATTTTATTTTTATTATTAGTTACATTTTATTAACTCTGTACCCCAGGTGAATCCCACTCCCTCATTCCCTCCCAATCCCACACTCCCTCATCTATTCCCTGCCCCTTTCCAAGTCCACTGATAGGGGAGGACCTCCTCCCCTTTTATCTAACCCTGGTTTATCAGGTATCTTCAGGACTGGCTGCAAAGTCCTTCTCTGTGGCCACTAGTCTTGATTGTATTCAGAATAAGTATCCCAAGGAGCTTTGTGTTCCTCCTGAACCTTTTCCTCAGGATAGAAAGACACTTGCGTTTGTGAAGCATCATCCTGTGGAACCCGTCATTATGCGTCTTGGTATCTACCTGAGCATCAGGCTTCTTCTTTCTGCTCTCCTCTTAATTTTCTTACAGGAGGTCCTTAGTGCTCCGTGGAGGAAGGTAGGCAGAGACACAGAAAGATTAACTTAGCATACAGAAGACACCTTTCTCTCTATGGTGTGGGCACAAGTCCTTCAGAGGTCTGCCACTGTGAGAGCAAGAGGGGCAGACCAAAATATCTTACCCTCCCTGCAGCTTAGCCCCTTCCCTGCAGCAACCTTCTGCCCTGCCCAGCTGGTACATGACCTTGTGTTTTAGCATCATAGCTTGTCATTTGTGGTGTGGATGGGTTGTATGAGGCTTCCCTTCCTGACAGAAGATCTGACTCCAGATTGAAACTTAATATAAATACACATAACAGGAGAGTGTGTGGGTTTGTGATAATGTGGCTGCGTCTCTAAAAAAGTGAGGGATGCTGAGGCCAGACCACTAGGTCCTCAGCTAGGTTTCCAAAGACTCTTAATGCCACAGGCTACTGTCCACTTCTGAGCTGTAGCCACCAGAAAGAATGCTACCTGTTTCTTGCTGAGACCAGCTCCAGGCCCTCAGCAGACAAATCTCCTAACACCCACACCAACCCTCCACGACACCGTCTTATCCTTCTGCTTCCCCAGAGGAAAAGTTGTAGCTTGTGCAAGGCTGCAAGCTGAGTCTTAACTAGTCTTCATTAAAGTGAATCAGCATCAGACTTATTTAGATGAGGAAAGAAATCTAAACAGATTATCCCAGCGAGCTAATACATATACAAATGTTGCAGAATTTAAAAAAAAAAAGAACTTTATTAATTAATTAATAAAGAATAGAGCTGAATAAAAGTAAGAAAGTATTTTTGAGGTGGTTAATTCACTATTACAGAGAATCAAAACACAATTCAGCTATTTTTCTAGCCAAGTAAATAAATTGCAAACATTTTGTGTGAAAAAAATAAGTTATACAAAAGATTTTTTTCAGTGAATACTGGTTCATTCACTACTAAAGTTCTGTCACCAACTTCTTCCTGTACCGACTTTGTCACTCATCTATCTCCTCATCATCCACCATTTACCCGTCTATCATCTGTTGTCTATTTACTCGCCCATCATTTATCCATCCATCTCTATTCTCCATCCATCCACTATCTATCATTTATCCACCCATTATTTCTTATCCATCTGTTCACCCATCATTTATCCGTCCATCTCTATTATTTATCCATCTACTGCCCATCATTTATCCATTTGTCACTTAATATGTATCCATCTACCCACTCACCATTTATTCATCTAATTTCCATTATTCATCCATCCACCTTCATTGGTGGTTTTTAATTTAGTTTTTAAAAACTGCAGACATCACCACACATTCCTTCCAAGGTTCATGTTGACCTTTGGCTCATCTCAGAGTGCCTCTCTATGCCTTTTCTGGCCTCTCAATGCTCCCTTCACAGAAGCAAGCATTCTTCCTCTATTTCTCTATATGTATATAAAATTGAGTGATTATTAAACTTATATTGAGAAAGTTAGCAACTTGCATTGCACATAGTAAAAATTTCAAGGTACCAAATTTTAGAGTGGAAAACTTTATTTTTTTCTTTCTGATCTTTGTTTCCAGTGTCCTTTCTTCCAAATGTTCAATCCAAGTCATGGCGTCCAGAGCTTCCTCTTCATAAAGGCAGCCTCTTCCATGTCACCTGTTTGAATCAGGCTTTGGAGTTCTCTCGTAGGTTTTTCCTCATTAGCAGAGAAGGATTACAATTTGCCTAGTAGCTGTGTGGTCTGCCTCTGCCTCTGAGTTTATATAACTATTCATGACTTCCTCCCAAGCCCGTGTTGCCATGCGTGGTGCTGCAGTATGTCCTTGTATATCTGGCTTCATGCATATGTTGTCTAAGCATCTTAATTGCACAGGAAGAAGCTGGTGCCCACTCTAAGTAAACCGATCATTTACATATGTTCCTTCCTTCCTTTCCCTCCTCCAGCCATCCATTCATCCGTCTGTCTGTTTGGATGTCTACTCTTTTGTCCATGCAGTATTCATGAGCAATCTTACACATGCCTAATGCCATCTTGGCTCTGAGAACATTGCTCCTGAAACCCTCATAACCTTACAAGGCAATGTGACCCATCAAAAGTTGAATCCACAGACACTTTACAGGCTACACGAGGATAAAAGAAAAGGGCTTTTAGTCGCTAGCCTCAGAATCTTTGGCTTGAGTATTTTTTAAAACCACAAACATCTGATACATGTGATTGTATATTTGCAAACCAGGCAAATTAACAAAGAGATAAGCACAGAACTTTGCATGTGGTGCAGACCCCTTTGAGTCCCTGTCATGGTAGTGAGAGTGCAGCCCAACATCTACTTCCTTCTGCAGCTGAGCCTCTTCTGGCCTGGCCACCTCAGTCAGAAGATAAGAGCTATGCCCTTTCACATTTCGTTCCTTCTTTTAAAATGAGGAAAGCAGGAGTGTCAGTGGGTTGGAAAATAGTTCTCAATGTTTGGCTAAGAAAAATGAGAGCTGATTGTCTATGGCAAGGCTATTTCCAAACAAACACATGAGCGAATGATTCTGGCACATACAGATTCCTGTGCCATTTCATGGTCGGGACAAATGTTCATTGTGGCTGTCATGTTTCTTCTTGTTTTTTCTTTTGAGCAGTGAATCTGAACGCTTTTAAATTAAAAGACAAATATGACTACTTTTCTTTGGTTCTTTTTTTTTATCCTCTAACTAACTTAATCCTAACCACACATGAAGATTTTGAATTGCTGCAAAGCAGTTTAAAAATTGATTGACACTAGAGAGTGGAAGTATGATTCGTTCATTTAGTCAGTACCTGTGGTGTACCAGGCGCTAGAGCAGGCTGCTGAGTGGTAGCTGGTAGAGCAGGGAAGTGCAAACTGCTGTCTGTGCTCACTGAGATGGGGCCAATCACAGAAAACCAGTGTGAGGTGAGGGCACTCTAGGACAGGTGGATGGTGTAGGGTAGCAGTGGAACAGGCAGCTCACTGATGCTCAGAAAGGTGTGTTCTAGAGTACAGAATCCTCTCAGACACCTTCTCTCTGTCAGAGGCCTTCCACAGCGAAGCTCTGAATGTGAACTCCATCAGCTTCTAGGCTTCTGAGAGGCAGAGTGTGAGCAAGGACAATTGTGTGTGGGAGACCTTTGTAGTGTAAATGGCTGTTCTAGATCCAGGCCTCTGAGCTCAAATCCTGCTGCTGGTACTGACTTGCTTGTTGTGTTGCCTTGGACAGTTTTTATGGGCTTGTGTTACTGTATGTCAAACTCCAGGAAGGTAATGGCTTAAAACGCATAATCAAGCTGGGCATGGAAGCAAATGCCTGTAATCCCAGCACCTAGGAGTCTGATACAGGAGGATTCCAAGTTGAAGGGTTCATTTTCTCTGATCAAAAATTTTTAAAAAGGCCAAAAAAGAAATAAAAATTTTATTGGAAATCTTGGGAAGTCATGGTAGATACATGATACTGAGGTCCCCTCTTGGTGTTCTTAGTCTCATATAAGAATTTAAGTGTGGAGTCAAAAGGAAGCTCAAGGACAATTTATGTTCATCTTGAAGATCCCCACAGTGTGGGGTCCCTGCAAGCTCCTTGGCTAGCACAGGAGTGATCCATAGAGAGGCAAGAAGGGAACCCACCTGGTTCAGCACGACCCAGTCATCCAGGCTGCTTCAAACTTCTGGAGTCTGACCCTGAGCAGTTCACTTTTTTTTTTAAACATATTTAAACACAGTACAAAAAGTTGATTTCCTCGTGACAATTATCATAATAAAACTTAGGATATGGCTATGTGGAAACTCCTTTGTAAAAGTACATGTTTTTACAAATACCTATGATCTCTTTCATAAGGATGGGTTCTGTTGGCTGAGAAAGGATGTTCAGGAGTCTGAGGGAGTTGGGTGAAGCTTGGCCACACAGCGTAACAAACATTACCAGGTTATTTACACATCCATTTCCAGCCTTCTGGAAACAGGCATACACATTCCTTCTGTTAAAGAGAAAAGCCTGCGTGTTTAACATTCTGGTTTCTATATGGCTATCTATAAGCATATGGACCCCATGCTCTATACACATGGGAAGAGAATGGAGAAAAGAAAGGAAAAAAAAAGCTGGCATGGAGGTCAGTTATTTGACAGCAGGCAGTCACGTGGCAGGGAGCATTTGAGATTAGTAAGGAAGTTCACAGTGCCAGGGATAGTGAGCTTGGGTTCTGACAGCATCAGAAAGAGACAGGCCTTTCCAGCTCAAGCTCCAAACAGCAGGCCAACCATACTGAAGCTCTTGGCAGCTTCTAGGGACTACATTAGGGAAAAAGGCATCTCACAGTAAACCTTTCTTCTGAGAGTGGTCTCCAAATTAGGTCCTTGACCTGCTCAACTGGATTAGCTTTCCAGGGGGTTGACAAGGGCATATGCCCACCTAGAGGTGGATTCCAGTCTTCATTAGTGTCGGGTGCTCTTTTCCCACAGTGAGTGCACAAAGTCATGGGGCTTGGAGCAGGCTGGCGGCCTGGATTGGGCTCTTGACATCTTTGCTTCCTCTGGGGTTTGTTCATGTGAGTCCTCATGACTTCCCTGTGGGTAGAGACGACACCTTGGCCCACAGTAGCCCACTGGGGTGGGCTCTTTATGAAAGTGCTTTGTAGCACAGGTAGCATTAGGTGACATGTAACATCTTCTTATTTGCACCTTGTGACTGTGGATACAGTTTGCTTTTTTTATTTTGAGGCAGGCTTTGTCTCTCTGAGTTGCCTGGGCTGGTCTTGAGCTTATGATCCTCTTTTCTCATCCTCCCTTGTGGGTAAGCTTCTGGCATAGGTTCACCATCAGGCCTTGTTTTCTGTCCACCTTTTCTCTCTCTACCTATGTCCTGATTCTACTCATGGGAGACACTGTGCTTTCCCCTCTGGCTCGAAAAATCTAGCTAGTGGTTCCTTTTCTCTTTGTCTTTCTTTCTCTTCTGCTTTCCTCTCCTCTCTTGCCATCTCTTTGTCTTCCCTTTTCCCTCCCTCTCCTTAGAGAAATTTCAGAAGCATTTAGGCAGCATATAGTAGGGATTTGGGGCAGACCCTCTGGTATCTTTTTAAGTTTGGGGACCTGACAAGTCAGTGACAGGACTGTGGCTAGAGTTCCATAGTGACAGTGAGGGTAGAGTGTCATGGTCAGTGAGAGCTATTGGGTTTGGCCTGTGCCTGCTCCCAGCCCCAGGAAATCCTGAGTCAGCAAAGGTAGTGAGAACCGCACTGGCGTAAGCTTGGAGTGGGGCCTGCCATCCCATTCTGCTCTCATCCTACTGTGCATAGCACTGGGGGCTTGTGCTCCAGGGAGACCCAGGAATCCATTTGGTTTATTTCTACAATGATGGGTTTTGCTATCCTTGTACCCTACAGTTGCCTCATGACTTCCTAGATCACAAGCAAATAGGGAACAGTCTTTTTCTGGGGTCACTTCATTATGCCTACATGGAGGGTAATCCAAAGAGGAGGCCAGAGCCCAGAGCTGGGTCTTCTTAGATTCCTCAGGTTTCAGGAGGTCAAAGATACACTTGTGATTAGCATCAAAAGGAAGCTGATTTTCCTTATAAAATATCCGTGTTCCACCCTATTTATTGCCTGAATGTACTATGGAATCATCATTCTGGCCAAGCCTGGTAGAACAAATTTACAAACCAAACTATTTGGAGGCTAAGGCAGGGAGATTCCAAGTTCAAGGCCTGCCTTTACTCAAGATTAAGTTCAAGGCCATCCCTGGTAATTCAGTACGACCTTTTTTTCAAAATACAAAATATAAAAAGGGACTGGGGTTCTAACTTAGTGGGTGAGTGCTGTGGTGTGGCAGATAGTATCCCCAGCACTGAAAAAGAAAAAAAAAGTAGCTTTGGTCATTGGTGTGAGCCCCAGAAAACATCTGGCATCGCTTTGGACAGATGGCAGAACAGAGGTACATTGACCTTGGCCCTCCATCACCACTGCGCACTTGGTGCAGAGCCTGGCCTGCTCACCATCCTGGCTCCCAAAAGGCCCCCAAGGTCACAGCCTTTTTTTCCAAGCAGCTTTTCCAATATTGAGGAAGACACATAAATATCTCCCAGCTTCCTGATCCTGGTAATACCACAGAATTAGAAGAAAAGCCTCTAAGCCGGCAGGACTTAACAACCCCTGAGCACGGATATTCGCTGTCTAGAATGTTCCCAGAAAACCCCTGAGGGACACTTACTGTCAGGAAAGCACCTGGTGCCACCACCTCCTCCTTGGGAAGCACTTTGCTCTGTGACGGCAGCTCGATGCTTGCCTCTGCCTTATCCTTCCTTTCCCTCTGGTTGCCCTTGGTGTCCACTTTGTGGGACACACATTCAGGGGTTCTTTCGAGATAGGCTCCTGGGGACACTGCTGCCTTTCGACAGCAGCTCTGGGGTGCTGGTGCTGCTGTCCTTACAGTCTGTGAGTCCCGTCTCAGTTAAGAAAAGCTACCTCCAGCCCAGCACTGAGGAGAGACTCAGGGCGGAGCAGTGGCGAGAGCTGCCCCTCTGCCACTGGCGTCCTGGCATGTCTGCACTCCACATGGGCCCCACAGAGACCAGGGGCAGGCCCCTGGCTCCAGAGCCTGGCTCTGTCCTCTCCTATCCCACATGTACCAGTGACCCTGAAGGCAAAATCTTTCCCAGCTGGCTTCCTGTGACTTAGTAAGTTTCAGCAGGCCCGGGAGAAGCTAGAGAAAGAATATTTGCCTTAATAATGTGATAGACACACTGGTTGCTCTAGAATGTGTATCAATTAAAATTTCTTCTTGAGTTTGTATCCACACTTGGGCAGGTCTTTCTTTCTGGGACTTAGTTTGTTTGTTTTTGAGACAGGTTTTCTCTGGCCTTGAACTCACAGAGGTCTACCTTGCCTCTGCTGGGATTAAAGGTGTGAGCCACAAGAAAAGATCATCCTGAGTGAGGTAACCCAGAAGCAAACAGACAGACATGGTATATACTCACTTATAAGCAGATATTAACTGTTATAATATAGTATAACCATACTAAAATCTACAGACCTAAAGACACTAAACAACAAGGAGGACTTTAGGGAGGATGCTTAAATCTCACTCAGAATGGCAAACAAGGATAGCCACTAGAAGTGGTGAAAGAGGGAACAGGACAGGAGGCTACCACAGAAGTCCTCTGAAAGGATCCAACCCTACAGGGGATGGAAGCAGGTGCAGAGGCTCACAGCCAAACTTTGGGCAGAGCACAGAGTCTTATGGAAGAAGTGGGGGATAGAAGGACATGGAGGGGACAAAGAGACCAACAAAGCTAAAAAATCTGAGCCTAGGAGTTCCTGCAGAGACTGATGCACCAACCAAGGACCATGTATCGAGAGTACCCAGACTCCTGCTCAGATATAGCCCATATGCAACTCAGTCTCAATGTGGGTTTACTAGTAAGGGGAGCAGGGGCTATCTCTGACATGATCTTGGTTGCCTGCTCTTGGATCACTTCCCCCTGGCAGTGCAGCCTTGTCAGGCCATGGAGGAAGAGGATTCAGGTAGTCCTGATGAGACTTGATGGGATGGGATCATATGGCAGGGGAGGAGAACTCCCCCTTTCAGTGGACTGAGGGAGGGAAATGGGGGGGAGGGAGAGGTTGGGCCCTGGAGGAGTTGAGGGAGGAGCAACAGTCAGGATGTGGAATGAATAAATTGTTAAACAAAACAAAACATTCTTACAGAATACTGCAGAAAAGTATAAAATAGGTTTCAGATTCCTCTGAATTTGCTGTCATCTTCTATTTGAATTTGGTTCTAGCTGTATTGATGCACAGACACTGTTACACTCAGGAACTGCTGGCCACGTACATTCTCTCACTGTTTTTAAAAAAGACCAAGGTTTTATGTATGATATTAAACTTTTATCAAAAGTACACTTTGCAAGGACCAATATATCAGGGCACAGTGCTCTTTCATGACACTATTTCTCCAACCATGTATGGATATAACCTAGAAAACCCCTGCTCGGATATAGTCCATGGTAGCTCAGTATCCAAATCGGTACCCTAATAAGGGGAACAGGGACTATTTCTGACATGAACTCAATGGCTGGCTCTTCTATTCCTGCCCTCTCACACCCCCCTTCCCTCCTCAGGGAGAAGCAGCCTTGCTAGGCCACAGAAGAGGACATTGCAGCCAGTCCTGAAGACACCTGATAAGCTAGGGTCAGATGGAAGGGGAGGAGGTCCTCCCCTATCAGTGGACTTAGAAAGGGGCAGGGAGGAAATGAGGGAGGGATGGGGTGATTGGGAGGGAATGAGGGAAGGGGATACAGCTGGGATACAAAGTACTTCTGGGATACAAAGTACATAACCTGTGATTAATATAAAAATAAATTTAAAAAATTTTTAAAAGTACACTTTGGGTAGCTACTACACTTTAATCAAGGTTTTAGCCAGGAGTACTCTTTTTCAAAATGCATGCATGGCAAGAGTGTTTACCACAGGCTGAGTTGTAGTTCAATTGGTGGAGTACTTGCTGAACATGTATAAAGGCCTAGGTTCCCTTGCCAGTACTGCATAACCCAGGAGTGTTGTGTGCCTGTAATCCCAGCACTGGAAGACAGAGGCAGGAGGATCAAAAGAGAGAACTCAAGGCTGGGCTGCATGAGAACTTGTCTCAAAACAACAACAACAAAACAAACAAACAAACAAAATAAAAATGGGTGTGAGATCAGTACCACACGTCTGTAGGTTCCTAATACAAAAGCAGGCACAGGAAATAGGTGTGTCTCAGGTCTCCATGTTGGAACCCTAATTAGGTCTGCATATACACCAGGGTTTTCCTCATTTACAGATTTATTTTCTAGATCTCTGCATAATGGAGAGAAAATCAACTCATTCTTTAGAAGCACCTACATTTTTTCAAAGCACCTCAGAAGATAGCCATTCCATCTTATCTTATGAAAAGATAGGCAATGAAAATGAGTCTCTCTCCTCAATCTCACTCCCCATCTGTTGTCGGTGCTAGCTCTTGTCAACTGCCTTGTCTATTATCTAGGATGGTGCTCTCTCTCTTTCTCTTTAAAAGCTGTTCTAACAGGCCTCTTTTCATGACCATTATTCTGTAATTAACATTGTTGAATAGTTTGTATATGTTTTAAGTTCTATAATAAACAAACCCGAGATTTGGTTTTGGGGATGGAATCCAAGGCCTTGTCCACACTGGAAAATGTTCTCCTACTGAGCTACCACCTGCTGCCTGAAGATGGTCTCTGACAGATGTTTTGGTTGGTGCATAGGGTTGATGCTTCTATGTCAATTTTGGCAAAGGTTCTCTCCCTCTCAAAGGATGACACGTTTTTTTTCAAAGTTCTCATTTTTTTTGTTTTATTTATTTATTTTTATTTTTATATCAATCAGAGGTTAGGTACAGGATGACACTTTTTAGGGATCCTGGTACTTGTAGCTTCCTGCCTTCTGAATATGTTATAGCAGGTCTTTCCCAGCCACCCACAGGAAAGTGATAGTCACAAAAACAGTGGCCTGGCACAAAAGCCCAGTCCAATAAGCCCTTGGACCAGTGAGGCATATGGTTCTGTGAGAGCAGTTTGTTCAGTGGCAGGGTAGGCTTCTCCTTGCTGGGTCTGTAGGAATCTCTCGATAGTACTCTTGTAGAGAAGGTGTGTGGGCAGGGCCCAGTTTAAGTGCCTAGCTGTAGACACCCACAAAGACTGAACCTGGGTCACTCTCCCTCCAGGCTGTTATGTGTGGGCTGAAAGGTTCCCCCAGGCCAGCTACACGGATTCATGCACCACCCAGGATAACAATGTACAGCTCTTACTTTTCACTGGTTACCATGTTATCATCAAGCACATAGCCTGTGACTGTGGTCTTCTGATGTGCTAGATACCATTCTGTATCTTCTATAGGAACTTTCATCCTCAGAACAACCCTGGGAGTTGTTCTGGGTATTGTCACAATTAACCTATTGTGAAGTTGGGAACAGTGCGTGTATTAGCTGCTTTGTCATCACTGTGACCAAAGCTAGACGTACATGACCTAAAGGTTGTTTATTTTGGCTTACGGTTGCAGGGGCTTCAGTACATCGTGGTTAGGAGGGAATAGCAGTGTAACTTAGATGAGAAGCAGTAAGAAGGACTGTTGGCATTGGCTGGCTTTCTACTTCCCCCCTCTGTTCCACCAGGCTCCCAGGAATTTCAGGGCGGTGCACTCCCATTGAGGGTGGACCTGTCTCTTGGTTGCATTTATGTGTTTACCTGGGGAGACATGAACAAATGTCTGTTCACCCCAGACAGGGACAAAGAAATCATTCCTCCCATCTTGATGAACTAGTGAATTTATTGGGGTTACTTATAAGGGACATGGATGACTCAAAGGCAACTGACCTTTTTTAGAGATCTTGGTACCTGCAGCCTCCTGCCTTCTGAATATGTTGTATCAGCTCTTTCCAGCCACCCACAGGAAAGCAATAGTCACAAAAACCCCACCCTGGCATGGGTGGTGGCTCACAGGAGTCATAACCCCGGTGGTTCCTCAGAGCTCCCTGGCAGCTCAGCTGGTCAGACGGTCTACGTGCTTACATAACTTTGGGTCAGGGCCTGCAGATCTGGTGCCATCCATTCTGTGTCTGCTTCCTGAGTCTTCTAAACACAGGACTCTCTCAGCTAATTGCCTCCAGAAAAGTCCTCACTAACATACCCAAAGGTGTGCCTTACCAGTCTTCTAGAAAATTCTGAATCTATCCATCGTAGTGTCTCTCAGAGAATTGATTTGCTCAGGGCCTTGGAGCCAGGAAGAAGGGAAGCTGAAGTTGGATCCCAACCACTCATGCTCCTGTCTCTACAGCTAAGCTTTCTTTAAGGAGTACCTTACAGTCTCTTCCCTTCCTTACAAGAGAGCCTCAGTACTTCATCTTTTAGCTGGTTTCTTTGTCTTTATCAGAAGACTTTGAATTAGACAGACCTGGCTTGTAACTGCTTCCTAGATGGAGGCTCCAAGTCTTGTTTTCACAGGTGAGGCAAAAAGTACCTGCCCTTCAAATTGACAGGAAAATTGATCGATATTGTTGATAATATCCCTCACTCGTCCTCATTCTTCTCTGTTCCAGGCGCTGCCCCTTTCTTTGTACACATTCTTCAAATTCTAGTCAGCTTCAATCACATGGCAAGAGGAAGCCCATCCCCTGGGTGGTGGGGTAACACCATCATCACCACAGCTTAGCAGCTTCCAGCATGGGCATTGCATAGTCAGAGCATAGCTATTGTAAGCCATTGTGCCAGCCCTGATGATTGATTCCCCATCTCCATCTGATATTATGGGATAGGGGATCACTGGAGGTCACATGCTGTTGATGCCTCCTGGCCCTCACACTTACCTCTGTGGTATATGGCTAGGACCCCAAGCATTGTTGGTAGGAGCCATCATGACACTGATTTTTGTTACCAATCATGTTTTAACATAGCTCTTGTCAGTCAGGAGCCATGTTCTTTCTGCTTGCAGTTGCATATACATTATGGTATAAAGGGCAGCTGTTTTGAGGGGGCAGTGGCCTTTAGTGCTCGAATACTGGATGTGACATTTGTGATACTCCTCACATTGACAGTAGATATCTTTTTCATTGCACAGATGATATCTTATGTCTCCAGTCCTAATTAGTCCTTTATGGCTACAAAATTACATGCTTTTATATGCCTGTGATTATCTCAATAGGATTAACAGTGCTTTTTCTGTAAAGATAATTGAGATCACACATGGCAGCATGTTTTTATGACTGCAGCATCATCCCTAGCCAGCCCTCCATGAAATCTTATTGTTTTCCAGTAGCTACTTTCCCTCTCATTCTGAGAGGGAGTGTTTGGTGACACAAGAGACAGAAGTTGTTGGTGAATATGCAAACTGTGGTAACCCATGCTTTCTCTCCCTTCCCCTCTTACCCATCTGCAGGTACCTGGGGATTTGAGCCAAACATCTGAAGACCAGAGTTTGTCAGATTTTGAAATGTAAGTAATGCAAGTGTTCTTGAGGGTCCTTAGAGAGTGAACCCTGTTGCCAGCTCATGTCCTGAAGTCTACAGGGGAAGGCAGAGAGGCCCATGAGATCACACAGGGTCCATTTGGTTGTAGATCTGGGGATGTTTTCTGAGATCCAGGCCATCTAATGTGCCTTATTCTCCCTTGGGTATTTAAAATTCATTTTGGTTTTGAATTGGAATTTAAAGTTGGGAAGGTATCACATAGAGTTTTGACATGTCACTCCTGCAAGGCTATGGTCAGCTGAGCAGGATGGATGGTCCTTTTGCACAAGGCTCACACTCTAATCTTCAGCTTGCTGCAGCCACCTGTTCCTGCACTGCTGGGGATGTCCACCTGTAACAGTCTATACTGCTGGGGATGTCCACCTGTAACAGTCTATACTGCTGGGGATGTCCACCTGTAACAGTCTATACTGCTGGGGATGTCCACCTGTAACAGTCTAGACTGCTGGGGATGTCCACCCAGAACAGTCTAGACTGCTGGGGATGTCCACCCAGAACAGTCT
>CM053757.1:10501938-10524452 GCA_028658305.1 Pachyuromys duprasi | reverse complement strand
TGTGCAGATGGGACCCAGGATAGCTCGGTGTAGGACTGAAGACCCTAGTGAGGGAAGCAGGGACTGTTTCAGTCTTGAACTTGATGGCTGACTCTTTCATCCTCCCCTATACAAGCCGGGGAGTGACAGACTGGCTAGATCCCAGTGGAGGACATTGCAGCCAGCCCTGAAGAGACAGGATGAGCTGGGGTAGGATGGAAGGGGAGGAGGTCCTCCCCTGTTGGTGGACTTGGAGGGGGCGGGGAGGAGATGAGGGAGGGTTGGGGCGGGTGGGAGGGAATGAGGGAGGGGGCTATGCCTGGGATGCAGAGTACCTAACCTGTGATTGATATAAAAATAAATAAATTACATTTAAAAGAAAAAGAAAAAAGAGTGTGCCTCATAGACACACTCACGGGCCAGTCCCATGGAAACAGTTCCACAGTTGATATTCCTCCTTCAAGTGTATCAAGTTGACAACTGAAGCAAAGTATGACTGTGCTATACACAGTGTTTTGGATAAATCAGAAGAGGGTATTTGTACCTGGCATCTGAGTTTTTCTAATTTGTTGTTTTCCATTGCCCTCCCCCCTCCTCCACAGCCCAGGTAGCTGTCACTTTCAAAACCACAGGTATTGCTCCCCTGAGCTATTGTGTGAAAATGGAGATCAGGGTCAGAAACCAGGGTAGTGGAGAGACAGGAGGTTCCACGGGGTGCTCCAGAAACTGGGTGTTACTGTGTATGACCTCCCATGGCTCCCTATCACTGTTCCTTTGTCAGATGTGGTAACTGGGCTTCAGCTGCATCGGAGGCCAGGGTCACTTCAGGTTTGATCTTGAACCCAAGATCAAACTTTATTTCAGAGACTATACTGCATATGTAAATTTAGATGTATATGCATATCCTTTTATGTATTATATAAAGGATGTGTATGTATGTATACACACACACACATATCCTTTAAACCAAGGTCCTTAGATATAGTCTTCTGAAGTCAACTGATAAGTATTAAATATGTCCTTATCTCCCCATTAGATGTATGACTGTCATATAAGTGTCCTTGTTTGAAATACCTTTTATTGGATAAAATAGTTTCTTGGCCTGTTTTGCTTTTTTCTGTAAGTAAAAATGGCCTCTCTCATCTCTATTCTGGTCAGATCCAATCGAGCACTGATCAATGTCTGGATCCCTTCTGTGTTTCTCCGAGGCAAAGCAGCCAATGCATTCCATGTGTATCAGGTAAGTGTCTGGAGTTTCATACACATGTCACATTTGGAAAGCCATAATGCTTTGCATGTTGGCACCATTTGTGTATGTACAAGAGCTTCCCTGGTGGAGTGGTGTATGGCCTTTGATCAGGAGGGTGGGAGGATGGACGTGGAGTTTCTCGTTGTGGCCTTGTGTTACTGTTGCTCTGTGACTGTGCTAGCTGTCTGTGGCTTGATGGCTCTTTCCCAGCAGCACCACACACTCAACCTGTCTGCAGGGCTTCAGCTAAGACCTGTGCCACATCTCATAGTGCATCTTGGATCTCAGGTCTATGGCTGAATCTTGGGGTTAGGTGAAGGATTTTGGTTTTCACGACTGGCTCACTTTGGCTTCTGTAACCATTGCTGGTACCTAGATTGGCATTGATCTAATCCAACCATTTGTCTGAGAATGAAAGATGAGCCATGATGCCCTAAATGAAAACCAGACTGCTATTGTTTCAAGACAGGATCTTGGCAAGTGTGTGCCGCCATGCCCAGTTAGGTTACCCTTGAAAAGAAAGAGCCATAGTATCTTGATAAGCCAAGACTGCAGATGTCCCCACTCAGTCCTCAGAGCTGTCTAAGCACTGTTCTCATGAGTGCCTCAGGGTCCAGCTCTGCAGGGCCTGTGTGTTCTGCAGATGGTTTGCAACCAGAGTTGTGGGGATTTTGATGTTTAAGTTTCTAGTTCTCTATATAACATTTGTATTAGTCTTTGTCTTATAGTGCTTCTGGTTGGTGTTTGGAAACATTTCAGGAAAGTTTGTATAGTATTCCCCGTGTCACTGATAATGAATAGAAGTGACTTATTTAAATAATAGTACCACTGGAAATTACTCATAAGATTTTTTAAGTGCATGTTATTTAGATTTGAGATCATTTCTAGAGAAGCATATAGGAAAGAGTGATAAAAAGAAGAGAAAGATATACCAGAGTCTAATAAAATGTAAACTCAATGGTTTTAAAAGGAAAATGTGGAAACTATTCTGAGATCCAACATGCTCCTCTCTGGTGATTTGAGTTTCCTAAGGGCTTCCTGGCAGCCATTGTGATATGGAAATGCAGTTCGTTATTTTGAGTAATTTCATAGCTAACAAGAAAAGATGTTAATTCCTCACAGGGAGCTAAAAAAGAAACCTCTACATGGGGCTTCACCAGTGAGGAAGGCTGAAACAGACAATCATCCATTACATCCTGTGGCAATTTATTGTCTACTTTCGAAGGATCCCCTTTGCAGGTGGCTGAAGGCATAACTGCAAATGACCCCATGCCTGTGAGAAGCCCTGTGCAGCTTTCTCAGTAGAATTGTGCTCTCTTCCACCACAGCCACTAGCCAGACATGGCTTGTTTAGATTGAGATTATTGAAAGCCAAATAAATTGAGCGCTTCTGCTCCTTGGTCACACTAGTCGTGTTTCAGGTGCTTTCTAGCTGTGCCCATGGTGGCCATGTTCTGTCTTTATCAGGACAGAAGCTTCAGTAGAGCCATGCAGCTTGAGGACTGTGTCTCTTGGGGTGTGGAGGGGTGGAGCAGGGTCTCATGTGTGCTGGGAGTTTAGAAGATAGCAACTGGATGGCAGAGCTTTGGGGGAGAGCCCCTCCCACATAGTGCTTCTGTGAGACCCACAGATTGAGAACCACTGTTCTGCTGTTTCTAGTGTGCAGTGTCTAACTATCTGATAGTACAATAGGACATTGCTATCTACAGGGTGCTGTGCCACAGTCATAACTATTTTGGAATACATGTGGCCTGTGAGCTGCAGGTTGGACATGCCCGTCTAGTCTCTGGGGGACAGCTTTATGCCCTCTTGTCTCCAAATTACATAACACAAGAGGCTGGTGATTGACACCTTTGGCCAACAACAGGTGTTGGTTGTTTTCACTGTGTTTATTTTTACATTTGCCTCTCAGTTATGACACAGTTCTATTTTCCCAAGTACCATGATGAGGGATAGTTTCTTTAAAAATAAATTTTAAGTAAATAGGATATGAGTCAGCCTAAAGATTAATACTAAATTCACAGTGGTAAAAAGAACATAAAGTCAAGGGGCTACCAGGTGGGAATACTGGCATAAGGCATGAATAAGCTAAATTAGTAATATA
Source organism: Pachyuromys duprasi (assembly GCA_028658305.1). Taxonomy (NCBI): domain Eukaryota; kingdom Metazoa; phylum Chordata; class Mammalia; order Rodentia; family Muridae; genus Pachyuromys; species Pachyuromys duprasi. Next base: position 10,521,120 of record CM053757.1, on the reverse strand, counting down.
AATAATAGATACTAGCCACAGGTCCCTGTCCCCATGCTGTTTTGCATGCTGTGGGAACTAGCTCCTTCATGGCTCATAGCAGCTTTGTGAGGTGAAACACTCCTGTCCTGTCTCATGATGGGGAAACAAAGACACAGAGAAGCACATCTTTAGTGACATGGCTTTTTAGCTCCAACTGCCACCTTGATAGACTTTTAGAGATTCAGTCTTACTATTACTACTTTCCTGGTGCCATGACAAAGTACCCTTGAAAAACAAAAGCAGTTTAAGGTAGAAAGTATTTGTTTTGACTCACAGTTTCAGAGGAATGTAGTCTTACAAGGCAGGGAAGACATGGTGGCAAGAGAAGAGGGTGGCTGGTCACAGTGTGGCTGCAGTCAGGTGGCAGAGAAGTATTGCTGTACTTTAGAACTTCAAGGCCTCAATGACCTACATTCCCTATCAAGACTCTACCTCCTAAAGGCTCTACAGCCTTCCCAAACAGTGCCACCTCCTAAAGATCCCACAGCCTTCCCAAATACTGCCACCTCCTAAAGGTCCCACAGCCTTCCCAAACAGTAGAACCAACTGGGGACTGTGTGTCCAAATGTGTGAGCCTGTGAGGACAGTTCACATTCAAATCACACTAACTGTAAGTAGAATCAACTCTTCAGAGATTCCCAGAAAAACAGCTGGGAACAGCTGCCTTATTCCAAAGGGAGAGGCCCAGCCTGGCTCTGACTTGCTGTAAAGAGAGCCACCTGCATCCCTGAGATGACGGGCAGACATCTGGGCCTCTGCAGTATGCACTCTGCACATATACATGCATGCACACTCATGTCCTTTATTCCAGTCTGCTAGGCTCAAAAGCCAGATGTTAGCATTTGCCTCAGGAAGTCTCGGAAGCAGTTTGCTGTCTTCCGGTGACCATTCCTCTCCTAGCAGGACTTCAGAGTTGCTCCCTCAGGACATATTGTTGGTGGATGTCAGGTCCCCAAAGTCTGCCTGGTAGGATGGCTCAGAGACTGTGTTCTCCAATGCCAAAGACTCGAAGACAGTTTACTTACATTGCATAGATACCAACTGTCAGCCCCTGTGCTTGTGCAAATACGAAACAGGACCTGCCGGTCCCCAGGAGTGCGTTAACAACTACTGCTCCTTTGCCTGCAGGGTGCCTAAAGTGAGAAGTAGCATTTTGGCAATGTTTAGAACAAAAATAACACTGCCTTCTATTGTCTTTCCAGTTTAACACATTTCATCCGGGGGGTTTCTTATACTTTGGGGCTGACTGATGTCTAGCTGCCAACAGGCAGCAGCCAGAGACAAAACAGTGACACAGGATAAGTCAGAGGGGAAACAAACCCACAGCAAGCCACCTCTGCGCACAGTGCTTTCTTGTCCTCCCTCCCTCTCTTTTTTAGTACACAGTCATGTTTGTAGTTTGATTTTCCATCACTTTTACCCATGTTTGCTATTGGTCAATACATTTCTAGCTTATGCCTCTGCAGATGTTTAATTTGAGTCTCCAGATAACCCAGCTTCCAAAAAAGTTGAAGATCTGTGATATTGGCCAACTGGAAATGTTTAGAGAGTAATCTTGGACCTTAAAACAATCCATCATTTCCTCCCCCACCTTGGCAAATGTTACAGCTACTAAATTGACATGAAATAGCACTTTAGCACATATTCTCTAGGCCCTTGAGTCTTTCATTTAAAAGTACCTTTTCTCTAAGTACACCTGGCATCTGTTGTCTATGTGAGATTAATTTCAGCCTTTGAATCCACTCACCAGAAGTGTGACCCAATTAGGTTTTCTTTGTAGAATGTTGCTTTGTTTCAGGGAGGCCTTCTTCTTCTAAAATAGCCCTCTTTCCTAGAGGCCACAGGGTGTTGTCACTGAGAAAAAAAGGTTGAACCTTAGGAAGACTCACTCAGTATTTGAGTAACCCTCCTACTGTCCCAGTCCTGCCAAAGAAATGTATGTAGCCAGAGTGGTTGAAGGTTTATCAGGGTGAGCATGGATATGTGGAAGATGCTGGAAAATTTTTTTCTCACTATCAATAATAGATCACACACACTCAGTAGGCTATATGGGTCCCTAGGTGGTTTTGAGGGAGCAGTGTTTTTAGCTTTTCTTTCATCCTCTTTCCTGAGGTAGTGTACTTATGTGCCTCAAGTCTGTTTTATCTCCAGCTCCATCTTTATGTGGCTCTGCAGAGAGAGGCCATCCACTAAGTAGGAAAGATAGCCTAGCTGCATTCAGAAATGGCAGTTGCAGTGCAGAAGTAAGGGCTGAAAGGAGCCTCAGCTTTAGAACATGACATTTCACTTTTGGAGAAAGGCACCAGCCAGTTCCAAGGCCAAAGCTACTGCCTCTCACTTGTACCTGGTTCCACATGCTGCATCTGTTGTGAACGTGGTGGCCTAGAGATCATCCTGCGGTTTTCTCATGTGGTGACTGTGAGTTCTCCAGCTAGTTCTGGCTAACGTGTACAGGCCATGAGAGATTCCTGTGTTGCCTTCTTTTCTAAAACATTCCCTCTCACAGCACCAAGTGTCTGAGGATTGCAGCCTGTAGCCCCCTGCTGCTCCTAGGGCACTCAAGCCTCCTGGGAAGTGTCTGGGCTTCAGATGTCACTGTTATTTTCTGTTCCTGGTTTTGTCTTTAAAAAAATAGGGGTGATTTTTTTTTCTTTGTAAAATTTATTTTGTCCCCAAGCTGATGACCAAGGATGTGCATATGACATGCTTGTGCTTAACATGCAGAACCAGCAGTGAGCCAGGCTTGAGACGGAGCTTTTCCTCATGACCCTACATGTTAGTGAGGGTGACAGGAAGCGGCACTACTCTGCAGGAGGAGAGAGGGTCTCAATGACAGAAGATGCCCGCGTTGCACCATGAAGTTGGGGGCATGGCCACATGTATCAACATGTAACGGTTGAGTACATGTGATTTGTGTGGACATGACCCTTTACAGTCCTCACTTAACCAAATGACTTTGGTCATTTCTCATATTGAAAAACACTGACTGGCATCCAGTCTGTCAAACCTTTTGTATGATCTGCCCAGAGGACTACAAGGAATAAAGCTCCCTTATTTTTGATAGACACCTAGGGTCTAGAAGGTATGGTGGGCACACAGGACCTACATTTGGGCAGCTCCAGGTCAAGGGCAGTGTCTGTGGGAGGCCCCAAGGATTCCAGGAGGCTTTGTAGGAAGTGAGAGCTGATGTTGTACCTGAATGCACACTGTCATTTCATGAATTTTTCGACTCACAAACTGGACACTGCTGTCCTCAGGCCCATGTGTCAGATGAAGTGATGGCGAGTCATGGCTTGAGGAACTTGCATTGGGTCAGTATCAAGGTCTGATCTTGTTGCTCTCCTGGAACTCTCTACCCACACATCCATCTCATAGGCAAATGTCATGGATTTGTTTTGGTGAAGCAATCTCATGAACACAGTCCTCTAAAGGCTCTGTCCCTTGTTTCATTTACCCACTACACACTGTCCTTGCTACCCAGACTATATCTGCACCCTCACACAGCTTTTCCTCGCTGTAGAGCTACAGGCACAGATGTCAGGGCGGTGACCTGACAGATAGGGCATGGGGTTAACCCAGTGGCTTGTCCTGGGATCCACTGCTGCCCTATTCTTTCTTCTGTGCCCATGGTTGAGTGGCCACAGTTGTATTATCATTTGCCAAGTATATGATTTGGATTGAAAGCAGGGCTTTCACTTGGGCAAGGTGCGAGTGTATAATTGTTGAGTAATAGGTATTAGGGACTATCTTCAGGAAAGTAAAAGACATAGCCAGCCACTGTTGGGGATGTGCTGGTCGGAGTGAGCAGCCCGGACTTGTCTTTGTCACAACCACAGTGGGGTGATTACTAAGATAGCAGAGGGTGAGGAGAAGCAGTGACAGGTTGCAGGCAGCATGACTGTTGAGGAGAGAGAAGCGGAGATGCAGAGAGGCGCAGGTCCCCTGAGGAATGAGGGAGGTGAGGGAAATGGAGTTGTAGTCATTAGCTTCTCTCACTGTGGCCAAATACCTGGCAGAGTCAGCTTAAGGGAGGAAGGATTTATCTGGAAGGTTTGGATGCTAGTTTATATCACAGATGGGAAGGCATGGCAGTGAAGGCAGTTGGAACCTCTTAATGTATAGTGGAGGGAGCCAGCAGTAGCTAGTCATACAGATGTAGCAGACACGGAGCCTAGGGCTAGGACTAGCAGGTAGGCCAGGTTGGAACCTTCAGAGTCTCACTCCTAGTGACTTACCCACTCCAGCTATGCCTGTTGCCCCAAAAGGTTCCATATCCTTCTGTGGTGGTTTAAATAGGTATGGCCCCCATACACATGTGTTTGAATGCTTGGCCCATAGGAAGTGATGTTATTAGGAGGTGTGACCTTGTTGAAGTAGGTGTGGCCTTGTTGGAGGAAGTGTGTTACTGTAGGGATGGGCTTTGAGGTCTTCTATGCTTAAACAATGCCTCGTGTGGCAGTCTCCTGCTTCCTGCAGATCAACACGGAGAACTCTCAGCCCCTTCTCCAGCACCATGTCTGTCTGGATGCTGCCATGCTTCCTGCCTTGATGATTATGGACTAAACCCCTGGAACTGTAAACCAGCCCCAATTAAATGTTTTCCTTTATAAGAGTTGCCATGGTCATGGTGTCTCCTCACAGTAATGAAACCCTGAGACACCTCCCAAACAGCACTGCTGAGTATTCAAATACCACCTGTGGTACGTATTTTATGCCCCACCCCAAACCTAACAGGATCCCAGCTGCAGTGTGGCAGCCAGAGCTGCTGTCTCCATGGTCCCCTAAATGTTTAAGCACATAGTCCAGGAATCATTTTCCATCCACTGGGGTGTGTCAATCCCAGCTGAAAAGAAGCCTCTTTAAGGTGACTTCCCTGAAAGCTAACTTAGTCAAGACAGGGATGTAGTCTGTAGTTGTGTTCAGCATGCTTTAGTTTCAGATCTAGATGCAACACTGTGGCATATGCTGGAATCACAGGAGAAGCGTGCTCTGGCCCTTCTCTCCCACTTTCTGCTAATACAGAGCACAACAGTTATTACAGCCTCTCTGAGGGGAGTTAATGCATCCACAAAGGCCTTCTGGCAGGAAGGGTGACATAGGGTGCTGTGCAGGGTGAGTTCTAGCCTCTATGGCCGACAGACCTTCCCTCTTGGTTGGGTTACCCCAGCAAATGCTGCTGCTTAGGTTCCTCATCAGGAGCCCAGGTTCCACCGTGAGCTACCGTGAGCCACTCCTTTCCAGGGAGACAGGTTTGGCATAGTCCTGGTTCCCTACACTTGCTTGAGGGCCAGGGGCAAGGAAGAAACAGAGGTCTTCAGGCCTGGAGAGCAGAGGTAACTTTCTCCTGGTTCGTTCAACCCCTTCTCCCCCGTCTTCTAGTCTTGTCTCTTTTCCCTGTTGCCTGTTGTTTTGCTATCCAGGTCTTCCCTCCTTAGCTGGCTCTGCCTCTTTTGTTATCTCCCCTTCCAGCACCGTGGCCTCCTTCCGTCTTTCCTTTCTGCTCTCTCACACCCTTGGTCCTTGGCACAAAGAGGGAACTCATAACTCTTGGAGTACCCTGGGCAGAGGCTGGCAGGCCAGGTAGTATGGTGGCTTCTTAGTATGTCTCCCTCTCCCAGTGACTTCAGCTTTCTCTGCAGTGCTCTTAGAAGGGGTAGAAGTTAGGCAAAGCTTGCAGGCCCTTATTCTCCTGGCAGCCTAAACTGCATATGAACACCGCAGCACAAAGCCTGCCTGCTTGCTTCACATTCATAGATAGCTGTGTGGTGGGAAAATGTTTTCTTTTGTGATTACCTAGTTGCTCCTGATATTATTGGCCTGTGACTTTTTGAGGGACTACTCGTCCTTGTACAGATTTTAATCAGTGCTTGTTTAGTGGGTGACACCGTCATTTTAAGACAGAAGTACCTTTGGTGTTACTTTGGACCAAGGCTGTAAACGTGTGGTACTTCCCTAGACTGACCCAGTGAGGAAAGCAAACAAGTCTCAAGCCAAGATAAACGTCAGATGGTGTTTGTCAGTTGCGGGGATTTTGTTGTTAATAGAAAGTTGTTTTGAGGGTAGGGTGGGAAGTGGAAGGAGATGTTCTGTTTGATTGTGGTCTTGGGGTATAGGGTTATGACACCCACATAGCTTCTGTCCTCCATGTTGCTGGAGCTTCCTCCTCTGCTTGCTGTCATTTTTCTTCCCAAGACTTGGGACCACCTTGCAGTAAGCTCAGAAGTGCCTCTTGCCCAAGAGCCATGCTATAGAAACCTGCCTAAGCTTGTCTGATGTCTCCCTTACTGGACTGGAGTTCAGGTTGTGGGGTATTGCTGACAGGCAGAGAGAGAGGCTAGGGACAGATGCTGCTCATAGTGCTATGCCTGCAGGGCAGTACCCTAGCCAAGCATCATCATCACACTCCCTGCTTCCACAGCCTGGGAGTTGGGACTGACAGAAAGCAGCATGGGCGCCCTTTGCTTCATTGTTCTTGTGCTTGCTCCCTGCTGGAGACTTGGGAATAGGAAACCCTGTCAAATGGATACAGTTAGCCTAGTGGAGAAAGAGCCAGGCGGCAGGTTAAGTTTTACGGGCTTAGTTTCATCAAGACTCCTATTCTCTGTGGAGCTGCTGAGAATTCTCAGTTGGCACAAGGCACAGCCAGACTGCAGTAGATCTTGATGGGCAGCTGCAGCCCCATGACCCCTCACCTTAGCTGCCCTCGTGGAAGAGGTCCCCCTGTTTCATGGTTCGCACTGACTTAGTATAGGCATGGTACTTTCAGGACACATGTCTATGGGAGAAGGGGAAGCTCTTTCTGGGTTCTCCATAACTGGTAGAACCAGGACTAGAAACTAAAGGCTTGCTCCCACACCAGGGTGCTAAGAGCAGCAGGCATGGCATCCACAGCCTCTCAGCTTATGCTGAGGTGGCCCAGCTACAGTGGACACAGTCGTAAGTTTAGGTTTCTGGCCTGGTATTTCTATGCCTGTAGATGCAGGCATGGGTAACTCACTTAGATGGCAGTGTCCAGGGTCAGCTGTGTGCCAGCTGCTTCCCACTGACTCCAGGGTCCAGCACAGGCTAGCTTGTTACACATTTGCTAGACTGGTGGGTGGATGAAGTGTTATCACAAGGGCCTAGGTCTCTAGTAAAGCCCTATCCTAAGTTATAGTTCTGCCATTCTTGCACCGCCCCCGTCAGCATTCTACCTTTAGGCTTTTTATCAAATTCTTCAACTCCCTGCCACCCATCTGTTCTCTCTGATGCCCACTCTTTCCATTGATTCTTGATTCTTTGTTGAGTGCTTGTAACAGACCCTGCCCTGACTAGAGTGGCTTTCTTGTCCTGGGTGTTTCCCTATCAAGTGTTAACAGAGTGGTTTAGTTTCCATGGAGCCGAGCCATGGGGGAGGCCCACATATCAGCTGCCATCCCCAGACTTTCCCATGAGTCTTTGCATACTCAAGGCCTCAGACTCAGCACCTTAGGTTGGTGGGCCTAAGAGCTCAGGCTAAGAAGGTTCTTAGAACTGTCAGAAAATAAAGTTAGGGAAATGCCTTCTGTTCTGTGGGCATGTCCTGGGTCCTGGGGAAATAGCAGTAAACATCCAAAATGTGGGAGTCACAGTGTTGTCTCCCTTCTGCATGCGTTGAGAGGGCCCAGTGAGTACAGCTGCTGCAAGCATGTACCTCTAAGACTCCTACAAATAGATGTAGTTGCTGTTTGGGTCACTCTGCAACCACAGGGTTGTCTGTGTAGACACACCATGGCATAGAGGGCTTAGAACTTTCCTTTCTGGGAGCTGGGGAGATGCTCCATTGGTGATGAGAATGTTGGTAATGGGAGTATTGAAGGCCTGAGTTCCATCCTCAGAACCCATATGAAAATGTTGATATGTAATGTGTACGGTAGTCCCAGTGCTGGGGAGGAGGAGACAGGTAGGTCGCTGAGACTCGTGGATCAACCAGCCTAAGAACCAGGGTTTCCCTGGCTTCAGCCCAGATAAAACTTGCATTAGGATTCAAGTACTTACCTGTCTCTTTCCTTGCCAGAAAGGCTAACTTGAGCTGAACCTGACGTTTCTGGAACAGGTGTCACCATGCTGCAGCTTCTCATCTGCTGGTGCCACTGCTGATCCTAAAGTTGCAGGAGGCACTGTGTAGGAGCTGTCATGAGGCAGCCTGCATCTGCTCAGATGTCAGCTCCCGGGGCTTATGTTTATGTGATGAATGCTTCCCTGAGGCTTGCGGCACAGGGGTAATGATTATTTTATTTCTGGGCTTGAAGAAATAGACATGTGGTGAATAAATGCCTTCTGGATTGAGGTCTTTGGACCTTGAATTGTGCCAGCCTCAGGAGGAATTCACATCACGTTAATCTCTGAACTACCACATTATACCAGGAGGGCTGGGAGCTTTGAGGTTTTGTTTTCTGGAGCTGGGCATCAAGAAGTCTTGGTTTCCTGATGAGGCAGAGAAGGTGGAGCTGTTGCTCTAAGCTTTGTATCTCTGTCTCACCCTCTCTCATATACAGAAAAACATTTCAAGCCTAACCTTGAGAGGTTATCTCCTTGTGCCGCCAGCAGCCTCCTCCCAGGAGACTGAGTTCCCAGCTCTGTGCCAGGCTTCCCAGCAGTGTGCGACTGTCAGACTGCTCCACTGTCTGCACCTAGAAGAGACAGCCTGACTTGGCAGCCGTATGGAAACTGTTTTCCAGGGGCAGAGAGACAAGGCTGTGGAAAATGTGTCCTGTGCTGACTGGGGTCCCAAACAGTACAGTGGTTTCAGTCCAGGACTGACAGAGGAGATGGGCACAAGGAATCTCAGCTCTGGGATCTGAATCCTGCTGACCCAGCTGACAGGGGTCATGTGCAGAGCAGGGAGCCCATGAAAGGTGTGGCAAGAACCAGGCTTGGAATACCTCAAATAAGAAGACCACAAAGGGAAAGCAGACGTGTGTCTTAGCAAAAGGAATTCACCTGGTAGAAAGTTTCAGTGACAGAGCTGTGTCACCTCTTTACTACTCACTTTTTCACTAATCTGTTTATGAAGAAAGGATAGGGGAAGTGTGAATAAGGCCAGTGCTGTTTGTTAACCCTTTCATAAGTACAAGTCCTGTTCTTCAGCACCATTTCACAAGAGCAAGTATTTTTGTATGTGAGAAAGTTGATTAGGTGTATGCCCAGGGTCCCACAGCAGTGAGCAGCAGAGCTGAGCTGACAATCTGGGTGAATCTACCTTCTAATTCCATGCTTTCTAAGAGAAAAACCCTGCCCCCCCTCTCTCTGTGTAGGGGGATGTTCATGTGTGTACGGATGTGTACACATGTCATGTTCATGTGACAGTAAGACAATCTTTAGGTGTTGCCTCTAGGTGCCTTCCACTATTTTTTGTGTTTGAGGCAGGGTCTGTCATTGGCCTGGAGCATCACCAAGATAGCCAGCAAACTTGGATATGCCAGTCTCTGCTTCCCATCTCATCTTGCCTGAATTACAGATACACACTACCACACCTGGCTTTTTGTGTAGGTTATGGGGATCTATACTCAGGTTCTTATACTTAGAAGGTGAGCACTTTATCAGCTGGACCATCTTCTTGGCCTGCCACTTCTATGATAATGATGATGGTGATGGTGATGGCATTGATGATTTATGATGGTTGATAATGGTAATGATGGTTGGTGATGGTGATAATGCTTGATGGGATGATGATTATTGACAATGGTGATCATAGTTGATGATGGCAAGTGATTGATGATGGTGATGGTTGATGATAATTGTGGTTGATGGTGATGATGTTTGATGATGATGGTTAATGGTGATAGATGATAATGATGGTAATAGTGATAATTGATAATGATTGATGATAGTAATGTTTGATAATGATAATGGTGGTTGATGGTTCATGATGGTTGATAATGGATGATCACTGTGATGATGGCTGATAATGGTGATAGTTGATGATGGTGGTTGAGGTCTGATGATGGTTAGTTGATGATGATGGTGCTGGTGATAATGATGATGATTGATGATAATTTATGGTGATGATGGTGATGGTGATAGTTGATGATGGTGATGATTAATGATGTTGTTGATTGATGATGATTGTTGGTGATAATGATAACAATGGCAGTAGCCACAGCTGTAGTGTTTTCTAAGTGCTTCCTATGTGCCAAATAACATAGCCAGTCATCTCTGTACATCATTTACTTGAACTATGAGAATATTGACAAAAAGTCCTTTGTTTGTCTTTATTATTTCTTATGTGATATGATGTGAGTGAGAAGATACATGCTAGGACACATATGTGGAAGCCAGAGGACAGCCGTATAGAATCTGTCCTTTACTACCATGGGTCCTAGGGATCTATTCAGGTTGTCGGGTTTGAGGAACACGTTTAAGCACTGGATCATCTTGCCACCTCTGAAAGGAAAATTCTAATCACAGCTTCAGCAATAGAAGGACACCACACATCCAGACTCTGTTAAAGAAAATTATATGAAAAGTTTGGGAAACTTCACTGGTAAAGAAAATTCTGTGTACAACCCAGCTGGGTCTGACAAAGCCTGGGACACTAACAATCTCATTTAGTTTGCAGGCTTCCTTTGGAATCTTAGCCCTTATTCTCTTTTTGCCTCTCTTCTGGTTCTTCTTCTTGGAGTTTGCATTCTCAAACATTTCTAGGTTTAAAAATCTGTCACCTCCACCTGAAGACACCTTCTAACTACCTGCTTTGCTTTCTACCATGCATTTTTGCTTCATGTCACCTTCTGACACCTGTTTAATTTGCTTATGTGATTAAATAATGTTCATTGTCTCTGACTGTGCTGTAAGCACTGATTTTTTTCTAGGACCTTGATAAGTTCATATCACTAAATATTTATGAACTGAATAAATAGGCAGACATGCATAGATGAAACATGAGTTGTGTATGTCCAAATTATAGCTTTGATGCATGATGGGAAAGATTCTGTTTTGAAAACACATTGTTTTTCTCAGCAGCCAAGAGCCACATCTGCTCCCATGTTGTGATAGGGCTTTCCTTTTTCCTCATTTCCTTCAGATGTCAAGGGCAGAGTGTGGGATTATTCTGGGAGCACTGAGCTGTGAGACCTCCCAGGATCACTTTTCCTACTCTGTTTTGCACAAGACTTTGTTTTTTTTGTTATAGTTGTTCCTCTTGCTCTATTTAAGTGCATATTTAAAAAAAAAAAAGAAAGCAGCTATTTAATTGAATAGAAAGGTTTTATCTCTTGAATTTATTTAATTGAATAGAAAGGTGATGACAATGATTACAATGTTCTGACTTGGGAAGCAGGGAACTTCCCAGGCATCTAGAATCTTAGTAAACAGTCTTCTATGATGGGCCAAGAGACTTTGCATATTATGATTAATAATATCTAAATATCTTAATTGGCATTATGAGGCAGGAATTATTTAATAACCTAGGGGCTGAATTAAAGTTGAATGTATAGAGAAACTTGTAGATTACAGCAAGAAGGGTTTGGGAAATGATTTAACTTAATCATGAGACAGACTTTGCACTTGGGAGAAGGTCCCACTTTTGGGCCCTGTTACAATGTCTCCTCCTCTCTTTGTTCTTGATCATATACTTGCTAAGGGTTATACTTCAGCAAGGAGAAAGGTAGGCTTAAGTTCTTGTTACTAAAGAGTTAAATTTAGTGAAGGGAAAAGTGTATCAAACCACATAATAAGGCAAAATAGCAGCTGTGACAAGCATGTACACAAAAGACTAGATGTTTAAGTTGTTCATTCATCCAGTGGGGCACCACACAGCAATAGATTGAAGATCTATGTTTATGGGCAGCAGTGTGGGTGAGTCTTCTGAATAGTGCTGACAGAAGAAAGTCAGAGATAAAGAGCAAACAAACCTAAATCCCACCCAGGTGTTCTTCTGCATCTAAACCCCAGCTTCTCAAACTGTAGGTCATGGCCCCATATGGTGGGGATCGCAGAGTTGAGTTTAGGGATCATGAGAAATTTGACAACAGGAAAGCACTTATGACTGAAAATTAATTGAGAATCAAGCATGCAGTGAGTTCAGTTTGTTTCTGGCAGCATTGCCTGATACATGCACAACTTCACCTGTCTCGGCTTTGAATACACAGCATGCATGTTTGTACTATGTGACTCTGGAACTCTGCACAGATTTGACACTGTTGTTGTATGTTATGAAGAATAGTGCTTTCAGAGTACATGGAAGGTTTTCTGCACTCATAGAAGCATAAGGGCTTCATCCAGAAAGACTTTTAATAACTCTGGCCCACAGTCCTTGGGAACTAGAATGTTTAATTTCAAAGATTGCTGTTTGAGTTGCTGATATGAGTTTCATGAAGAACTCTCATGAATTTTGGTTTGGGATTAGAAATTTCTAGCAATTTCTGAAGTAGGTTCTGGACCTACGTCTGCCATTCTGTCTGGCATATCTTTGCCCAGTCTTGTCAGTGTTGATAATTATGATATATAAATGTTGTTCAATTCTTAAAAATTGTTGAAGATGTTCTAGGTCCCGCTCTGTTGAACATTCAGCTAAGATTTCATGCTTTATGTGAATTCAGACAGCACATCCATCTCATTAGCATTGCAAGTTTGATTTTATCTTTTAAAAATGAAAAAAATGTTTATTTATACCAAAGAATAAATATTCTAAAATAGGTTTTAAATTATTTCTTGCCTATAAATGTTTAATTTGTAAGCCTGTGTTATGTACCTCCATGTTTTGGGACAGGTAGAAAATTCTCAGGCAAATAAGTTCTGCAAATAGAGAGCTTGGGAAGCCCGTCCTGCCGAAGCTGCCGGAAGTGCTGCTGCACTTTTGTGCAGGTAGTGCAGTGGGCTGATGGGGCTCAGGGAAGGGGACAAGCCTTCACAACCAACCTTTGGCACTAGCTAGAGACTTAGTTCAGTTTTTTAGTTGTTTCTCATTTTAATACTTCTGCTGTTGCGACAAGACACCCTCAGATCCTCCCAGCTTACAATGATTTTGTCACACCTCTCTTTCCTACTCTGACTCTAGCCCCATGTGTGCCATGTGATCTCTCTGCCAGCATTTTAGAGCTAAGAGGAAGTCCTCAACTAGGGCATGCTGCTGTGGTGAAGGGAGAAGAGCAATGCTCCAGCATTGGAAGCCTGTTCTGCGGGGTGCCAAAGTGTCTTCCTGGGCATCCCTCCTCAGGACTCATCAGATAGTGATAATGAGCCAGGAGCCCTAATCCTCGCATGAGAGCATTCTCCAGGAGGGAATCTGTGCCACCCATGAGATCTGTACTAATATAATCTATCTCAGCAAGCAATGCTCACTCTAGAGAGATCACAGAAAATGGATTAGTGTTATGTAGCCATTGCACAGTGCTGTAGACCTCACATACTAGCTTGCAAAGTTATTTATTTCAGATGCCAAAAAGGGAAAAATTCAGCTGGAGAATTTATAGTCTACTCCCATTTTTTTTCAAACATTAAAAAGATGCATATAGTAGTATAGGAAATGAAATGGAAAAATTGAGCTGCCTGCATAGCCCAGGCAGGAGGAGAATCGGTTTGACTTCTCAGGGTGACCAACTGTCACCACACAGGACTTCAGACTACCTGACTCATGCAGATTGATTTCTCATTTTAATAACAACCTGGGTTTAAATGTCAAAACCTCCTTCTTTTAAATGTAGAAGCTAAACAGGCTTTTTAAAAAGTGGTATGATTTTTAAGTTTGCAATGTATAGGAGCCAAAATATTTTCTCTAATTGGTGAGTTTTTGTATGGGGATTCCCTCCTCTACCTTTTATTTATATATACTCAACTTTTTTTTTTTTGCTTTATCCTCAAACTAATTACTTTTTTTTACAAAAATTAATAAAGAAAATGAGATAATAAGCAGCTCGGAAACGGTAGCTTATGTCTGTATTCCCAGTACTGAGGTTGTCACTAACACAGGATTGCCATGGGTTTGAGGCCAGTCTGAACTACATAAGTCTCAGGCCATCAGGGACTAAAGAGTAAGGTGTTGTCTCAAAATCAATTAACTAATTCAACAACTTTAATTATTTATTTAATGAAAGGCAAGAATACATTTGCTGCAAGAGTTGCCCTTCACTATGGGAATCTCTGGTCAGTTGTTCAAGGTGGTTAATTAAGCAGAAAATGTGACATTGTAAAACATTGGCCATACTTGTGCTCCATAATGAGGGGAAGTTCAAGGAAAGGCAGGACCAATCACAGTGAGGGAAGGTGTCAGGCAGCTCTGCTCTAGCTTCTTCGGACACACAGCTGCATGTGTCCTCCTGGGAGGGACCTCATGGCTAGGAAGGCCCCGGAAGAAGCCAGTTAATTCTACCATCTGAGGGCAAGTCCCACAGCAGTGGCTCAGGAAAATCAGGACATGTGACATGTCAGCTCCAGTCCAGTCATCAGCCACAGTATGGCTCTTGCAGCACTTCTCCTGGCCAAGTGGACCTTCTGCCTGTCAAGACACAGGCATGCTTATGAGAGAGTAGGCCTAAGATTTTTTTGTCTTTGTCCCACAAGTCTAATGTTGTTCCTCCTCAGCCATCATGAAAATGTGATTCCTCAACAGTTGTAGCATTGCTACTACACCAAACAAGTAATCAAAAAAGGTTTTGAGCTGCAAATAAGTTTAATAGAAAATGAAATTAGTCCGTTCAAAAGAAATCAACAGAGATAATTTGGACATTTGAAAGTCTTGAATTAGTCTTAATCAGCCCCTAACAGTGCCTGTTCCCAGTCTGGCAACAGACAGTTTCTAAAAAAGAAGAAAAGAAAGGGGACACGTTAAAGCCATAAAAACTAGTATGTGCTTGTCATAGAGGGATTGGAAAGTTAGAGAGACGGAAACAACTCATTTCCTTACAAAGACATAATTGCATTGAGTACCCCCTGTAGTTCCCTGCATTTTCCTTCTTAGATGATCTCCCTCATTTGTGAAAATTTTGCAGCCTTTCTTCCTAACATAGAAATTGCCTCATCACTCTGTACTTCATGGCTAGGTCACTGTTTCAAGTGTGTAGAATGCATAGAAGTGGAGTGGAACTCCTCTCTTGTTCATTTTTTTCAGTATCCTTCCTCCTCCTTCCTTCCTTTCTGATAGATTTGTGGTTGGGGGACTGGGCTACTGTGTGATATTTTAGAAAGTACAAAGAGTTCTGGAGAAGAAAGACATGAACACCAACCCTGTCACAATGGGCAGTTTATTCATTTACCTTTAAAATCATTGCACATATTTATCCCTGTGTGTGCAGGGTGTACCATGTGTGCATATGGAGGTGAGATGAGTGTGGCTCAGTTCTCTCCTTCCACTTGGCAGCAAATGCCTTTCCATATCAAGCTCGTGCTTTAGTTTGTTCATTTGCAGAATTAGAGCAGTGCTCCTTATCGTATATGGTCATCATGTAGAATAATAACCGTGAGCCTTGTGTAGGGATGCTTGCCTAGGCCATCACTCAGGACACTGAGGCAGGAAATCTCTAAGTTCAGAGCCACCATGGGCTGTATAGCAGTTCCAGGCCAGCGAGCTACATGATAATGGTAGTAGTGACTATGTGGCTTTGGCCTCTGGAAAGCACATTCGTTGGCATGTACTCAGCTGTCAGGGACTCAGAGACTAAGCAGCAGTGGCCCTGGAATTAGACACACCTAATTTGGAATCATTAACTTCTGAGTTCACATCTCAGCTTTGTCCCAAGACAGTAATATGCTTTCTGGTAAATTAATATCTCTGAGCCATAGTTTGTTTCTGTAGAATGGGGATCGGCCACAAAGTTTATTGAACAAAATAATGTCACATGGAATTCACTTACCCATCTACCTCTCTGTGTTCTGTTGTTCTGTACTTATTGCAGCTAGCTAATACTGTTGTAACCACTGTTATCTATCCCTGTGTGTGTGCGCGCGCATGTGCAAGTATGTTTTTATATGTGAACATGTGTGTGGAGGCTTGACATTGAGTGTCTTTCTCTCTTGCTCTCTACCTTCTATTTAAGCTTCTTCCCAAACCCTGAGCTCACTTGTTTAGCTAGATTGGTTAGTTGGTGAGCCCTGGGGATCCAGCTGTCTGTCAGTGCTAGACAGACACGCATCACCACAGCCCTGTTGTATATGAGCACTGTAGAGCAGAGCTCAGGTCCTCTGCTGGTGCAGCAGGCACTTTACTGATATCCAGCCTCACTCTGCTGATTTTTATCAGTCCTGCAGAGGAGCTGTGCAGAAGCTATTGAAAGAACTGAGGGGTGCCTCACTGCCAGAGAGCAGTGGTAGTGATTTTAGAAGGTCCTGGGGAAGCAGGCCATGCACTGTCTGTAGTGCTGAATTGGGACCACTCAGAAGTGAGGCAGAGGATGCAGTGTCAGAAGAGGACAGGGTTAGGACTGATGGGAGGAGTAGGAGGGACAGCCAGAACCAGGACATGGGTGTCAAGGCTTTGTGGCCAAGAGCAGCACCCAGCTCCCCATGCCCTGGAGCCTGTGAGAAAGACAGTGGTCGGTTATTAGATTGTGGTTTCCTTTGGGGCTGAAACTTTTATTGTTTAATGTTGAAGCTATTGGTCCACAGGTGGGAATGATGATCCCAGCTCTGTAGTATAATGAAAAAAAATGTAACTTTGATGGAACCCTTAAAAAAGTGAAATACTCATTCTTCCTTAAAAAAAAAAAAGAAAGAAAGAAAGAGCCCAACTTTTTGTAAAAAACGTCTAGAAAGGAGGTCTGTCCATATTATATAAAGGGTATTTTCTCCCCTAAACTGAGCCAAGTGAAGAAATGGCCATCCCAAACCTCTGCTTCCTTGGGGTTAAGAACTACTGTCCTCAATGTCTTGCTGTTGCAGAAGCCCTGGGCAGCAAGGCCAGACAATGCTGGTGGCGTGAGGCTAGCTCATGGGCTTCTCTCTGGAAGGGCCTTCCTTCATCTATTCATCCCATTTTTCCACTGAGCCCTAAGCCTGCTAAACAGTTGTATGGAAGCCCTTTGAGCCTGGCTTATGCTAATGAGGCTAGGCAGGCAAGACACCTGCTCTCCAGAAAAGTGTATATGTCAGTGCCAAGGCCAAATAAGCAAGTGACTGTCTGGCATAGTGAAGATATTCAGCACTCATTGCTGGAGTGGCATAAAATGGGGCATGGGGGTCAGAGCATTGTGGGAAGGACTGTTTTTAGTGGGATGGTCAGGGAAGGCCTTTCTTCACTGGTTAGGGGAAGAATAAATCAGAACTGAGTGGGTGAGTCTTCACCACTGGTCAGGTCTCAGGCAGTGTTAGAGCAGTTTGCATTCACATCTTCTAAGCTTTGCATATGTCTTCTGAGCATCTGAGGAGCTGATGATGTTTGGGTGTAGTTGCCATCATCATAAACACCCACGGTGAGTGGGAGCACACACCAGACCTGTAACAATGCCCATCTCAGCCCTTAACTCAGTCTCAGGTGAGGGTGGTCAAGATATACCTGCAGAGGTTGCTTAGGTAGCTGGAAGGGTCACCAGAAAGGAACGGTGGGCAGGGCCTCGTTTTAGAGGAACCATCAGCACATGGGAACAGCAGCAGCATTGCATTCACAGCCATTAGCCTTGGATAGGCCAGCAGTCACCCCATCTTTTATGTGAAGTCCACATCTATGACCAGCCACAGTCTGATTCCTCACTTGACAATGACGGGATCCTGGATGGTTTAATGGGGGTCCCATGGGGTGGGGGTGGGCTGAGAGATGAAGGGAAGGCTCTCAGCTCACACAGCTAAGAAAACCATGGAAACCCACAGAATGGCAGGAGGTATGGGGTCTGGTCTGGGACTTGGTTGGGAAGCAGGGCTGCCTGTCACCATTCCTGGGTTTTTCTCCTCATGTTTTTCATGGGATCTGCATTTTCCTCGAGGAGGAAGGCCCTGGGCAAAAAGTTAGTGCTCTCCAGTACTTTTGACTGTGTGTTACCTGGGTGAAGATCAGCAATGGAGTCCTTGTGTATGCACTGGGTTATCTGGGACATGTTGTGTGAGCCCCTGGGAGCAGGTGAGGTGGAATGGGTAAGCTGTTCCTAAGTGCAAGGGACATTGTGTTAGTCAGCTTTTCCTCACTGTAACAGAATAACTGGAGATAGATAGTTACAAAGGAAAAGTTGTTTGGACTCATGGTTTTGGAGGTTTCACTACATGGTCAGTTGGAATAAAAGAGAGGAAAGAAGGGTCTAGGCCCATCTTCCTTTTGTGGGCATACCTGGGTGAACTTAAATGTCCCTGTCGCCCCACATCTTCAGAGCTCTACCACCTCACAGTAGGGACCAAGCCTTTAACATGTGGGGCTTGGGAGGCATTCCAGATCTGAGCTACAGCACGTGAACCCACTGTAGGAAGCGGTTTCTCCCCGCTTCTACTAGATCGACAGTGCAGAGTTCTGCTCCTAGGATAGACAACTCGTTGGACTGTTAGAAGGTACAGAGCTCTGCTCTCAGGATAACCAGTTAGTCGTAGCTCCTCCCTTGGTTAGCTGCAGCTCTGAGAACTTTTAAAAAGAGAACGAAAAAGCGGCTAGAGGGATGGCACAAGGGTTAAGAACACTGGCCGCTGTTGCAGAGGCCTCAGGTTCAGTTTCCATCACCCATCTCCTGGATGCCTCAATCTTCTGACCTCCACAGGGACCAGGCATGCATGTGGTGCACACTCACACACTCACACACACAGGTAAGCACCAGATATGCATGTAGTGCACACACAGATGTAGGAAAAACACACAATATAAAATAGACAAATCTGTTTTTAAAAGTAAAAGCAGAAAGAAACGTCTGGAGAAGGCCACTGGAACCTACCTAAATGAGTCTCCTGCTTCAGGTTTAATGCCCATTAATTGGAGTTTCACATCCTGTAGAAAGTCTTCAGTAGGAAAAATGGTCAGAGCAAATGCCCCTTCGGCTTCCAATTTCATGAAAACACTTCTTTTTTTTTTCTTTTTTTAAGATTTATTTATTTTATGTATATGAGTAGTCTGTTTTCATGCACACCAGAAGAGGGGCTCAGATCCCAGTATAGATGGTTGTGAGCCACCATGTGGTTGCTGGGAACTGAACTCAGGACCTCTGGAAGAGCAGCCAGTACTCTTAACTACTGAGCCATCTCTCCAGCCCCCATGCAAACAGTCTAATCCCCAGAGCTGATAGGGAAACTGAACAGTGG
>CM053757.1:10472473-10492217 GCA_028658305.1 Pachyuromys duprasi | reverse complement strand
GACCCTAGTGAGGGAAACAGGGACTGTTTCAGTCATGAACTTGATGGCTGACTCTTTGACCCTCCCCCATACAAGCCAGGGAGTGACAGACTGGCTAGATCCCAGGGGAGGACATTGCAGCCAGCCCTGAGGAGACAGGATAAGCTGGGGTTGGATGGAAGGGGAGGAGGTCCTCCCCTGTTGGTGGACTTGGAGGGGGCGGGGAGAACGGAGATGAGGGAGAGAGTGGGAGGGTAGGAGGGAATGAGGGAGGGGGCTATGCCTGGGATTCAAAGTACCTAACCTGTGATTGAGATAAAAATAAATTAAAAAAAAAGTTCTGCAGGGTCTATAGAGCTGTCTCAATCATAACAGTGTTTGCCATACAAGTGTGAAGACCCAAGTTCAGCTTCTCAGCATCTACACAGAAAGGTGACATGCACCTATAATCCCAGTACTAGGGAGACAGCTCAATGGCCTAGCTTATTGGCTAGCTCCTGGTCAGTAAGTGACCCTATATCAAAAATCTAGGTAGACTCAAAGTTATGCTCTGATGCCCACATGCACATGCCTATGTGTGCACACATACCTACACACACACACAACAGAATCATTGGGAATCTGGGTTGATCATACTTGCTGACTGCTGTTCTGGTCTAATATTTTTTCCCTAGTTTCAATCACTGCTGTCACGATACTCATTCACATGCTTGAAGAGACCAGACTTTCTCAGAGAAGTTTCTTTTACTGTGGCTACTTTTGTCATGAAGGTGGGATGGCCTCTGTTGAAACATGCTACTATTTAGTCAGATGCAAAAGGCCAGGAGAGACAGAAGAAGGCAGACCCAAGTCTGGACTGGGCATGCAGCTGCTCAGTCAGCTGTCCCAGCAGTTGGCCATCCACACTCCTGTTAGTAAGGGGAAACCTTTCCCCTACCTTGTCTGCACTTTGGGCTGTTGGGGGATCTTGAAACCCACTGTGCCCACAGCCATTACCCGGTCTTCTATCCTGACCTGCTTTAGCTCATCTGGAGCAACAGCTGGGCACTAAAGGGTCACTGGCATCATGGATGGGTCCATTTAGATTCAGGTGGAGGGAGACGTATATATAATCACAGCCAGTCATGTGACAGTTCAGGACCCTTCGAGGACCTGAGAGCAACTGGGGACGATGTCAGCAGGGGCCCTCTCTAAGGCTGGGTGGCAACATGGGCTCTGGGCTTGGGCAGGGACTCAGTTACTGATTCTGTCACTGTTCAGTGAGTGGGTGGGAACTGAGAATCATATGCCCTTCTAAACATTTACTTGGCACTGAGGCAAGGCAAATACCTTTCACCTTGGAGAAATTATTCCTTCAAATGCTCATTAAAAACACGTAGTAAGACGGTAGTGCTGCTGAGTGGGGTCTGTTCCCTGCTGAACTTGCCCTGAGAGGGAAGTGTGAAAGTGGAACTGGTGGCCTTTCTTGAGGCTAAAGAACACACTCCTGTACTGGGTGTGTCCCAGATTATGGGATGTTATGCTATGTGCCGGGAGATTAAGATTCTCAATCTTCATTCAGAAAGGCAAACAGGATAGACATTGAAGAAGGTGAAAACAAAGAACAAGACAGGAGCCTACCACAGAAGGCCTCTGAAAGACTCTTCTCAGCAGGGTATTAAAGTGGATACTGAGACACATAGCCAAACTTTGGGCAGAGTGCAGGGAATCTTATGAAAGAAGGGAGAGGTAGAAAGACCTGGAGGGGACAGGAGCTCCACAAGGAGAACAACAGAACCAAAAAATCTGGGCACAGGGGTCTTTTCTGAGACTGATACTACAACCAAGGAACATTTATGGAGATAACCTAGAACCCTGCACAGATGTAGCCCATGGCATCTCAGTCTCCAAATGGGCACCCTAGTAAGGGGAGCGAGGGCTGTCTTTGACATGAACTCAGTGGTGGGCTCTTTGATCACCTCCCCCTGGGGGGGGGAGCAGCCTTACTAGGCCACAGAGGAGGACAATGCAGAGGAGGATGAGACTTGGTAGGCTAGGGTCAGATGAAAAGGGAGGAGGACCTCCCCTATCAGTGGACTGAGGAGGGGCGTAGGAGGAGATGAGGGAGGGAGGGAATAAGGGGAGGGGGCTACAGCTGGGATACAAAGTGAATAAATTGTAATTTTAAAAAGTAAAAGAAAAAAAAAGATGAGTGAAATAGAGGGCTCTATCATCTAGGTGCAGGCAGACTTGCAGGAACAATGTCACTAGTTACTCCATCCCAGCATGCTGTGTCTGGGCAGTGAGGAAGGGAGCTGGATCCTACAGGCGGCAAGTGCCGAAGAGTCAGTGGACCTTCTGGTGACCGTTCCTTAGAGGAGCAAGCAGGAGAGGCCAGCCTAGGCTGCAGAGTGCAACCTTGTCTCAGAAAAGTACAACAAAAGACAAAGCTTTCTTAATCATCACAAGCAGTGAAAGGTCTGTAAGAGACAGTCGAGACATCACTAGAATAGTCTTTCAGCTGTCAGCTCCAGGGTAGAATCCATCAACCTGCCCATTCAGGCTCCTGGAGGCACCTGCACTCCTCGGCATGTGTCCCCACCCCCCACAGCTAGTGTCTCTTCTCTGGCCATTCTCAGGTGGGTGTATCTGCCACCAAAGAAGGGAGACGGTCTCCTCTTTGCTGGGTAGCTGTGGGATTCCCCTTTCAGCAGGTCCTTCATTCAGCTTGCCATTTCATGCCAAGCCATCTACTCACAGGCGTGAGCACGCGGGCCCCTTCTGCCTGCTTCGCACTTCCTCTTCTGACCTGTGGCAAACATGTTGCTCTTCTCTCTGTAGTCGGGGAAACAGAAGCACAGGTAAAGTGACTTGACCAAGGCCATCTTGCTTAGCAGAGTCAAGGCTGAGGTCTGGCCCAGCATACAGTCTTCAGTCTTTGTGTGCAAAGGCTCGGCATGTCACTGAAGCCTGGAGGGTGGGTGAGCCAGTGAGTCAGCCCCGGCCAGCTGGTGACCTTCCTGCTGAGTATGTGAGCCTTGGTGCTGTGGACCCAGGGAACCAGGAAATCAGCTAGGATCACTCCTCTTTCCTGCTGAGCCTTTCACAAGCTTCTAGCACCCCATTCCGTCTTGGGGGCCCTCTGTGGCACTGGCACGCCTTCCTCACAGTCCATCCTCAGGCCTGTGTAAACCTTCCTGGATATCAGAAGCACGTGGGAGACAAGTCACAGGTTAGCTCGTTCTGTTATGCAGGCATTCATGCTGCAGACCCTGCGAGTTAAGAACGGCAATAGGAGAGAGGAATGGGAATGGGCGAGGTGGAGTGGGTACTGGGAGAGAAAGGAAGGAAGCCAGGGGAAGATTCTTCGGTTTTCCTAGATGTCTTGTCTTGGGCAAGTTACTTGACCTCTCTGTGCCTATTATCTGCAATAACCAGAGATATAGCACATATAGTGTTGTTTTTGTGAAGCTCAAAGGTGGTGACATTTTTTAAGTGCTTAGGAATGTCTGGTAGTGTTCAATGTCTGGTTCCTGTTTGTTTGTTTGTTTGTTTGTTTGTTTGTTTGTTTTTAAAGAAGTGTGAAGTGGGGTAGGAGGTGGAGCACTCATGCATTATTTCTTTTGCTAATGACGCTGAGACCCTGGGCCTGCACACTGCAGGAGCTTGGCACCGGTGGCCCCGCTAGCACCCTTGAACCCTGGTATCCCATGCAAGCCTGCTGTACACAGCTGTGGCTTTCTATTAGTTTTCTCGTTGTGCACTCCCTGTGGGCCCTAGATGGGATGTATATAGGCCAGGAAGCTGGAGCTCAGGGGCACGTGGGGGGCAGAGATAGGAGTGGGGCTCCCTCTTCACAGTCTCTGCACCAGTCCCTCTCTTCACCCAACACTGGGGCTGTGACGCTCAGGTGTCTGTGTGGAGCTGAGGTACCTGGGTGCTCCCACTGTGCACACAATCCAGAGGTGACAGAGAGGGCACCTGCATAGAGAGATGCGGTGGTGAGACCCCAACATCTAAAGAAATTGGGGAGTAAAAGGAACCATGTCCAGACAAAGCTAGAAACAGCCCTGCTCATTTTCCTGACATGCAGGCCTGGTGCTTCCTGTACTAAGCAAGGGCAGGGAGGAGCTGGGTTTCTCTTGAATCAGTAAATGGCACTGAAGGGAGTTTCCAGTCATTTTACCAGGAAAGATATCTCAGGACAGTGACAGACATGAGCTCAGTCTTGAAGTGGAGGAAATGGGGCTTCTTGGGGAGAGACTTTTCAATATCAAATCTGACACAGATTTATAAACAGATATAACACAGTCATTTACAAAGAACTAGAAATGTGGGTGTCACCCATCCCATGCCTGCTGCCTGTGGCACAGAGAGAGGTTGAAGTCAAGGCTGCTCTGGCTGTCACATATTCTGGCCTGTGATACCTCCAGAGGAAGCCTTGTCTGATCTCCTGAGTTTCTTTCCTATGCTCCACACCAGCCGCCCGATGTACGGTTCTCTGTCTTGTGGCACCATGGAGAGCAAAGGCTGGCTTTTGTGGTCAGAGCAAGCACAGAGCATAAATGAACAAGCCCATGAAAAGCCCTCAACTCAAGCAGCAGAGGTCGGTGTGTGGTGGTTTTGTTCATCAGCTTCCATTCTCTGGTTTCTTTCATTTGATTGACAGATGCTGGCTTAGATGCGCAGATAGTATTCGTTGGAAGAGATGGTTGATTCCCCTGTGTACTATCTGATCTGCCCACTGTCCTCCAGACATTGGAAAACTAATGTTGGTAGAATGTCCAGGGTCTTCAGCAGGTATAGTCCCAGCATTCTTGAGGCTGAATCTGGAGGATGCTGAGTTTGAGGTCAGCCTTAGCTACATAGCAAGTTCCAGGCTAGCCGGGTTTATATGAAGCGACCCTGTCTCACAAAACCAAAACCAGTTATGTTTGATGACAAAGAGGAGCTGTGTGACATTTGGGGACAGCCTTCTCAATTAGCCAGCCACAACTGGCTGTCTCCCCACTTCAGCCCTGTCTGTCTGAGCTGGAGAGCCCTGTTTTTATGCCAAGCCTGCTGCTTTCCTAATTGACACTTGACTCTCTGCCGGGCATTTGGTCTTGTCCACAATGTCTCTAAGCCGTTAGATTGCTTGTATATCATTATTTAATCTCCCCTCCTGCTCGAAAGGCCTTCAGAATGTACTTAACCTGTGTTCCATCTGCTAGTGTTGCATGTGTTTTTGGACAGCTGATTAAAATGGCACCAGAGAAGGGTCCTTCTAAGCTCTTACTGTCTTCTTGAGTAATTGAGAATAATTGCCTCCCTCCCCTCCAGTGCTCCCACTTATATGGAGGGCTGGGTATCACAGTATTTGGCATCTCAGGGAAAAATATGTGTATTTCCAGTGTCTCTGGTCCCCAGCATTTTAGGTATTTTCACTGGCCCCAGCTTTCTGGGTGCTCAGTTGCTCTTACCCTCTCCCCTGTAGCCAAGTCTCCTTCAGAAGCCACGAGATGCAGGGGCTAAGAGTGTAGGCTGCATTTGGGTCCTTTCTACTGGTGACACTGGCTGTGTAACCTTGAGCAGGTCCCACAGCTGCTGTGTCAGTCAGAGGCATGGCAGCGTGCTGACAGCTCAGGTTCTTGTGAGCATGCAGTCAGTGCAGGCTGGCTGCTGCACACGGCCCCCAGCATAGCTCAAACCCTGATGCTGGCTTTAAGACTTACCCAGAGGGAGCTGCACTAATTTGGCTTCTGATGTGGTTTGACCATGAAATGCCCCGCACCCCAGGTCTCATGTGTTTGAGCACTTGGTCTCTCACTGGTGCTGCTATTCTGGAAGGTCGTGGAACCTTTAGGAAGAGTGGGTTCCTGGCGGGTGGTCATGACACTTGAGAGTCTGGCCCTGCCTCGTGGTGTTATGTACTATTCCTGACACAGATGTGGTACGACAGTGCGTGTCCTGCTGCCATGCCTTCCCCACCCTCCCCCCATAGTGCTAGCGTCACCCCTGTTGGTGACTTACACTGGTAAGGGGACAGTCACACTGGGCCTCTATGTGGTGTGTCACTTCTTTTGTCCTTTCCTCTCCTCACCTTCTGAGGAATGGCTTTGTCGTATTTGTCGAGGAAGGTCTTCCTTTCCGTGTGTATAGTCTGCCCTGGCCTCACTCCGTAGCCTAGGTTGGCCTGGAATGATTCCCGAGCATCCAGGTCCCGAGTGTGAAGATTCCAGGCTCTGCTGTATTAAACTGGGGTGCAGCTTCCAACCTGAAGGGACTGTTTGGAGTATTTCCTCACAGTGAACACACCCCAGCACCCCTGCAAGCAGCACTAGGCCAAGAAAAATTCCTGTCACTATCTCCACAGGGCACCACAGTCCTGGTCCTGATTTCTAATGACACAGATTATCAGAGGCCTGAGAACCTTACATGGAGGAATTCTGAACTTGAAACTCTTGCTTCCTCTCTCCACACCACAGCAGTCAGACACAGGTCTGCTGCTACATGAGAAACTGGCTGGTTCCACTTCATTGCTGTGTAGTGTTCCATCTGTAAAGGCACCGCAGTTTAATCTTTTCTGATTCTAGATGCTCAGATTGACTGATTATAAATCATACTGTGTTTAGCCATCTACCATCTCTTCTGCTTGCTGGTGTCTCAGAGATAGAATTGCTAGTCATATAGTAGGGTGTAGATCCTTTTCATTTCTAGGTTTTGAAATAGGGTCTCCCTCTGTAGCCCAGACTGTCCTGGGACTTGTGATTCATCTGCCCCATGCCTGCGCAGTGCTGGAATTATAGGCATGAGCCACCACACCCAGCTAGTATGGTTCCTTGAAAGAAAGGAAAAGGGATGAACTCAGAGAATAAGAAAACCACGCATCTTTCCACCACGGAATCAACAACCATGCACACTTTGTACCATCTACTTCTAAGCTCCTAATATATATATATATTGCACAATTTTCTGATCATCCCCGGCGTGCACAGAAAGCTGTAATGAATAAGAACATTTCGCCATTCAGATGGAATGAATGTTAATGTTTAGAAATTAAACATCATAAATACAGCTGAGTTCTCATTGCAGCCCCCATCCCAGAGGGAAACAGCATGGAGTTGTTGCCCCCTTTGGTCCCTGCCTTTGTGTATTTATCATGGGATTATAAAAGGGTTTTCTTTTTATGACTGCATAAATGATGCCACTTTTATGTATCCTTTCCCAGCTTGTATTCTTCAGTGGTGTTACAGGTTTTTGAGCTTTAGTCATTTAAACAATGTTTCCCTTCTCTTTTTTTGAGATAGTGCCTCACTGTGTTGATTTCCACATTGCCTTTGACCCTGTGATTCCCTGCCTCAGCCTCCTGATTGCTGGGATTATAGGTATGCACCACCATGCCTGCTTGACCACTATGGCAGAGGCATCCTGTGCCCACCAATATCTCATGACTACCTGGGCTCAATTTCTCTAGGGAGGCCCAGGTGAGAAGCTACTGGCTGATGAGGCACTCATGTCTTCATCCCATTGTTGGATCCCCAAGGTGGCACCACTTTATGTCCAGTGGAAGTGTGTCCTGTTCTCTCAGCAGCACCTGCTTTATTTCTGTTTTGCCAGCACTGGGTCCTCCCTAGATTCCTGATGACTGGGTGACATCAGCTATTCAATTTTCCTTTTCTTTGTTTGTGAGCCTAGTGAGCCCATGGTCATCTTTCTGCTGGCAAGGCCTTCCTCCTGGCTCTGGGATCTTCAGGTGTCACCCTTTGTCTTGTCTCCTCATGGATCTTGGACTCCTTTATTCCTGGAACCCAGACCTCACCTCCTCCCAGTGTATGCTGTGTCTACCCCACCTCGGGCATAGCCCCCTTAATGTTGCTGTGAACACTTATTATGTGCCTGCTTTTCTCCCTGCTAGTCAGCCAGCCTAGTTGAGGAGCCCCACAATATTCAGTAACTCCCCAGGAGCCCATGTACCCTTGGAGGCATGCATATGCCTCATGGAGGCAGAGGCTAGATTTGCACTTCTCTGCATGGAGGCCCGTGGTTGTGCTCTTTGTGTGTGTATCCAGGTATGCAAGTTTACGGACACCAGAGGTCAACTCTGCATATCATTGCTCAGGCACTACCCACCTTGGTCTTCTGAGGCATGGTCTCTCTTTGACTAGGACTCATCAATCAGTCTGACTAAGTGGTCACTAAGAGCCTCAGGGATCTACCTGCCTCCACCCCTGGGATTATAAACACATGACACCATGCCAGGATATTTGGCTTGGGTCCTGAGGATTGATGCAGGTCCTCAGACTCCTGAGGCATTGCTGCCTACAACCACAGCCATCTCTGCAAACCCAAAATCATGTTCTTTAGTGAGCATTCTTTAAGGGAATACCTGGGTAAATACCTACCTGGTCAGATTTCTGTAAAGGAACAGAACTTACAGTGTGTGTGTGTGTGTGTGTGTGTGTGTGTGTGTGTGTGTTTATTAGAGGGGGGATATATTAGAATGGCTTATAGGCTATGATCCAGCTAATACAATAATGGCTGCCCGCCAGTGGAAGGTCCAAGAATTCAGTAGTTGCTCAGTCCATGAAGCTGGATATCTGAGCAGGTCTTCTCCATACGTCAGAATCCAGAAGAAGTAGGCTCTCATGCCAGGGAAGGAATGGATGAGAGTGAGGGCATGCAGGCAAAGAGCATGCGCTCATATAGAGCATGTCCTTCATCTGTGTCTTCATATAGGCTACCAATAAGAAGGTATGGCCCCATTAAAGGTGTATCTTCCTGCCTCCAGATCCAGATTAGAAGTGGGTCTTCCCACTTCAAATGATTTAAGTGAAAAAAAAAATTGCCCACAGGTGTGCCCAGCCATTGGAGTTTTGGGCCAGCTGACAATCAAAAGTAGTCATCACAGCAGCTTTCCAGTCCTCTCGTAGAATGGCTGTGGAATCTTTGCATCTTGAGTAGCAGATGGCTTTTTCTGAAGAGCTGTTTCTCTCTCAGGTCACAGAAGCATTAGGCTCAGCCCCTAGAACATTCTCATCATTTAGTTTCCTGGGTTTCTGTCTTCTGAGAGAAGGTGCAGTTCTTTTTTTGTAATGAGTTTTGAAGCTTTTTTGAGCCAAGTGCCTGATCCTCATAAGCCGCTGAAAATGGAACTGTTTTGAGTCACAAAGGGGCCTTTGATCTGGCTCATGGCTTTCCCCATGAACCAAGCAACCTTCTTCCCATTAGCAGGAAATAAACAGAACCCTCTTCACACCAGCAGGGCTGTCCTAATAAGAATGGCAGCTTCTGGTTGCTAACTATGCACAGGCACTACCCACAAAGCATAGGCTTTGCCCATGTGCACACTCTCATTTAATCTCCTCAGCCTCCTGGGGACCACTGCACATGGGATAACACCTGTCTTCCCTTTACACCATTAGCACTCAATCTTCTTCTTGCCTCAGGACCTTTGCATGCACAGTTTCTGCATTTTGCTTGACTCCTCCCACAGTGGGTCTTTCTGAGTTCTCCTTGCTCATAGGTGTCGCCCCCTAGAGTATAGCTTTCTTGGTTCCTTTTTCTCATAGTAGCTTTAGCATGATTGCATGTTTAGTGGTTTGTTTCTGTAAATGTGGGTACCCAGGCACCAGAAGAGAGCCACAGAAACGTCAGCAAAGGACAATATGGTGTAATTTGCAGTTTAGATATGTCCCTGCCAGGTGGAGGAAGGGGTGACCACAGGTGGAGGATGGAGTGACCACAGGTGGAGGAAGGGGTGACCACAGGTGGAGGAAGGGGTGACCACAGGTGGAGGAAGGGGTGACCACAGGTGGAGGAAGGGGTGACCACAGGTGGAGGATGGAGTGACCACAGGTGGACGATGGAGTGACCACAGGTGGAGGAAGGGGTGACCACAGGTGGAGGATGGGGTCATTTTGCAGGAGACTTAGGAGCATAAGCCAGAGCAAGCTAGCAAGAGCCCTTGAAGGCTGGAAAGGGACATAGGAGGCAGAGACAACCAGATGGAGCGGAAGTCCCTCAGGAAAATCAGACCCACACTGGTGATGTTGGTCTTCATGTGAGCTCTAGCACGGTGCTGTGGCCAGAACCCCAGGGCAGAACTTGTCAGCTGGTAACCCAAAGCCACATTCCTCTTGGAATCTACCTTGTATCTCACAGAAAGGGCAGTGACTGTGGTGGTTATAGAGACTCATAGTGACAGCTGAGGGGACAGAACTCCATAGCAACCAAGCAGGGCTTCTTGAGCTCACATTGTCTATGTCAGCCCTTGGTAGGTGCCCAGTGCCCAGTCCTTCCCAGGCTGAGCCTGCTGTGACAGCTTCTGAACTTTGTCACTTAGCAACCACAGTGACATAATGAGAAGGCGCTGGCTTGTGTAACAGAGTGACTTTGGGAATGGCTGGATCTAGGAGTTCAGGACCATCTCTTGAATACTACTCACTGACTCCTGCTTGCTGTCTGAGTTTTTTGCTCTGTTCTAAGTTGTCTTTCTTGTATGGCATGATCCTTTTCAGGCAAACAGGACCTCCATTCCTGGCTCTCTTTCTATCAGTGAAGTACTACAAGCCGAAGGAGCAGTTGCTTTTGTGGTAGCTTCATGTTGTGGTCCTGTGCAATGCTAGGCTCAGTCATGATAACTGAGATTAGCCAAATTGTGCTCATGAATAAGTCCTGCCTAATCCATGGTCGTTCACCCTGTTTCCTGCCACCTCTTCCTTGAGTATCTACTGTGTGTCAGCCTGTGTACAGCAGGGAACTAACCATATAAGAGCCATACTCCCAAAGGCTTGGGTAGGTGTATTTGCAAACATCGGTGCTCACACAGATGATCTTCAGTTATTTCTGAATGATATAAAGTGGCTAAAATCTGTGTCTGAGCTGTGCTGGAAGGGTGGCCCAGGTGATAATGAGTGTTGTCTGAAATGGAACAGCATAGAATTTCTTCAACACACACACACTCATGTGAGCAAATGCAAATTTTCCTTTGTTGTCAACCAGAGTGGAATTACTCAGTACTCCCTGAAAGACAGGAGTGGACATGGTGGCAGGGCTATTAGATGCCAGCAGTCAAGTGCACTTGGGCTGGCCTTCACCCACAGAACATCACAAGTGGCTTTGTGTACCAGTAATAGACCCAGACCTCATTTGGGACCTCAGGTCAGCCTTTTGGGAAGCTGAACCCATACACCTGCCAGGTAGCTTCCTGTATGACCCCCACCTTTGCTTTTTCTTTTTTCCCTTTGTGGCTCCTGCCTGCCTCCTGCAGTGGAGGACAAAAGCCCAGCTTAGAACATTTCCTAGGAATTGTCATGAGAGGCCTCCCTCAGGAACCTACACTGGGGTTCTTGGCCCTCTCACTGGGGCCTTTTCCTTCGGTGCGATAGCAAATCCTGCTGTCGGCCTGGCTTTGCAGTACTGATGATGCTACAAATACTTTGAGCCCAGAGAGAGTCAAACCCAAGCCCCCTTTCCAATGAGTGGCACTGTGCTCCAGAGAACCTACAGGTGTGCACGATGGTGAGGCAGTCCCCAAGCTGGGCAAGTGAGCCATGTCTTTCCCAGATTCTGTTGTGCCACCTCAGAATCCTGCTAACATCGTGCACCAGGAGGGGGCTGCATCTTGTGTCACCCTCACAGGCTGCACCAGGCAGCTTCCCAGAGGCATTTAGGGCTCAGGCCACACCCCCCAGGTGCTGTTCACCTATGGTCATTCGGCAGGGGGACCTGAAGCTGAGGTGAAGGCAGTGCTCATCTTACCCTGTGGAGTGTTCAGCCCGGCAGAGATAGGAGACTGTGAACAAGCCTGTAATAAAGGTAGGTCTTCGTGGGGCCTAGCACTATGCAGTGACCAGGTGGGGCTGCAGCAGAGGTGAGCTAGTCAGAGTCAAGAGTCAGGGTGAGGACTGCTGACCTGAGAGGCAGCGAGCCTGTCACCATTGTCTGCAATGCTAGAGTGGCTAGGCAGGCTCCACACAAGACCCTAGCTGGCCATGCTTTAGTTACACACCGTGCACTGGGCCCCCAGCCCTTTCCTGCTGAGAAGAAAAGATGCCTGTCTGCTCTGGAGATTGGAGTTGCTGTGTCCAGCCTCAGGACACTGACTGAAGCAGGCAGAAATCCAACACAGTCATGCAAGCTTTACCACCAAGGCTAAAGCTTGAACAAGGTCAGACTGGGCTACACAGGGTGTCTTCTCCCTTGGAACTCTGAGCGGTGGGGCTCTAGGACTAGAGTGTATAGTTTAAATCTCAATACTAGTATAAACTGATCATCCTGCTATACCTCTGTGTCCTCAAGAAGAAAGATAATGGCACCTTGCTCCTAAGGTCATTGGGAAGTCATATAAATATTGGTCCCACAGGAAGCATTCAGAAAGCTCTGGTACTGCTGTCTGTCAGGCTAAGGTAGAATGTGTGATGTCCTCGGTCACCTGGCTCAAGTGCTTTTAATGCCACCCACTGCCCAGCACTCTCATCAGCTTTCCTAGTAGACCCTGTTTTACAGATGGGGAAAATTGAGGCTCAGAGGTACCAGTTCAAGACTCTGCCTGGTTATCTAGCCCTCTTCTTATTATGGGGTCTGGAACAGAACTATGCTTCTATTTGTTAGTCATCTTTGTCATATGGCACTGATGGAATTAATAACTGAATGGGGAAAGGTTTATCTGGGCACATGATTTAATGGGCCCCAGCCCAGGAATTGTTGGGTCCAAGTACTTGAGGAGACCTTTATGATAGCAGGAACATGTGAATGAGGCTGTTGACCATTATAGTAGACCACAAACCAGAAGACAAGATAGGAAATAGGCAGGGTTATCATAACACTAAGGACCTGACCTCAGTGATATAATTCCTCCATCTGGATCTCACCTCCTAAAATTTATACAACATCCCCAAACAAAGTACCTGCAGCTGGGAGCCTATGAAGGACATTTCTGATTCAAATCAAAGCAGTTACTCTGGATAAAGTGAACTTTACCGGATGGCTTGAGTGGTGAACCCCAAAAGCAGCTGTGGCTCCTGGGATTTAGTCACCTTTGGAAGTCACAGGCATTCATCAGCTCACAGAACAGCATCAGCTACTGTCTTGGAGTATCCTTAAGTTTATGAGTTTGCAGTTGCTGTAGCCACAAGACCCTCCAGTAGTCCTTGGAGTGATGAATTAGCACTAAGGCCCTTGCAAATGCTATGCCACAGCTCCAGGGAGTATGCTTAGTAGACAGCGCTTTTCTTTTTGTTCCTTTGTGTCTGTTCCATGACTTGAAAATCGTCCCTGAAGAGGGACTGATTCTCTCTCTGCCAGGGCCATGCAGTACCCTGCTGGAGTCCCTACCCTAGACCTCAGGTCACTGTCCTTGCCCTTCTAGGGACACCACCCACCACTGCTGCTTGGAGCTGCCTCTGTCTCTCTTGCCTCTTATTTTTTCTACTGAATTTCCCTTTGTGAAACAAGTGCTAGGTAAATAATGGGGTAGGAGGCTCTTGTTGAAATAAGCTGCCTCGTGTTTATTTTTAAGCATCTGATTTATAGAGCAATGTTCAGGTACCACCAGGTGGAAGAGAGGCTTCAACTTTGATGTAGAACACTGGCAAGATACTGAGCCTGAGGGGAGAACTCCAGGCAAGGGGAGAGTTCAGGCACGAGGGGAACCTATAGCCTGCACATTCTGGGACCTGCCTCAGAGGATCCAAACTGCAGTGAAGAGCTAAGCAGACAGCCCCCAGATTGGTAGAGTATAAGCTCAGAATGCTATGTAGCATGTGAGGATCAGGATGCAGGCACAGCTGGCTTCGGGGTACCTGTAAACCCTCATCTCCAATCTCTTCCCCTTTCTGTTGGCTAGTGTCATTCCCAGAAGGAATGGTAGCCCAGGTAAAGAAGTAAAGTCTGCCATGATCATGTGCCAAATCCGGTTCTTTGTTTTCTGGTTGCTGTTCTTGTGTGCGTGCGTGCATGCGTACGTGTGTGCGTGTGTGTGTGTGTGTGTGTGTGTGTGTGTGTGTGTGTGTGTGTGCATGCACATGTGGAAGCTGTAGCTTAGAGGTCAACCTTGGATGTGCTTCCTCAGGAACATCCACAAAAGATCTCTGTCATTGATCTGGAACTCTCCAAGTAGGCTAGGCTGGCTTGGCAGGTGAGCTCCAACATTCAAGATCAAGTGAACAGTAGAGTCCTGATTCATAAATGGCTTCTCCTACCTGCGGCAGAGGGCCAGCTAGCTCGGGGCCACTCAGAAGGGCTCCACCTTTCAGACACTTCACCTGACACTGCCTCCCTCGGTAGCCTTTTGTGGTGTGTTTTATAAGTTAGCATCTCTCCCTATTATCCAGATGCACCTCCATCTCCTGTCTTTCTGCCTCAACCTCCCACGTTCTGGGATTGCAGGCATGTACCGGCAATGCTTGGCTTTGGAGGTCAGGGCTTAACATACTAGTTTGGAAGGAGCACAAGCATTTGAACTGCTGCAAATGTTAATGGAGTGTTTAACATTTTGAAGAATGATGTTTTCCAAGCTGGCTGCGTTGTTTTCTGAGCCTCTCTTTGACAGATGAGTGTGCTTGCTGATGTGCAAATGTGTAGTTTCTTTGCTCTCACTAGCACTTACTATTGCCTCTCTTGATCACTTGCACTCCAGTGAGGTTGAAGTCCCGCCTTCTCTAGTCACCCGCCACCCTCCAAGACACACACTCAGCATCTTTCTCATGTCCTCCTTGGCTGTTTGCATGTCTTTGCAGAAATGTCTTTTCCATATGCCTTTTTACAGTGTTTGGCTGTGGTAACTGTTTCTGAGGTATCTCAGACATAAAGCCCTAGTCAATGCATCCTTTACAAATATTCCTTCCCTCTTGTCCTGTTACCTCTCACCCCCTGGATGATATCCTTTGTAGAAGATAGTTTTTGCTATTGATGAATTTCTTTTTAATGTTGTGTATGAGGAAACTTTGCCAAACAGAGGGTCATAAAGACCTATTCTTGAAATTGTTTTTGTTTGTTTGATTGATTTTTACAGTTTCTAAGTTTTAGCTCTTCTTGTCAGTTCTGTTACTCATTTTGAGGTAACCTCTGTGTATGGAATGGTGAAGAAATGTGCTAGTCACTTGTGGATGTTGAATGGTAGAGTGAGCACCTCTGTTAGAAAAGGCCTCTCTCTCCGTGCTGAGTTGTCTTGAAAACTTTATAGAAAGAAAATCAACTGACCGTAAATGCAAGGGTTTATTTCTTGTTTTTGATTTTTTTTTCTTTGTGGATCTAAATATGTATCCCTCTGCTATTCCTGTGCTGTCCTAATCACAGGGGCTTTGTAGTAAGTTCTGGAATTGTGAGTTCTCCCACGTAACTCTTTTTCAAGATTATTTTGGCTACTCTGGGTTCTTTAAGTATATGTATATGGGTTTTAGGGTTATTTCTGGGGGGGAAAGCAACTCGATTTTGAATGGGTATTATATAGAATCTGGAAATGAATGTGAGACATATTGTCTCCCCATCCACAGACTCGGGATGTCCCCCATTCACTGAGGTCTATAATTTCTCCTGATGATATGCCATAGTTCAGAGTTTGAGCCTCATGCTGCCTATATTCATGGGCCCATAATTGGGCTGATCACCATGGGCAGGATGGTGGATGCTCCAACAGCTGGCCCTGACATGTGTGCTCACCCCTTTTCAGGAGGGGGTATGCTTTCCTCTGACAGCTGAAGTGTTTAATTGTGTTTGAAGCTGTTTAAAGAATTATAATTCTTCTTCAACAGCATCATGTTTGGGGAGGAGTGAGTTCTGGGAAGGCAAGAAGTTAGAGGGAAAAAGGTTATCTGTTGAACTGAAGCTGTCTGGGGTCCAGGAATATAGCTTGGTGGTAAAAGGTTTACACAGCATGTGAGACCTGGGTCAGAGCCCTGACTTGCAATAATTAAGTGACTACTATAAATAAGTAAATAAGCACTTGTGTGTCTCAGTCAGTGTTCTATTGCTGTGAAGAAACGCCATGGCCACATTGACTCTTATAAAGGAAAGCATTTACTTGGAGCTGGCTTATAGTTCCAGAGGTTTAGTCCATTATCAGCATTGCATGTTAGCATGTTAGCACTCAGG
This sequence comes from Pachyuromys duprasi, assembly GCA_028658305.1. Lineage (NCBI taxonomy): Eukaryota > Metazoa > Chordata > Mammalia > Rodentia > Muridae > Pachyuromys > Pachyuromys duprasi. The sequence goes on along the minus strand of CM053757.1, from coordinate 10,476,185 downwards.
CAGACATGTGCTGGAGAAGAAGCTCAGCATTTTACATCCAGATCCGTAGGCCAGTTGGTTTCTTATTTCTGTTCTTATCAGAGCTGCAGGTCTACCCTGGTGTCGGTACATTGGTTCTCCAGGCAGGTGGCTATGGAAGTCAGACAGATGGCATTTCTATTCATCTCAGCTGAGTAACTTGGAGGAGACACTTGATTCTCCCAGAGTCTGGGTGTCTTCCTCCGAAATATGGGAAGCTAGTACCTTCTTCATAAAGCTGCCACAGGGGTGTTCTGAGGGAACAGGTCAACTGTTGAGTAGTGCTGTCTGAGAGCGAGCCTGCAGTGAAGGCTGTCTCTGCACTTGTTAGCAACACTGTGGGAAGCATGACATGGGGTGTGTGCAGCCTCCGTGCAGTGCCCATCCTGGAGCAGACATGCTTTCCCTCCTGTTCATAGCGGTTGTTTTTCACAGTTAGCACATGCTGCTGATCCTTTGGGAGCTCTGTTTTATGCATCTAAACTCTTTCCTGACTGTTCTGTCCTTGTGCTACCCAGCCCCAGGGCTACAATCTGTCATCTCTGAATTTGAGAGGAAGAGTGGGTCATATGGAGGAGATTTGGGGGACTATGGTATAGTATCCTCTCAAATCTGCCCTTTTCCCCCTATTTCAGGCAGCATTTACTAGGGACCATCAGTACCCTACCAGGGTGCTCCCAGCCTACTCACAATTTCCATGTGTGTGATGTGAGAAGCCATATTCCAAGATATGGTATAGCAGGCTTGTGGGTCTTCAGTAGATCCCTAGCCTCTCTTTTGGGAGTATCAGGGGACCTGGTTCAAATTCCAGCTCCCCAAAGAGCAGCCGATAGGGTGTAGTAGGTTGTTTCTCTGTCTCAGGCACCTCTGCCTTCTTCCTGCGATATGGGGATGCTGGGCTGTGGAAAGGAGTCTGTCAAATGCTGGGTGGGCCTGTGCTTGACTCACTGTCTTTAGCAACATTGATTTCCGTTAAGTTAATACCTTTGCACAGACGTTTTGGAGATTTGGAGTAAGGGTTGTGGCATTCCACATCGGTCTGAAATCCCAGCCGCATGCCCTCCAGCTGTGTGGTATCTAACATGGGAGCCTCAGAGTGCCACCCATAGAAATGGGCCTTATTCCCAGGATCCAGGGCTGAACAGCCTGCCCTCTTCATGAGGCCTCAATCCTATCACCGTCTGTTGGCCATAACCTGCCTGCCTATGGCTCTGGTATAATGCAAGACATGCTAGGCAGGCTTGGCTTCCTTTATGCTCAGGAAGCAGAGATGGATAGATGAGCTAGTGCCAGTATTCACCATTGTGGTTACTGGAGGCCAATTCAGGCTTCCTCAAGGTTTGCAAATTCTCTGTTTAAGTCTGATGACCTTGTAGCTGCCACCTCTCAGCAGAGACTGGTCTGTCTGCTGCTCCTGGAAGTCTGGACCTACTGTCCCCAGGAAACGCCAGATTGAGCTGGTCAGAGCGTAAGGGAGCACAGGAAGCATAGCAACTTCCCTCTTCTGGCGTCACTGGAGGGTGGAGCCTTCCTGCATGAGAAGAGCCATGTCAGAAATGACTGCAATGGGTGAAACCCAAGCATGCATTCTGAGTACAGCCTAGTCTTAAAGTCCACCCTCAGTAGGAGTGTCCTCTGAAAGGCTCTGCCTAGCAGGGGATTGAAGCAGATGCTAAGACTCACAGCCAAACTTTGGGCAGAATACAGGGAGTCTTATGGAAGAGTGGGAGGATAGAAGGACTCAGAGGGGATGGGAGATCCACCAGAAGAACAACAAAGCCAACAAATCTGGGCCCAGGGGGACCCTGCAGAGACTGATGGACCAACCAAGGACCATGCATAGAGAAGACCTAGACCCCCTGCTCCGATGTAGCCGATGTAGCTGATAGGCAGCTCAGTCTCCATGTGGATTCTCTAGTAAGGGGAGCAGGGATTGTCTCTGACATGTACTCTGTGGCCTGCTCTTTGATCACTTCCCCCTGGCAGGACAGCCTTGCTAGGCCACAGAGGAAGAGGATTCAGGCAGTCCTGAGGAGACTTGATAGGCTGGGTTCAAATGGTAGGGGAGGAGGAATCCCTGTTTCTGAGGACTAGGGGAGGGGGATAGAGGATAAGAGGGAGGGATGGTGGGACCAGGAGGAGACCAGGAAGGAGGCTACAGTTGTGATATAAAGTGAATAAATTATAAAAAATTAAATTAAATTCAAAAACAAAACAAAAGAACAATGCCTAATTTAATGCTATCCTGTTCTGAGGCTTGAAGTAAAATGGTCCTTTTCTGGTAGGCATAAATACTCCCCTTAAAACATCCCTGCATGCCCTTGCCTACTCAGTGAACAGCTCCATTGGTAATTGATATTGGTATCAGACAGAGACACTGCCAAAGAGGTCCATGGGCAATACCAATTCATTAAGTGGCAGCCAGAGGTGACCTGGAGGTCCTGTGCTGGGCTCACATTCTAATCTGCATGCTGGCTGCTACCAGTCAGACTTCACTAGTCTCTTGGGCCTTTCAGGGATGGCTCCATGTGCCTGTGATACCACCTCAGGTACCCTGAATGACACACAGGCTCTGAAGGACCAGCCCACTGATGTACTGGGTTTTTGCCTTCTGCCATCTTGTCCAGTAGGCTTTAGAACCAAGGACTTGTGTCCAGGCCAGCCTGGCCTCTTCCACACAGTCCTTCTTGGGATCTGTGTCTTCTCTCCCCTGGTCATGGACCATCACCTCCACACAGCTCTCTCTGGCCACCAGCTTTGCGTTCCTGGTGTATCTCCTGTATTTATTTGTTATTTCAGCCAGTATTTTTTTTCAAGGTTCTTGTTCCCCTTATGTACTGTGGAGGGATCTTCTGAAGGATGAGGCCTTCCTTCATAAGGAAGAATGAGGCTCAGCCTATGTGAAATATGCACTGAGACAGGGTGGGGATGACAAGCACCCGTGAACTGGCCGGCAGCTGTTGTGAAGACAAGACAACAGGGCTGCTGGGTTTGAAAGGGATCTGGCTTTTAAAGAAATCTGCTTTAGTCTTCTCAAACACTTCTCAGTCCACACAAAATATACATTTGGATCAAACCGTGTCTGTGAACTCCTGTGAGCACTTGTGACTGCCTTCCTCATGAGAAGGGCTGACATGGCCTGTCCACACTGCCCCTCAGCCTTCTGGCTTGACACCTCCATCCACATTACAGGGGCATTCACGTATGGTGGTGCATACCTGTAACCTTAGCACTAAAATTCTAGGCTGAGGCAGAAGGATCGCAATGCCAGCCTGGCATATAAAACGTGAACCTGTCTAAAAAACAAAATCAGAAAGCAAAAGCCTCCAGAAGCAGCAGGCACCTTCAAAAATGAGCACTTCACCATTACAGATAAACTAGTTGGTAATACCAACCATGAACATTATCTTTGTTAGAGGCAATAATGATGTAACGTAAAATCATGTTCTAGAATTATAAGCTAAGTATTTAAGAATGAAGTATCAACTTCAGACCTATCTCTCTTATGAACATTGATGCAAAAATACTCAATAAGATACTTGCAAACCGAATCCAAGAGCACATAAAAGATATCATCCACCATGACCAAGTAGGCTTCATCCCAGGCATGCAAGGGTGGTTCAATATATGCAAATCCATTAATGTGATCCACCATATAAACAAAATGAAGGAGAAAAACCACATGATCATCTCC
>CM053757.1:10455752-10471973 GCA_028658305.1 Pachyuromys duprasi | reverse complement strand
AAAAAAAAGAATGAAGTATCAAGTGGCAGTAATTGTTCATTATTTATTTTATTGTCCTGCTTTTGACAGCACAGGCATTCCTCAAACTTGCTGCATAGCCAAAGCTGGCCTTGAACTCCTGATCCTTCTGCTTTTACTTCCCAAGTGTTGGGATTATAGGAAAGCACCACCACACCCAGATATAGCTATCTTAGCAGGTGCTAGGGATGTAGCTCCGATGTACAGCACTTAGCATGCATGAGGCTCTGACTTTAATTCCTCAGCAATGCACAGTAAAAAGGCCGAAATGATGAGGCAACTATGGAAATGCTTAAGGTTTCATTAGATGAGAGCTATTGGGGACGTCTGAGAACTTATCTTTTCACAATAAAGCAAGTGGCTGGCACACAGTCTCATGTGCACATGGCATATGGAGATATAGGCTAAGGATCAGAACAAGAGCTGTTAGCAGCAGTCTATGGGTCTAGATCAGAATTCAGGCCATATGACTTAGTACTGAGGTGACAGGCATCCCTCTGTCCACACAACAGGTGGCTTCTGCTAAAAGCCAAAGATGAAGTAGGACTTGTGTGAACTGAATGCAGGTGCCTGTCAGTGAGAGAAGGCCAGAAGGGTTTTCCTCTAAAGGTTGGGGGTTGTCTTCTGAATTGAAGGGCCTTGAAGACCTGAGTCCATGCTCATATGCCTTCTAGTTTAGGGCTTTGGGTTAGTTCTTCCCATCTAAACCTTGGTTGTCTTCTAACGATACAGCTCACGGGGCACAGGGAAGAGTTGAGAAGTACTCTAAATAGTTCAGGTTTAAACTATTCAGCAGGAGCTCATTTCCTTAAAAAACAAAAAACAAAAACAAAGCTGGGTATGATGTTATATGCTTGTAATTCCATCACTGGCGAGGCAGAGACGGGGGTTGGTTTGTCAGGAGTCAGGGCCTGCCTAGGCAGGCATACAGGTAGGAGTTCCCAGGGAGTGTAAAGGCATCAGATCATCGCACGGGTGCAATGGCGCAGGGAGCTGGCGCTGCCTGTAAAGGCCAGACAGACACAGGGGGCAGTGTGTAACTGTGAGTCCCCATATGCCATGTGCACATGAGACTGCGTGCCAGCCACTTGCTTTATTGTGAAAAGATAAGTTCTCAGACGACCCCAATAGCTCTCCTCTAATGAAACCTTAAGCATTTCCATAGTTGCCTCATCATTTCGGCCTTTTTACTGTGCATTGCTGAGGAATTAAAGTCAGGGCCTCATGCGTGCTAACTGTGACTCAGACACTGTGCCTGCCTTCAGGGTTGTGCCATACAGCTATAGCCACATTTGGAACACATTTTGTAATTAGCAACAGAACCATATTTTTAAAAACTATGAAGGCAAAACAAAACAAAACTATGAAGGCAAATTAAGCATGTACTCCAGAGGATGGCAATTTGGTTAGTAACCATGTGTACCTGTGTACTAGGTGCATTTATGCTGCTTGCAGTGGTCTGAGAACTCCCTCAGAGCCACTGCAATGACTGTGTTCACCATTCTGTCCCTGCTCTCTGATGCCCAAGAAACAACACCACACCTGGACGTTCCATTCATTCATTAACTCTCTCATGTATGGGAGCATGCTATCCACAGGCATTGGGACTGCCTTTCTTATGCTTTATAAAAATACTGTCCCAGGCATTTTTTCTATAGCACATGTGAAGAGACCAGCTATGCACAGCAGTGCCCTGGTGCTGGAAACAGAACACAGTGCCTTGCACGTGACAAGCAAGCACTCCACCACTGAGCTGTCCTCCAGCTTCTCTGCCAGGTGTCACATGAAAGGTGCATGTTGGACAGTATCCTCTCTGAAGCAAGTTACTGAGTGCACATGTTCTACATGTGTTCCTAGGATGCCAAGTTTGTGGAAGAGCGACGAAAGCAACTCCAGAGTTACCTACGCAATGTCATGAACAAGGTCATCCAGATGGTGCCTGAGTTTGCTGCCAACCCCAAGAAGGAGACCCTGGTGCAGCTGGTGCCCTTCTTTGTGTGAGTACCTGTCATGGGGCTGTGCTCCTGGACACCCAGCTCTGCTTCTTTGGATGTTAGGAGCCAGCAGCTCTGCAGTTTCTGGGATGCTGTGGAGCAGGAGTGGGAGCTGTCAGTGGTGCTGAAATGCAAATTCCACTCTGGACCTTGCAGACCTCGTGTCTGCATGAACATTGTTGATGGTCCTCTGTTCAAGACTGAGTTTTTTTTTTTAAAAATGTATTACATGTTTTATTTGTGCTCATGTGTGTGCATTTGTGCCGCAGCTCATGTGCGGAACTCAGAGGACAGCTTGCAGGAGCTGTTTTTCTTCTCTACCATGTGGGTCCTAGGGGTTCACCTTAGGTCATCAGGCTTGCCAGCAAGTGCCTTTACCCAGCAAACTGTCACAACATTGGTGGATCTTGGTTAAAGGAAAGGTGCTTTTCCTTTTTTCAGTTTCTGAGGTGTCCCCAAACAGAAACATTCTGTGTTGATGTTTGCTGCCCAAGGAAGAACTCTTGATTCTTACCACCACAGACTTTAGTGGTTGCCAGGTTAGCTATAAATCATCTTAAAATGAACTGCAAACCCTTATATCTCTTACAAAAGGAAGAGTAGGTTTGCATGTCATGCCCTTAGAAAAACATGACAATTATTTTGTAACCTGCCGTTATTTTGTAACAGTGTTGTCTTTCTGCCCTAGCATCTCTGCCCCCTAGATGATGGCGGGTTCCTTTGCACTTGTCCCATACCGCATTGCTGCCTCTGCTTGCTGACTTCATGTACCCACTTTGGTGCTGTTGTTAGGCAAGATGTATTTGCACAGTAATATCTTGGCAATGGCCCAGTCCCTCTGCTCCAAGTGTCTTCATGGCCTGGAGCATTTTTCTGTTCTTGCAGTTAAAATGAACACAATCATGAAGCCCTGTGCTTTTCATGGTCTCTGGGTGCTGTGAAGGTAATGATATTATTTCTAATATACTCTCCTTGTAGAAGTACCAGGTGTGAAAAGCCTTAGGAAAAAGCCTGTGGGTTCCCCAGGTGAGTTTGAGAATCTCATTTGAGAAGCCTTTGTCTGTGTCTGTATAATTTACTGGAGTTTCCTTCTACCACAGCTCTTTAAAACAGTATGCAGAAAGGACCCTGGCCTGTCCATGCCTGACTGTCCATACAGCATCACCATGCTGTAACCAGCAATGGGCTGATTTCTACTCTGTCTGTGGGATTGTGTCTAGAATTTCTAGGTTGAGTTTTGATCAGACAGAAAGCTACTATCTGCCCTGCAAAGGTCCTTTTGTTGTAGCTGAAAATGTCACTCATGGGTTCTGGTTGTTTCAAGGTTTAATGAAAAGACATAAGTCTAATTAATGCACTGTGTGTTGAAAGATGCCTTTCTCCTATTTAAAAGACATGAGTGGGGACACCAAATTTTTCCACTATCCAATTAATAGTGCCAGGGCCTGGCTGTCCATACTTGGGGAAGACCACATTGTGTCATGGAAGGACACTAGCTCATCTCTCAACAGCTCTGGCCCAGGTATGTGTGGGGAGTTAGCCTTTCCCTTGGAGCCCCTGTAATTTGGGCTTTATTCTCAGGTATAAAGAGAGTTATCAGGCTAGTCCCAAAAGGACTAATGGGAAGAAATCTGAGAGAAGAATGGTTCCTGAAGGACACCACGGTCTCCCAGCAATCCAGCCACCCCAGTCTAGTGTTTATTCCCGCATGCTCGGCTGCTGGATTGTGACAACTGTGCGTTAGTGCTGTGTCCAGCATGGAATGTAGGCTCAGCTGTTTGTATTAATCAGTGCTGAGAGAGAAATTGTGTATTCCTGATTAGCACAGAGAATACAGGGTCCAATTATGTGGGTTTGAAGAACAAAGGGAATTTCAGCAGAAGATTTGGAAAAGTAAGAGTTTGACTAAACACTGAGCCAGATTCTGGTCAACCCCAAATAGCCTTATCCCTCCTGCTTCCCTAGAAATTGCAAATTAAGCTGGCCTCCTGTCTTTTGTAAGCAAGGTAAGACTTCAGGGTGAAAGCTGCAGATGGTTCTTGTTTTGGGGTTCAGAGAGGTGATTTGCAGCCAGGTTTGCACATACTGGTCCAGGCCCTCAAGATGTTTTCTCTGTGTGTTGCTCATAGAAGACCATGAGAGCCAGCATCTTTAATGAAGAGCCTCGCCAGAGAGTTCCAGTTAGAGACACAGATACAAACACCAAAGATACACAGACAATTATATACACATACACTCACACACTGTCTCACACATATACAGACACACCCACACAGACATGTATACACACATAAACAGATATACACACAGAGTCGCATTTATGCACAGACACAGATACATACACACATGCACAGATACACATATAAATGCACATGCACACACACGGTTCTCAACTAAAATCCCTCAGTGCATGAGTGTTAGCACATCTCTGCACCTTGTTTCTTTGTTCTCTCAGACGCGGACTCGGGATCTTTTAAAGATCCCATCTAGAGAGTGAATGTCCACAGATGCATTTCCTGAGACACAGTTAGATGGGCCAGCCTCATGTTGCACCTACCTTACCTCATCATCTTCTAGGATCTCACTGGGTGGTGCTGTGTTCATTTAATTGGAGAACTGTGTGAAGGTACCATTAAAATACCAAACCCCAAGGTTTTATAATAGTTCGAGATTATAGCAATGTGATTACATATGTGAACTAATTTTTTAATTTTTATTTTTTATGTGCATTGGTGTTTTGCCTGCATGTGTCTCTGTGTGATCTTAGAGCTATTGACAGTTGTGAGCTTCCATGTAGGTGCTGAGATTTGAACCCAGGTCCTCTAGAAGAACAGTCTGAGCTCTTAACCGCTGAGGCATCTCTCCAGGTCTGTGAACTATTTAATAACATGGAAAAGCAAAATGCAGCCAGAGGTAGCATGGTTGATCTAAGGCTCCTCCCAGCACATGGAAGTCCTGGGCAATACGGTCCCTCGCCTAAGTTTGAGAACAAAGCTGGGAAACTTATAGCCTGTAGACAGACCTGATTCCTCTGCATTTGATGTGACCAGACAATGGGGCTTTCATATTTCTTATTTTTTTCAAGTGAAGTAGTTGCTGGTGTAAAACAACTAAATGCCGTCTGATTAAAACATTGAAGTGCCAGGTTTCTGTTGAACATAAGATTGACCTTGCCTTGTCCCCATCATACAACACTCGGCTTTGGCCGTTGGTGACTCTGTGGCCCCAGATTCTCTTGTCTCCTAGGTGCTAACCCAGCCTCCCTGCCACACACATGGCTCTCTGGCTAGTTTCTCACATGCCAATGGTGTCACATGCTCACTGTGTCACACACTCATAGGACCTGCCCAGCTCTGTGGAAACTCAAAGGTATGGCCCTGGATCTTGACCACTCTTCCTAGAGTCCATCCATGTAGGTGATGGACTTGAGATACCCTGTTACTCATGCTGCTGTCATCCATTCTGCATTTGCTTATGTCTGTCTATTCTGTGGGCCAGCCTCTGTGTTCACTTCCTGTTCTAGTAGTCTATACCACCTGGAGAGTAGGCAAGGCAGATCAGAACTGCTGAAAGGAAGTGGCTGGTGGGTTTCCCCTTGAATATGCCTCTAAGTTTTCAGGGTTATGCAGTCTTGGATCTGGTTTTGGACAGGGCCTGCTGCCACACACACTTTGAGGTTGTCAGTGTTGCTGTGTGTTCAAGAGGAGAGCGTGGCTTTTGAGCAGCCTGCCATCCCCACAGATCTGAGAGTGGAGAATCAGCAGGTCAGATGTGCTTCCCCACTTTTGGCCTCTGCTCCCTTCCTCAGTAACGCCTGCGTCAGCTCTGCATGGGAAGTGGTCATTTCTTCTGAATTTTGGACTCTGTGCCAATGTGCCAGAGGCCCCGCCTCCCCCCTTCCCCCCCAGATAGGGAGCAGAAAGATGGCCTTTTTCAGTGACTACTCTGGGGAGCCCCATGTTGGTTGTGTTCTCCTGACATGTTTGAGAAAGATGGACCCCAAGGACTGCGACCTGCTGCAGAGGCTCACTCAGATCTCTGGGGGAAAGTTGGTGCCATTAATGAAGGGGGCCTGACTTCAAGAGGTCTTTCGGAAGTGGGCAGCACATCCCATGGCTTCCGTGGTTTGCTAGACTGTCATTTAGCATACTGTTAAAATGTTTCTCTGCAGAGTGGCATATCCCTTGGAACCTCTTGTGACCCTGGAAGGGACAGATGGGAGGGGACAGAATAAAGAAGTTCACAGCACAGACCCCCATGTGGAGGTTCAGTAGAAGTGTGGACCATGTTTCTCCTCCCTACCCCTCACTGTCGCTTTTACTCCAACCGTTGTTAAATACAGTTTCTGCTAAGATGAGAAGAGCCATGTTCTTCCAGAGAACAATTAAGTTTAGTCTGGGGTCACAGTGGGCTGTGGTGTGCTCTGCCAGGGCCCACTTGAGCCCACACAGAGGCTCTTTTCCTCAAAAGGTGTTACTGACTTGTAAAACTCAAACCTTTCATCTTGAGTTGTTGTGGGATTGTCAAGAGCCTTCTCAGCTCCACAATCCTCATCACTGCTGAGTTGTTCAGGATGTCGCTGAAGCACAAGCTACATGGCCGGGCCTGGAGAGGGTTTAAAAATAAGTGTAACTGCAGTGGCATTCGAGGTGAGAGAGATTATGTCCGTCCACAGCATACCAATTTTCTTTACCTACCCTGCTAGCTCCTGTCTGACCTGGGGCACAAGACAGCCTCTGTCCTCAGATCTCTGCTTAGGAAAGAGGCACTCCGCAAATCAGAGGTTGTAAGCATTGCACCCAGCCTTCCTGCACCATTGTGTTGCAAGGCTGCACTGATATTTCTCTCCTTTCCTCCTTTCCTCCTTTCTCTCTTTTTATTCCTCCCCATTTGCTCATTATGCCTTTACAGATGCTGAGATGGCAAACAAAGGGGCATGTTTGCAAACGAAATGAACACTAATATGTTAATTTACATAGGATGTATCACAGGATAAGAGTTGAAAGAAAGTACATTTGGAAGCGTGAATCTGGTGTACTTGTAGCACACAGTATTGCAACAGTGCTGGGGATATTGGCTGGAATCCTCTCTGCCTAGGGAATTTGCTGGCCTTGCCAGGGCTGTTGCTATGTCTCTCCAGCCCAAGCTAGTATTACCTGTTCCCTGTACAGGTCACTGTAGGTTGCTATAATAGTGAATGAGGACGTTTGTTGAGGATATTCTATGAATAGATTCTTGTTGGGGAATTTTCAAGTCTGACTTTTGCATTGAAATCTTGGAGACTCCTTTTACTTAGGAATTTGGAGCATCCTTTGGGATACAAGTCCCCAGTACACAAGTGGGAATGGCTGAGTTGAGAGTCACGGAGGTGATGGAGGTGCCCACAGAAAGAGGGAGGAATAAAAAGCAGTGATGGCCAAGGTTGGGCACCGGGGACATGGGTAGAGTGGAAGCACCAGCCAGGCAGAGAGGAGAAACTGTCAGGGTTGGAGGGGAGTGTTTCTAAAGTTTCTCCTTTGTACGAACAAGCTGTGAAATTAACACATAGTCTCAGAGCATCAGGAATCGCAAGCTGTCTGCTCTAGGCTGCCAAGTTGGCAGAGGCCCCACCAAGCAGGTGGCATGGCACAACTGTGATGGCATCCCTGCCACCCCATCAATGTAAGAGTGTCCCAAGCCAGCCATCAGGGTCAATGTAGGGGAAGCAGGAATCCTCCAAGGGATTGGGCCAGACTGCTTTGGGCAGGGTCTTTCCCAGCTGGCAGATATGGGAGGCCCTTATCCTGCAGTGAGCCATTTAGACGGAACCCTTTGGCTATAGTGCCATGTTAAGAGGGTCTGAGCGTGGTGAAGGGTAGGCTTACAGGATCTTGTAAAGCTATCTGCAGTCTCTGAGATCCATGGTCAGGAGTGGGACATGTGTTGAAAAATGATGTATTCTTCACCCTGCCAGATGCCTTGAGCTAGGTTGGGGCTTTTTCCATTGAGTCATTGAGATCCCCTTGTTTTCTCTGGTGTTTGTGTTGCTGTCCTTCTCCGGGTGAGAGAAATGAGCATGAGCATGAAATAACCCAGTGTGGATCTGGGAACACGAAGGGAGCTGATGAGCTTCTGAAAGCTTTTCTGCTCCTCTTATAAGTTCACCATTGCCAAGCTCGGGGTTTCTTTTAGGGGTCCTCTTGCCTACGCCAGAGTAGAGCCTGCTGACGGCATGTGGCTGCCCTCTATTTCCTGGGGAAGTTCCCTGGGTACAAGCTGTGCCTGCTGCTCCTCCTCCAAGTACTACCCATGGGCAGCTGCCTGGCACAGTCCTAGGTCCTGCCACAGCCCCCACTTTGAGGCTTTCCTGAAGCATGGGTTTCAGGAAGAGCTGGAAAATGTGGCCGAGGAAGATGAAATAAGGAAGTTGGGGTTCTGGTATTATGGTGGAGCATGGCCTCAGATGTCTGCACCACACTGCACCAAGCTGCCATTCCCTGCTGGCTTGCTTGAGAGCCATAGCCCTTTCATGTCCCTTGTCTGTTCAGTATGCCCAGGGTGTGCTAAATGGCCCTCGAACATCGAGGCACACAGTCTACCAGCTCAGCAGTGTAGCTCTGGAGCTGCAGCAGGTGGCTTCCTGGGAAGAAGAACAGGGCTGTTTGGATTCCTCTTGTTCACACTTGGGAACTTGCTATGACAGGGCCGCGGATGTTTCTACACCCGATTGCTCTGGAGAGATAGGTTGAACCTACAAATACAACAGGAAGCAACCTTGCTGTTGCCTCTTGGCACTCTCAAGGGCTCAGTCGTGACATCTGTGGAGATGGAGGGTGGTAGGCTAGGTGTGGCCTGAGGCTGTGTTCTACTCACTAACATGGTTATCATGCACTTCCCCTTCTACAGGCTTTGTGCCTCCATTTCCCCTTCTGCAGATACTTCTGGCAGTCAGCATACTGAGGGTGAACTGCACGGGAACCACAAGAGCTCAGTGTGGCAGCTGCTGGCGTCACTAGTGGAGTGTGTAAGGGGTCCTGGGCTCCTCAGAAGCAGGGCAGAGAGTGTGTGGCATTCTGAGGTGTTGGGGACACAGCAAGCATGCTCACAACAGCCTGCAGTGGTGGGGTTCCTGTCATGTGACATTGCAGCCGTGTGAGTGCACACACACCTTTGGTCAGAGGTGAGGCCTTCATTGCCTTGTGGCCTCGCTCACTCTCTGCCTCAGTGTCCTTACCTGCAAAGTGGAGCTCAAAGTCACAAAGATCTCATAGGCATGAGAGTATTAAAGGGTATGCCACTAAGTGTATGCCTTTACAGGGGCACTGTTCTGCAGTCACAGTCCTGCTTTGTGTTTAAAGTCTCACTTTAGTCCCCAAAGGATACAAGTTGGCAGCATAGATATTACTACAATTGCCTGCCCTACTTCGTGGCTCTTATTTTTAAACATTGGAGCCTCAGAAAATTCAGTTTGGAGAAAGGGAAGCAGATTAGGTTATTTTTGGCACAATACCCTCCATCCAATTTAGGGTTAGTGAAAAAAGAAAGTAACAAAATCCCTGTAATAGCAGAGGTGTGGTGACAGCACACAGAAGCTGATGTGACTTGTTTCGTAATGGTGCCACCATTCTAGTGACAGCTTTCCTGTCTGAGGGTCAGCCTTCCCTCAAACTTTAAAATATGCTGTCCAGGGTGACCAGTGCTGGTCATGTCACTGGGCTTCCAGTGACAGAAGACGCTGGCATAGGTGTGCAGAAGACACCAGGCATAGATCTTAGTGGCCTGAAGTCCTAGCACTGCTCCCACTTGATGTGACAGGCTAGGAGGCCCTGGAGTTGGCTGATCTCTGGGTGGGGCCCGGATGGCTTTCCTTGCATCACATCAGGACAGTCAGCCTACACCAAGTCACAGGTTGAGCAGTGGTGCAGTGGGAGGAAGGAGACAATGTGCTGGGCACTGGGCCAGGCATCATTTCTCACAGGTTACGTGAGGAACTTGGGACATCCTCACACTGCCTTCTGCCTTTGCTGAGCCTCCTGGCATGTACAGAATGCCCTACTCAGCCTAGCTTGCCATCCCTGCCAGTCCCCATGGCCATCAGTAAGATGTGTCTCAGCTCCACAGAGGGGCCTGCAACCACGACTGCAGCCTGAGTAGCAGAGTCAGCCACAGCAAAGGACAGGCTCAGCTCAGGCCAACGAGCCACTCGGCTGTCCAGGCAGCTCGTGCTGCAGAACACTCTCTAAGCTCAGGAGGGAAGGAAGTTGATGGTGGCTTGGTGGCCAGCGGCTCTGATGGTGTCTCCAGGCACTCAGCTGGGTGTCATGAAGCAGCAGTACCGCTGGAAAGAACTGACATGGCGAGGGAGGGCCATGAGACCCTCTGGTCACCTTTAGTCACTCACTTTTCCTCACTTTTACCCAGGAGACCAAGTTTCACACTGGGGCCTTGATTGAGCATACGTATAGAAATGGTGTGTCATAGAAATGGTCTCAACACAATCATTAGTTCTTCAGGCTTCTTTAGTCAGCCATGAGGTGGGCTCCACTCACTTTCCCAGTAACTCTGGGGATTACCCATAATGGCTCATTTCTCTACTCTTTCTCAACTGGGGCAGAAAAATAGGGAACCAGTTGGGGGACATGACTTGACTGAGTTTACACAGCCAGACAGCCGTGAGAGTCCATTAGGTCTGGTCCTGGGGAGCCCCTCCCTACTGTTAGGGAATGAAATGGTAGTCAGGCCATGGGGCACATCAATGGGAAGGGGGCAGCTACAGTCCACAGAGGAGCAGCCTCTGAATGATGACCCATGGCTCTCACACATGTGGACTGTGTGAACATGGAAGGAGCCCTCAGGAACCCAGGCAACCTTCTTGTTGCCTCCTGTATCGTCCAGGCTGGACCACCCAGTGAGAGATAGAACCTTCTCTGGCACAAGTCACATGTGAGAGGGACCTGAACCCCAGGGACAAGCTGAGTCACTGGGCAGCTCGGGATAATTACCATCTGACAGTGAAGGGCTGATGTGGGCATCCCTCAGGACTATGATCTTGGGAGCTCAGTGTGTAAGATGGGAAACAATGAAGCCATGCTGGTTGTGTCTTTGAGCTACACTTGCAGTCCTTACATGTACCCGTGTCGTGGAGATGCTAACGTGACTGTACAGTAGGACTCTAGGATTGGTGTTCCAGTATAGAAGGCACATAGTACGTACTCTAATCATGAAAACCATATTCCCTTTTTATCCCATGTTCAACCCAAAAAGGATACTGTGAGGGGAATATGAATACTAGATTAATCAATTGGTAATTATAAACAATCACCATGAACAAGAAGGAAAATCTTTATTTCTCCTTACCCACAGGACTGCTAGGATTCTAACTTGTTTTGACTAAAAAATGAGCAAAGCATGATGAGAAAATTAGAGATGTTTAAGCAGCTACCTTCACTGCTAAAATAGGAAAACTTTACACATAAGCGATTAGGAAATCAAAGGGTTCAAATTAGTCCCAGCACTCAACAGGAGACCCAGGCTCTTTAGGTTTCCCTGGGATCTATCAGTGTAGTAACCCAGGCCAGCCAGTAGCATGGCCCAGAGTAGTGCCTACCCTCCACCAAGTGCAGGGGGTATGCGTGCCAAGCAGATGCTGGCAGTGCTAGGCAAGTCGAGTTGGCTGGGGACACAGACATTGAGTAGCTCGGGAGGGTTATGCACACCAGCTGGTGATTGCTTTAGAGACAAGTGGGAACATGCCTGGTGGGAATGTGCCTACTTGTGGTTAGAGAAGACCTCAAAGGTAAAGCGACAGAGACAGATCTAGGCAGAGTAAACTTCAGGGCAAGGTCCTGCATGGTGAGGGGACGAGCCAGCACAAGGACAGCAGGTTCCAGAAAACCTCTTGCGGTCTGGGGAATGGGACAGGAAACACCGTGGGGGAGGAGTTAGAGTGTGGAGAGTGAAGAAGGTGACTATGGGGAGGTGGGAGGGGTGGAGACAGCTGTCAGTCCCTGGTGTGTTTAGAATGCAGCACTGAAGGTCTGGGCATGCATGGCGACATCAGTGGTGTGCAGGGTTAACAAAGAGCAGCTATTTAGGTTACATGAGGAACTTGGGACATCCTCGGAGACAAGACATGGGTTTTGTGGGGCCTGCTGGCATTCATGCAAAGCAGATGGTGTATCCAGACCCCAAGGACAGAGGCCTGCATGAACTGAGAGGCTGTCATAGAGGTGGCGCCTCACACCATGAGCTAGGTAAGGTCACTGAGGACAGAGCAGCCCGGAGGAGAGGACTCGCACCTGGGAGATGTCAGTAGGTGAAGAGGGACCCATGCAGGAGGAGTGGGGAGAATACCCCCAACTGATGGGTCCTAGAAGCTAAGGGAGACGCACAGCATTCATAGGATCTTGCAGACTAGAGCACCCTTTGCCTCCCGGCTGGTAAGAATAAGAGCTGCTGCGTGGGAAGCAGGTGGCCCAGTCATGCACCTGTCATCTGGGAGGGGCCTGCCCTCTGGTGCTAGAGTGGGCTCTGAATGATGCCTTCTCTGCCTGGCAAGTGTGTGCAGCCCATAGTGTCTATATACTGGACGTGTGGCATATTAGATGGGCTAGACAGCTGCTCACTTCATCCTCTGTTGCCTCTGCCCAGCTGTCTGCAGCCCAAGCTGGTCCCGATTTTGATCCTTAGTGCTGTGCCTGTGCAATTGTGTCAACATCAATGCAATTAGGTGTTGCCACAAATGAAAGTCTTCCCTGGGGCCATTTTCAGCCTCAAAGGCTTCATCCTAGTTGTGGCCAACTGTGGGGTGGGGGGCGATATAGAAAGCAAGGCACTGGCAAGGTTTGCCAAAAGCACTGTGCCTGAGAAGCAGCTGCTGTCAAGGGTGGCCCTGGGTGGCTGAGGTGAGCAGGAGAGGGCCATCAGGGCACAGGAGGTGGGGCATTTCTAAAGTAAGTGCCTAGTTGCTTTGATACTCCCTGAACTTGGGTTCCTCTCCTCTGGACCCCAGGCCCTCTTCAGCATTGCCAGTGGGCCTGCACAGGGAATGGGAGGAAGGGCAGAATCTTTCTTGGATGAGTGGCAGCATGTGCCCTGCTGACTGACAGGCAGGGTGATGTGACAATGGCTGTAGCTCAGCTGGATTGTGTAGGCATCCAGAGGTTTGTCCCTTCGATGCAAGTGGAGGTCACTGTGATAGGTGCTGCTGAAGTGACCTCCCAGGCTGGTGGTTGAGATATGACAGCACATCTTGAAGACTGCTCCAGAGCAGGGAGTCTCTGAAGATCAGGGACCTGTTGCTCATAAGTGTCTCTGGCACTGGTACTAGTGCCTGTAGCTGTTACTCCTTTAAAATGGCTCATGGAGAGCTCAGAAAACCCCTGAGGCTCCTCTGCTTCCCATGCCATAAGGCAGGGGAACCAGGCTGAGGGGCTAGAGGCTGTGAGTCCTTTGCATGGGGCCATCCCCACTGCAGGGTTTCACCCTGTCCTGCAGGCCCTGCAGATAGGAGATGGTGGCAGAAAGGTCCTGTCCCAGGCCAGTGCAGAGCAGCGAGTCTGCCCGGGTTCTCAGGTTTGTAGTTTTGCAGAGTGAGGGCCACTGCTGCCACCAGCCCCCTCACAGTTACTGTAAAGGGCACAGGCATGTTTGAGCCTGTGTCTGTCCCATGTGAGAGCTGTGCTGTGTAAGCCAGGCAGCAGGCTTATTTCTGTGAGGTGGTGTTGTTGTGGGGCTTTGTTGTTATTGTGGGTTTTTGATGTTGCCTTTTTTTTTTCCTGATGCTGCTCTGGTTCTGGATCTGGCTCTGGTCTAGTTTTCACAGTGCTGGAAATAGGCATCGCACACACAGTGGGCAAATGTTCTGTCCTTGTGCTACATCCCTGAATGCACTGGTGGATCAGGTGAGGTACTGCTCCTCTTCTGCCCCAGTTTACACCTGGAGCCCCTGCTCTGGAACTTTGAACATAAGAGGCCTGGCCACTCTACTTCAAAAGAAGAAGAAAAAAATAATGATTATAGGCAGGAAAGGATTTTTACCAAAATTGTCATCTGTAAGCATTGGCGGTCACTGGGATACTGCTGTGGATTCTAGGGTTAAGCTTGGGCATGGGGAAATCCTGCCTTGTAAGCAATCCTAGGCAAGGTGTAGTCTGGTTGTGCACTTTGATTCTGGTTCTACAAAGGTGGCCCCAGGAAGTCCAGTTCCTACAAGATGACTGCTCCTGTGTGGCATCTTCAAGGCTCTGCTGTTCCTGAGATCCGGAGTGACTATAGGGTTAGGACAGTGGCTGAAGACTTTGAGACACCTTCCTGGAGGTCTGAAAGAGGATCTAAAAGCAGACAGGTGCAGAATGAAGGCAGAGATGCCTTCAAAGAGTAGTTCATGCTGAGTGGGATGACACACATGTACTGGGAAAGTAGAGGCGGGTAGATCTATTTGGAGCCACCCTGATCTACATCATGAGTTCAGGCTCAACAAGGCTACATCGTGAGGCTTTGCCTCAAAAAAAAAAAAAAAAAAAAAAAAGAGTTTGTAAGAGCCTGTTTGCATGCTCTGTGGCCTCTGGTGTTCCCTGTGTGGCCTGGGAAAGGGTAACATACAGCAATTCCACAAGATGAAGGGCAGGGGACAATATATTCCCTCAAAAGCAAGGCCTCAGAGTCATTTTGAATATCTCATAGCAGTATGCGCTCACTTCCCCAACAGGGAGGTGGGCCTCTTGCCCATGAACAGTTATATGTCTGGACATAGCATTTGTCACCCAACCATAATACCTGTTGGAGACAGGACTCTTCCAATCGTGAGAGAACACAATGGTGTTGGAGTTTGTGATGGCCTATGTCACCGTGAACACTGGTTGGCTGCCCTGCTCTTCAGTGCACTGTCTTCCCCGCCTGACACCCTTCCATGACTCCTGGGAGTCCTCTGTCTTATTTGACCATGCCCTCCCAGACAGCACTGCTGTCTAGGGAGTCAGTTGTAGTTGACATCTCTCTTCTGGACCTGCAGTACTTTTGATGGATTACCCATAGGCAGTTTCCCCTCAGGCTACTTATAGTCACTCTGCCTGAGCCCCATCACAGAAGAAACAATTTAGGGGTCCCATTTGGTCCCAACTCAGAAGGAACCTATTGTGGTCAAGGTCAAAACACACACAGCACAGCAGGGGATCCTGCTGGGGGGCACCTTCCAGGCTCTCAACTCACCCATGATGACCCTTCCCCTCCAGCTTTACCTGGACACTATGCTGACCCTCAGGCACATGTAGAACTATCCAGTAGGCCTGGAGAGGAGAGCAGTTGAAGACTAACCAAGTTTTCACTACCCATCCTGATACCAGCAGAGTTCATTTGAGCAACAGTTGTTGCTCTAGCACTCTCTAAGATTTCACACTCAAGGAAACCATTAAGGACAGGCCTACTTTCCAGACTTGCTGGGTCATCTGGGAACAGAAAAATCTAACCATAATGGCCAAGAAGTCAGGCCAGGCCACTTGGAAGGGACAAGAATGGGTATGTGAGACAGTAGCAGAGGAGAAATGGCTAGGTCAGGACGCCTGGGAGCTGAGACTGCAGCCACACTTGCAGGGTACTTAGTAGGGCTTTGGCTTTAAGTTGACTAGGGAGGTTGTTGTGCCCAGATCACAGAGACCCCAAAAGGCCACCAACAAGACAATCGAGTGCAATTGCATGAGGGTTGTTTTATTCAAGCTCAAGCAGGGGCTCACAACCATCACCGATACCGCAGATCAGGATTGAGAATGCTGAGCTCCAAATCAGCAGGATTTTTATTGAGGTTACAGCAAGGTTGGGGGAATTCCAGCTTGGCAGTTTTACTGACACTTAACAAATATCGGACGATAAAACTCGATTGTGTCCTGCGGGCCAAACCATAATTGTTTTATCCAACTTAATGTTAAGAACACCTGGGTAAACTCCAGGTATTCACTGATTAGCTATTGCTAGGGTGATGGTTAAATATTACCAGAGGTGAGTGGTCGAAGCATATTTTTGTGGGTTTTTCTCCTTTGAAACTGGAGTTCATGCCCAAGACATTTACCCTTAAGATGGAGTTTCTTTTTCAGAATGGGGTTACACAGACCTCACATGGTTTTGTGGGAACAGCGATAGACGTCTTTTTTTTTAATGTAATGTATTTATTTTTATATTAATCACAGGTTAGGTACTTTGTATCCCAGGCGCAGCCCCCTCCCTCATTCCCTCCCAC